>JACVEC010000279.1:407500-640967 GCA_025215565.1 Flaveria ramosissima | reverse complement strand
TTCCTCGTCTTCGTTATCGGAGAAACGTTTCAGGCTCCGGCTGCTCTCGTTCCCCCGAAGTCCTGTTTCTCTCCTTTCTTTCTCCTCCTTCCCTTCACCGCCTTAATCACTTCGGTCACCACAGACGGTAAGATTGTCTGCATGACCTGTGTACCTCTTCAACAACAGCCTCCTTTACCGAGGCCCTCAGGTTTGCACTCTCATCCCCCCCCTTCTGGATGAGGAGTCTCTGGTTCTTCAGGAACCACCTTCTCGACCCTTGGTCTTCCTCTCTTGGGTCGCGGCTCAACATCAGGCCCGCCACGGCCTCCACCCCTACATGCTTTAGAAGATCTACCTCCAGCCATTCTCTAACTCACACTGAAAAGTTCAAACACCAACACGGTCATTCAAGGAAACAACTCAGTTTATGTCAAGTATAGTAAGTCCCTAATTACAGTGGCCAGTTGTGATTAGCCACTTACTTTAATCTTCATACCCCAAGTATTACCTGTCCTGACTACATCAGTATTTAAATCTACATACAACACATAACCACATACCATGCGCACATAAAACCGGTTAACTTTAAGAAAATACCTGATGGCACGCAACTACTCAGTTTGGCATCCCATTCCCCTTTCGTCCCATTTTCAGTTTATTTTGAAAATTTACCCATTTCACTTAAACTTTGGCTCTGATACCAACTTGTAAGCCCCGTTCCCGGGACGCTTATAGTTGGTCATTCATCGCACATAAAACATACTTTTACAATTGTATTTCATAAACATCGCAGCGGAACATTAAAATAAGCTTTCATTTCTATATAAATGCTTTTGCAAGTTAATACAACATTCATTACAAAATAGTTTTGTTCGCATTACAATGAAAAAACATCAATCAAAAGAATGTCATCCCAAAAAGAGCTAAGTAGCTTCACGGTGCCATCCTCAGCAAACATTACCTGCCCACTGGAAAACATATAAAAAGTCAGCGTTGCTGAGTGAGTTCTAGTTTTATTATAAAACATACTTTACTTTCATATAAAACCATTCGTTACTTTTGCATGATCACACATCATACGTACGTACAGATAATATCATCATTTTCATTCATTCATTCCATATAACTTTACTTGCGCATCGGACATCATCCGTACCAATACCATATGCTACACTACACCCGATTAGTCTTAGCTACCAGGCCGAAGTCAATAAATGAACAGCTAAACGTATGCCACAGTACTAGGAGTAACCATCAGTCATAGCTACTGGGCCGAAGTCAATAAATGAACAGCTAAACGTATGCCACAGTACTAGGGGTAAGCGGTAGAGGTTCTACA
The DNA here is from genome assembly GCA_025215565.1 of Flaveria ramosissima. Taxonomy (NCBI): domain Eukaryota; kingdom Viridiplantae; phylum Streptophyta; class Magnoliopsida; order Asterales; family Asteraceae; genus Flaveria; species Flaveria ramosissima. The sequence continues at coordinate 639,646 of JACVEC010000279.1, read as the reverse complement.
TTAATCGTCAATCACAAAAAGGACCCGTTATCTGATGCATGCAAGACGTTTCATTTCTTTCCACTTTAAATTACATAATACTTCATTTCATTCATCATAACGTAAAGCCATAGGAAGATATTATACATCATACTTAGGAACATTAACATGCATCAACATCACATCATACAGGCAACATCATACATACAAACATGCAACATCATCATCTCTATGCCCTACATGCTTTCTAAGGCCATATCAGCTATCTTACATGCTCTTATGGGAGCCTTTACATCAAAACTTACATCTGCACTTTCCCCCGAAAGCCAGAAGTCTAACTACACTTTCCTTCGGGTGCAACAGCTCTATTCGGGCGTATGGACACCCTTCAGTCGCATGGCCTCCATGCGACTGAACATCATGCGATTGGACTCAGGCGGATGAACATCTATGCGAATGGACATCCAGTCGTGCGTATGGACCTCATGCGGATGGAACTAATGCGAATGGGCACCTATGCGACTGATCTAATGCGAATGAACTCATGCGACAAAGCACTTATGCGACTGAACCTTCAGTCGCATGACTCCTCATGCGATTGGACTCCCAGTCGTGCGACTGAAACCTTAGTCATGCGATTGAACCTTCAATCGTCCGAATGAATCCAATCGTGCGAATGACCCTCAATCGTCCCTCAATCGGCCGTATGGCCTCCATTCGGTCGCCTAGCCCTAGCTGATGCAGAATGGAGTTCATCCCGAACCCAATCTGCCATTTTCGGCCTCCAGCTCATCCAAACCCATTCTAAGCCTAAATTAACCCTCTTGGACCTTAGAAATGCATACCATAACACCATACAAGCACACACAAGCCCGGAAACATACACGAAACACCTCACACACATCACACCCAAATGGGTCCAACACATACTCACAACCAAAACGGTTTTTAACATTTTCCCCCCAAAATCGTTGAAAACAAGTAAAAGTGGGGTCCTAGAACTCACACAAACGAGCACAACGTCAAAGGCTTCGATTTGGCTTGCTACACAACGAGTTTGGCCACCCAATCACCCGAACCACTCCTTTTTCTCTTTTTCTTCTCCTTTCTCTCTTCTTCTCTCTATGAAATCTGAAATGTAGGGTGTGTGGGGAGAGTGGGCTGCCCTCTTCCTACTAATATCACCACATTTCCCAACTTTTCTTCGTTGGCGAGTTTGGTCCCTCGACTTTGAACTTTATTTCCTTTTTCCTTCTTCACCGGCTTCAAATAATAAATATTCGGGTGTTACACTGAATACATTACTGCTGCTAGTTGTTTGTGCTCAGCTGCTATGGATTCAGAACCACATGATAGACTATGGATTCAACTTCATGACTACTCCAATCCACATTGACAACAATAGTGCTATCTCCATTACTGAAAACTGGTGAAGCACTCCAAGACAAAGCACATTGTTATCAGGTTTCATTTCATTAGAGATATTCATGAGAAAAATCTGATTAAACTAATCAAAGTTGATTCAAATGAACAATATTTTGATTTGTTCACCAAAGCCTTTCATGAACAAAGATTTAAGTATCTCATTACAGCTATTGGGATGATAAACATTGATTAATATATCTCATTTGAAAACCTTTTTAATGCGTAAAATCTTGTGTCAAAATAATCTAAGCCCTGTTACAAAGGTCATTCTCTGAAATTTCACTAATAAAATTCTTCCAGAGAGGAATTAACCCTCGGAAGATGTTTTGCATATCTTCACAAGGCAAAATTCCTCCCAGAAAAATCTTATTCTCGGAAGAGTTTTTAGTCTTGGAAGAAGCAATTGATTATATATCAGATCTACTTCCGAAGCTTATCAGATTCTCCATAATTTTTACTCTCGGAAGTAAGAACTTTACCTTCGGAAGTAAAATTGCCTTCGGAAGAAGATTACCTTCGGAAATGCTTTATACTCAAAAGAAAGATTTACTGTGCAACAGAAATCTTTTTGGGTCCCACTCTGTAAAAAGTAAAGATTTTATTAATGATGTTAGGTTGTTTAAATGGACTAAAGCTTACCGCCCTTGTCACATCATCCACCAAAACATCCTGTCACCTTATCCAACCCCCCAAAACCACCATTTCACCCGTTTAAATAACCCCGACTAATCACTTTCACTTTTTTACCAAATTTACTACCCTAAAAGCTTCCTTCGTCTCCAATTTACCTAATTCCAAACTCATCTCCCTACAACTTTCTCACAATGGCACTTAACCCTCAGCACACCCAAGTCGCATTCCTTGATTCTTCCAGAGATGCTGACTTCTCAGATATCATTTCCTATCTCACTCAATCTACTTATTACAACCCGCTCTGACTGTTAACCCTACCATTTACTCAAACCACATGGTTGAATTCTGGGCCAATGGTCCGATTGAAACCCTAAATGGGGTTAGGGTAATAAGGTCGAGCATCTGTGGCCAGGAGTTGATCATTTACTGAACAACTCATCTGGGAGCATCTAGAGCTTCACAATGAGGGCGCTCCTACTGAATTCCCCAAATCAGACCTAGACAACACCTATACCCAAATGGGATATGGTGGAGATGTGAGCAGATCTACTGTTTTCAAATTCAATTTTTCATACAACTGGAAGTTCCTACTTCATATGTGTCCTCCATTGTTTGTCTAATAAGTCTGGGGGATGGGATCAAATCCCATATGAACTAGGATGCCTAGTTCATGGGTAGTGAAGAGCCTCCGCTTCAATTACTCAGATTTGTGCTGCTTAACCTTATGGGAAACCTTCAAAGGGACACATTCTATTATATCCCAGGTTTATTCAGCATATTATCAACTGTGAGCTGGACCAGAGTCAGCTTGTCTGTGCGGCTGTTCTCCCAGTTCCTCAAATGAGGCCGACCATCTTCAAAGTCTTGAAGAGAGTGTCCACCAACTATACTGGAAGACATACGGAGATGCTTCCAGGTATGATTGAGCAAATGGCTCATAGTGACATCCCTGTTAACCCCCCACAGGTGATGAACCCACACCAGCAACTACCCTTAGTTTTCCAAATCTACCTTCTCACCCCATCATTATCACATACCAGAGACACCCCAAACGAACCCCTTGTTCAATCTATTTTGATTGAACAAGATCCTCCTATTCAATCTGAAAGACTAGAGTGGAACAGTGGGCTCCCACTCTCAGGTCTGAGGTCTCGCCATCCTTCACAATTGACCTCAATATGGGTATTGAGTCTCCTCAGTCTCAAACCCATGAGCCTGAAACCCAGATGTAAACCCTCAGGGTGAGTCTTTATACTCCCTTGAGCAGCCAAAAGGGACAACCCCACCATAGGCTCAATGCCAATAGACATTGACCAAGGTCCCGGGTCATTAGGCTTAACCTTTATATCCTTTACTGACCTATTAATAGGAACTGATGAGGAGATTATGTCTCTTTAGGGAAATAAAGTTGATCCATAACACCCTTTTAAGGATCAACAGAGCCTAGAGAGACCTTTTATCTCTAGCCCCCATCAGCAAGCCTTACTGAGGTGAGTCCCACTGATATGGAGAGGACTCATGTAGATTCAGATGCCACTACTGAAGGAGCCTTATTGGACCTTCAGGACAGTGGTAACATTACTAAGACTGAATCTACAGCAACCATGCCATTTGATGACTCTAAAAGAGACATCACTAGGCAAGGGAAACCAGGATGCCAAAAAACCACATCTGTTGGTGAAAATGACATACTAGGTATGTTACCTCATCTCCCCATGATCTTCAAAAAAGATGAGGGAAGACTGCAACTCACCATTCAAGACCTACTTTCTAAAGTCTCAAGCCTTGAATCTAAGGTTGGGACTTTAAAGGATAGGTCTGCCACTCAGCAACTTGAGATTGAAACTCTCAAGGCCAAACTAGCTGAGAAACAGATTGAGAGGTCTGTTAGGCATGTACCGGTTCAGGTCTCATTGACCTCTTCCTCTAGCTCATCAAGCTCTCAGGATGATGCTACCAAAAAGGAGGAGAGTGTTCAGGGACAAAGACATGAGGGACCACACAGAGTCAAGCTTGCTACCTTAACTTCAAATACCCCATTCAACAAGCTTCAGTTTTTCCTGAGCCTCCTCTAGTTGTAATTCAAGTGGACCAAAGGATCCTTCAAGATCTCAGCAGGTTTCTTCAACAAGTTCCTGATGTAATCTTTTATTGAACAACCAGTCTTGATATGTTTTGTGATATACTTTGGAGCTCAGAGCTTTAGAGGTTGAATGCACCCTCTACTACTGTCCAAGAAGTTGGTCAACCTAAGGTCCAAGTGGAACCTGAGATTGATTTCGAAGGGGAAACAAGGACAGATGGCCCAGCAACTGATATAGTTTGGACAGAGAGTGCATTCTCACAGACTTCCGAACACAAGTCAAAGCCTTGGAAGAACAACTTCAAACTTTCAAAGCTGAGATTGAAGCTGCGGAAGGACTATTTTCTCTATCCGGTGATCTAGAAGTCACAGATGCAATCCTATAACTTTCATCTGAGGTCAATAGGGAGGATTTTCTCACCCAAACCCTTGCTCAAACATCATCATTGACTCCAGCTCCCATTACCACCACTCAACCTGAAACTTCCATTCAAGAACCTCCAAAGTTTAGCACTTCCGAAGATGTCAAAGGAGAGAGGAAGATGACTGAGGAAGAGCTTCAGGAGGAAGCAAGGTTAGAAAGCTTAAAAGGAAAGGTAGACTCCCAACTGGAAGCTGCTAGCTACAAGTAGCAAAGCAGCTGCAGCCAACCAGGAGGCTATCAACAACAAGAGAAGAGTGGACATCATTGACAGACTTGTCAAGCTGGGAGCTGTTAATGAAGATGTACTCTTGCTACCATTAGAGGAGTTAGTAGAGTTAGAAAAGGCAACTTGCTGCAGATTCAACAAAAGGAAGAAGCAGCAAGGTTGGCCTTAGAGGAAGAGAGAGAGAAAGAGAAAAGAGAGGCTGATCAGCAGCGAAGGAGAGAAAGGATAACTTTCCTAACCTCCAGGGGTTTCTTCCAGAAGAACTATCTCCACATGACAATAATACGATCTTATGGCTCTTCAACAAAGAGCAAGATCAAATGGAGAATGAGAGGAAGAAAGCTGCAAAGGAGAAGCTGAGGATGAGGAAGAAGATTGAAGACGAAGCAGGACTCGCTGCTGCTAAAAGATAGGTGATAAAACCTGGATGAAGGACTATCTCCGGTCTCATGGCTTCTCTGGTAGGCAGGTGGTCCAATGTCTGAAAAGACTCTCCAGCGACATGTCAGTGACATAACTGCTGACATTCGCTCCGGGAAAGGAAGGAGATGTACATAAGGGAACAGGGGATGATCTTCAAACCTCAAACCCAACCACAACCTGAACCAATCCCTTTTTATTCCCCATTAAACTGAACCAACCTCTGAGCCTTACAGCCCTGAACCTACACCATCATCCATACCTACTTCCTCACCTCAACCACCTAAACTACCCATCCTCAAACCCAAAACGCTTCCCAGAACCCAAACACCACTACCTACCCAACTACCTCCCAACCATCCCCTCAGCCTTCCAAACATCTCCTCCTTAGAGAGTTGTAAGGGATCAGACAAAGCATCAAACTGTACAACCTTGAGCGACATATCTTGTGAGGAGGAGTCTGTTAAACTAATCTATGTTGATGGTTCCTCATGTTCCCTCACTAGAGATCAATTTCTTGATTTGCCTAAAGGAACATTGGACTAAGCTTCAAAACTCTTTGGCTCAACTCAGCTTCAATCAGAATGAAGAAGAGAGAAGAAGCTGAGGAGAAGGTTGGTGACTCTACTAGATACAAAGAAAGGGGCAAAGTGCCAAGTCAACCCCTTGTGCCTAGAAAGAAAATTATCCGGTGGAGGTTCGAAGACTCTTCTCAAAACTTTGTTGTGGAAAGAGAGAGTGGAGAGGTAAATAGGCAAATGCCTCATCTCTGCTACACTTAAGCCGATTTGACATACTGAGTTAGAAGAGAAGCCCCTCTCAAACCCCTCCAACCCTCTGAGATAGCTTGCGTATATCAAAATCATCTGAGCAGTCTTCATCTGGCCGAGCTAACTGTTAGGACCAAGATTGAAGAAGAGTTTGAACTGATGGAGATCTATCCTTCAACAACAAATAACTTCTTATTTGGAACGGCCTCCTCCTCCCTCAGTTTCAACTCTTCTTCATCGTGGTCCTAACAGTTAGCTCGGCCAGATGAAGACTGCTCAGATGATTTCTGATATAAGCGCTATCTCAGAGTTGGAGGGGTTGGAGAGTGGCTTCTCTTCTAACTCAGTAATGTCAAATCTGCTTAAGTGTAGCAGAGATAGGCATTTTGCCTATTTACCCTCCAACTTCTCTTTCCACAACAAAGTTTTGAGAAGAGTCTTCGAACCTCCACCGGATAATTTTTCTTTCTAGGCACAAGGGGTTGACTTGGCACTTTGTCCCCTTTCTTGTATCTAGTAGAGTCACCAACCTTCTCCTCAGCTTCTTCTCTTCTTCATTCTGTGAAGCTGAGTTGAGGCCAAAGAGTTTTGAAGCTTAGTCCAATGTTCCTTTAGGCAATCAAGAAATTGATCTCTAGTGAGGGAACATGAGGAACCATCAACATAGATTAGTTTAACAGACTCCTCCTCACAAGATATGTCGCTCAAGGTTGTACAGTTTGATGAGCTTTGTCTTGATCTCCTTAAACTCCTCTAAGGAGAGATGTTTGGAAGGCTGAGGGGATGGTTTGGGAGGTAGTTGGGTAGGTAGTGGTGTTTGGGTCTGGGAAGCGTTTTGGGTTTGAGGATGGGTAGTTTGGTGGTTGAGGTGAGGAAGTAGGTATGGATGATGGTGTAGGTTCAGGGCTGTAAGGCTCAGAGGTTGGTTCATTTTATGGGGAATAAAAAGGGATTGGTTCAGGTTGTGGTTGGGTTTGAGGTTTTGAAGATCATCCCCTGTTCCCTTATGTACATCTCCTTCCTTTTCCCGGAGCGAATGTCAGCCTTTATGTCACTGACATGTCGCTGGAGAGTCTTTTCAGACATTGGACCACCTGCCTACCAGAGAAGCCATGAGACCGGAGATAGTCCTTCATCCAGGTTTTATCACCTATCTTCTAGCAGCAGCGAGTCCTGCTTCGTCTTCAATCTTCTTCCTCATCCTCAGCTTCTCCTTTGCAGCTTTCTTCCTCTCATTCTCCATTTGATCTTGCTCTTTGTTGAAGAGCCATAAGATCGTATTATTGTCATGTGAGAATAGTTCTTCTTGAGAGAAACCCTGGAGGTTAGGAAAGTTATCCTTTCTCTCCTTCGCTGCTGATCAGCCTCTCTTTTCTCTTTCTCTCTCTCTTCCTCTAAGGCCAACCTTGCTGCTTCTTCCTTTTGTTGAATCTGCAGCAAAGTTGCCTTTTCTAACTCTACTAACTCCTCTAATGGTAGCAAGAGTACATCTTCATTAACAGCTCCCAGCTTGACAAGTCTGTCAATGATGTCCACTCTTCTCTTGTTGTTGATAGCCTCCTGGTTGGCTGCAGCTGCTTTGCTACTTGTAGCTAGCAGCTTCCCAGTTGGGAGTCTACCTTTCCTTTTAAGCTTTTCTAACCTTGCTTCCTCCTGAAGCTCTTCTCAGTCATCTTCCTCTCTCCTTTGACATCTTCGGAAGTGCTAACTTTGGAGGTTCTTGAATGGAAGTTTCAGGTTGAGTGGTGGTAATGGGAGCTGGAGTCAATGATGATGTTTGAGCAAGGGTTGGTTAGAAAATCCTCCCTATTGACCTCAGATGAAAGTTATAGGATTGCATCTGTGACTTCTAGATCACCGGATAGAGAAAATAGTCCTTCCGCAGCTTCAATCTCAGCTTTGAAAGTTTGAAGTTGTTCTTCCAAGGCTTTGACTTGTGTTTCGGAAGTCTGTGAGAATGCACTCTCTGTCCAAACTATATCAGTTGCTGGGCCATCTGTCCTTGTTTCCCCTTCGAAATCAATCTCAGGTTCCACTTGGACCTTAGGTTGACCAACTTCTTGGACAGTAGTAGAGGGTGCATTCAACCTCTAAAGCTCTTGAGCTCCAAAGTATATCACAAACATATCAAGACTTGGTTGTTCAATAAAAGATTACATCAGGAACTTGTTGAAGAACCTGCTGAGATCTTGAAGGATCCTTTGGTCCACTTGAATTACAACTAGAGGAGGCTCAGGAAAAACTGAAGCTTGTTGAATGGGGTATTTTGAAGTTAAGGTAGCAAGAGCTTGACTCTGTGGTCCCTCATGTCTTTGTCCCTGAACACTCTCCTCCTTTTTGGTAGCATCATCCTGAGAGCTTGATGAGCTAGAGGAAGAGGTCAATGAGACCTGAACGGTACATGCCTAACAGACCTCTCAATCTGTTTCTCAGCTAGTTTGGCCTTGAGAGTTTCAATCTCAAGTTGCTGAGTGGCAGACCTATCCTTTAAAGTCCCAACCTTAGATTCAAGGCTTGAGACTTTAGAAAGTAGGTCTTGAATGGTGAGTTGCAGTCTTCCTCATCTTTTTTGAAGAATCATGGGGAGATGAGGTACATACCTAGTATGTTCATTTTCACCAACAGATGTGGTTTTTTGGCATCCTGGTTTCCCTTGCCTAGTGATGTCTCTCTTTAGAGTCATCAAATGGCATGGTTGCTGTAGATTCAGTCTTAGTAATGTTACCACTGTCCTGAAGGTCCCAATAAGGCTCCTTCAGTAGTGGCATCTGAATCTACATGAGTCCTCTCCATATCAGTGGGACTCACCTCAGTTAAGGCTTGCTGATGGGGGCTAGAGATAAAAGGTCTCTCTAGGCTCTGTTGATCCTTAAAAGGGTGTTATGGATCAACTTATTTTCCCTAAAGAGACATAATCTCCTCATCAGTTCCTATTAATAGGTCAGTAAAGGATATAAAGGTTAAGCCTAATGACCCGGGACCTTGGTCAATGTCTATTGGCATTGAGCCTATGGTGGGGTTGTCCCTTTTTGGCTGCTCAAGGAGTATAAAGACTCACCCTGAGGGTTACATCTTGGTTTCAGGCTCATGGGTTTGAGACTGAGGAGACTCAATACCCATATTGAGGTCAATTGTGAAGGATGGCGAGACCTCAGACTGAGTGGGAGCCCACTGTTCCACTCTAGTCTTTTCAGATTGAATAGGAGGATCTTGTTCAATCAAATAGATTGAACAAGGGTTCGTTTAGGGTGTCTCTGGTATGTGATAATGATGGGGTGAGAAGGTAGATTTGGAAAACTAAGGGTAGTTGCTGGTGTGGGTTCATCACCTGTGGGGTTAACAGGGATGTCACTATGAGCCATTTGCTCAATCATACCTGGAAGCATCTCCGTATGTCTTCCAGTATAGTTGGTGGACACTCTCTTCAAGACTTTGAAGATGGTCGGCCTCATTTGAGGAACTGGGAGAACAGCCGCACAGACAAGCTGACTCTGGTCCAGCTCACAGTTGATAATATGCTGAATAAACCTGGGATACATATAGAATGTGTCCCTTTGAAGGTTTCCCATAAGGTTAAGCAGCACAAATCTTGAGTAATTGAAGCGGAGGCTCTTCACTAACCCATGAACTAGGCATCCTAGTTCATATGGGATTTGATCCCATCCCCCAGACTTATTAGACAAACAATGGAGGACAATATGAAGTAGGAACTTCCAGTTGTATGAAAAATTGAATTTGAAAACAGTAGATCTGCTCACATCTCCACCATATCCCATTTGGGTATAGGTGTTGTCTAGGTCTGATTTGGGGAATTCAGTAGGAGCGCCCTCATTGTGAAGCTCTAGATGCTCCCAGATGAGTTGTTCAGTAATGATCAACTCCTGGCCACAGATGCTCGACCTTATTACCCTAACCCCATTTAGGGTTTCAATCGGACCATTGGCCCAGAATTCAACCATGTGGTTTGAGTAAATGGTAGGGTTAACAGTCAGAGCGGTGTAATAAGTAGATTGAGTGAGATAGGAAATGATATCTGAGAAGTCAGCATCTCTGGAAGAATCAAGGAATGCGACTTGGTTGTGCTGAGGTTAAGTGCCATTGTGAGAAAGTTGTAGGGAGATGAGTTTGGAATTAGGTAAATTGGAGACGAAGGAAGCTTTTAGGGTAGTAAATTTGGTAAAAAAGTGAAAGTGATTAGTCGGGTTTTTTAAACGGTTGAAATGGTGGTTTTTGGGGGGTTGGATAAGGTGACAGGATGTTTTGGTGGATGATGTGACAAGGGCGGTAAGCTTTAGTCCATTTAAACAACCTAACATCATTAATAAATCTTTACTTTTTACAGAGTGGGACCCAAAAATTTCTGTTGCACAGTAAATCTTTCTTTTGAGTATAAAGCATTTCCGAAGGTAATCTTCTTCCGAAGGCAATTTTACTTCCGAAGGTAAAGTTCTTACTTCCGAGAGTAAAAATTATGGAGAATCTGATAAGCTTCGGAAGTAGATCTGATATATAATCAATTGCTTCTTCCAAGACTAAAAACTCTTCCGAGAATAAGATTTTCTGGGAGGAATTTTGCCTTGTGAAGATATGCAAAACATCTTCCGAGGGTTAATTCCTCTCTGGAAGAATTTATACTTAGTGAAATTTCAGAGAATGACCTTTTGTAACAGGGCTTAGATTATTTTGACACAAGATTTTACGCATTAAAAAGGTTTTCAATGAGATATATTAATCAATGTTTATCATCCCAATAGCTGTAATGAGATACTTAAATCTTTGTTCATGAAAGGCTTTGGTGAACAAATCAAAATATTGTTCATTTGAATCAACTTTGATTAGTTTAATCAGATTTTTCTCATGAATATCTCTAATGAAATGAAACCTGATAACAATGTGCTTTGTCTTGGAGTGCTTCACCAGTTTTCAGTAATGGAGATAGCACTATTGTTGTCAATGTGGATTGGAGTAGTCATGAAGTTGAATCCATAGTCTATCATGTGGTTCTGAATCCATAGCAGCTGAGCACAACAACTAGCAGCAGTAATGTATTCAGTGTAACACCCGAATATTTATTATTTTGAAGCCGGTGAAGAAGGAAAAAGGAAATAAAGTTCAAAGTCGAGGGACCAAACTCGCCAACGAAGAAAAGTTGGGAATGTGGTGATATTAGTAGGAAGAGGGCAGCCCACTCTCCCCACACACCTACATTTCAGATTTCATAGAGAGAAGAAGAGAGAAAGGAGAAGAAAAAGAGAAAAGGAGTGGTTCGGGTGATTTGGGTGGCCAACTCGTTGTGTAGCAAGCCAAATCGAAGCCTTTGACGTTGTGCTCGTTGTGTGAGTTCTAGGACCCCACTTTTACTTGTTTTCAACCGATTTTGGGGCTGGAAAATGTTAAAACCCGTTTTTGGTGTGAGTATGTGTTTGACCCATTTGGTGTGATGTGTGTGAGGTGTTTCGTGTATGTTTCCGGGCTTGTGTGTGCTTGTATGGTGTTATGGTATGCATTTCTAAGGTCCAAGAGGGTTAATTTAGGCTTAGAATGGGTTTGGATGAGCTTGGAGGCCGAAAATGGCAGATTGGGTCGGGATGAACTCCATTCTGCATCAGCTAGGGCTAGGCGACCGAATGGAGGCCATACGGCCGATTGAGGGACGATTGAGGGTCATTCGCACGATTGGATTCATTCGGACGATTGAAGTTCAATCGCATGACTAAGGTTTCAGTCGCACGACTGGGAGTCCAATCGCATGAGGAGTCATGCGACTGAAGGTTCAGTCGCATAAGTGCTTTGTCGCATGAGTTCATTCGCATTAGATCAGTCGCATAGGTGCCCATTCGCATTAGTTCCATCCGCATGAGGTCCATACGCACGACTGGATGTCCATTCGCATAGATGTTCATCCGCCTGAGTCCAATCGCATGATGTTCAGTCGCATGGAGGCCATGCGACTGAAGGGTGTCCATACGCCCGAATAGAGCTGTTGCACCCGAAGAAAGTGTAGTTAGACTTCTGGCTTTCGGGGGAAAGTGCAGATGTAAGTTTTGATGTAAAGGCTCCCATAAGAGCATGTAAGATAGCTGATATGGCCTTAGAAAGCATGTAGGGCATAGAGATGATGATGTTGCATGTTTGTATGTAATGATTGCCCTGTATGATGTATGTTGATGCATGTTAATGTTCCTAAGTATGATGTATAATATCTTTCCTATGGCTTTACGTATTTGATGAATGAAATGAAGTATTATGTAATTTAAAGTGGAAAGAAATGAAACGTCTTGCATGCATCAGATAACGGGTCCTTTTTTGTGATTGACGATTAATGTAGAACCTCTACCGCTTACCCCTAGTACTGTGGCATACGTTTAGCTGTTCATTATTGACTTCGGCCCAGTAGCTATGACTGATGGTTACTCCTAGTACTGTGGCATACGTTTAGCTGTTCATTTATTGACTTCGGCCTGGTAGCTAAGACTAATCGGGGTGTAGCATATGGTATTGGTACGGATGATGTCCGATGCGCAAGTAAAGTTATATGGAATGAATGAATGAAAATGATGATATTATCTGTACGTACGTATGATGTGTGATCATGCAAAAGTAACGAATGGTTTTATATGAAATTAAAGTATGTTTTTATAATAAAACTAGAACTCACTCAGCAACGCTGACTTTTTATATGTTTTCCAGTTGGCAGGTAATGTTTGCTGAGGATGGCACCGTGAAGCTACTTAGCTCTTTTTGGGATGACATTCTTTTGATTGATGTTTTTTCATTGTAATGCGAACAAACTATTTTGTAATGAATGTTGTATTAACTTGCAAAAGCATTTATATAGAAATGAAAGCTTATTTTAATGTTCCGCTGCGATGTTTATGAAATACAATTGTAAAAGTATGTTTTATGTGCGATGAATGACCAACTATAAGCGTCCGGGAACGGGGCCTTACAAGTTGGTATCAGAGCCAAAGTTTAAGTGAAATGGGTAAATTTTCAAAATAAACTGAAAATGGGACGAAAGGGGAATGGGATGCCAAACTGAGTAGTTGCGTGCCATCAGGTATTTTCTTAAAGTTAACCGGTTTTATGTGCGCATGGTATGTGGTTATGTGTTGTATGTAGATTTAAATACTGATGTAGTCAGGACAGGTAATACTTGGGGTATGAAGTATTAAAGTATCTAATCACAACTGGCCACTGTAATTAGGGACTTACTATACTTGACATAAACTGAGTTGTTTCCTTGAATGACCGTGTTGGTGTTTGAACTTTTCAGTGTGAGTTAGAGAATGGCTGGAGGTAGATCTTCTAAAGCATGTAGGGGTGGAGGCCGTGGCGGGCCTGATGTTGAGCCGCGACCCAAGAGAGGAAGACCAAGGGTCGAGAAGGTGGTTCCTGAAGAACCAGAGACTCCTCATCCAGAAGCGGGGGATGAGAGTGCAAACCTGAGGGCCTCGGTAAAGGAGGCTGTTGTTAAGAGGTACACCAGGTCATGCAGACAATCTTACCGTCTGTGGTGACCGAAGTGTTTATTAAGGCGGTGAAGGAAGGAGAAAGAAAGGAGAGAAACAGACTTCGGGGGAACGAGAGCAGCCGGCCTGAAACGATTTTCTCCGATAACGAAGACGAGGAAGAGGAAGAGGAGCCTGTGCGAGAAGTGGCACGAGGCTGTAACTACGGGGTGTTTATGAGATGCAAGCCCCCTTTTGACGGTAATGGCAATGCTGCTGCTGCTCACCGATGGGTGAGAGAAATGGAGGCTGTTCTCGACATCCGCGAGTGCCGGGAAGATCAAAAAGTAAAGTTTGCCACCCATTCATTTGTGGACTAGGCACTATGCTGGTGGGACAACATTTTCCAAGCGGAGGGTAACTGGGCAATCGAGAGAATGAGGTGGCCTGAACTGAAAATGATGGTGATCGAGGAGTTCTGTCCTCACAGGAAGATGGATAAGATTGAGAGGGAGTTCCTGCAGCTGGAGGCGGGATCCATGACACACCAGCAATACACTACCAAGTTCAACGAGATGGCACGCTTGGTGCCAGATCAGTGACGCCTCTTTCTCGGAGATCAAGAGGTACATTTAGGGTTTACCGGTGGATGTTCGCCGGCATATGATCGCCGCCCGGCCAAGTACGTTTAGGTCGGCGGTCGATTTGGCCGGAAGACTTTATGATGAGAGGGAAGTGGTGGTGGTCGAAGCGAGTAAGAAGGGTGGTGGTGATCGGAACTGGAACGGGAAAAGGTTTGGTCGGGGTGATGCCTCGACGGGTAACAAAAGGCACGGGTGGATGATCGCCGCGTGGCCACACCTGGAGCGGGATCAAGGAGGTGTGGTAAGTTTGGAAAAGAGCATGCGGGAGAATGTAGGCTGGGTTTGAATGTGTGCTTCAAGTGTGGGAAGACAGGGCATATGGTAAAGGATTGCCTATCGGGCAAATGTTTTAACTGTGGGAAACTGGTCATATGAGCAGGGATTGTAGAAGCCGAGGGCTGAGAGTTCAGGGGCGAAGAGGACGGGAGGCGATGAACCGAGGGCGAGTGCCGGGGCATTCACCATGACACAGGAGGAGGCTAGGACGGACCCTGACGTTGTGTCCGGTACGTTTCTGGTGACCAAACTTTAGCTTCTGTGTTATTCGGCTAGTAAGAGTTTTATTTCTGCTGCTTCTGTGCTAAGCTGGCTGTTAGTAGTAGACGTGTTGATGCGCCCTTTGATGTAGAAACTGCCATAGGTAAGTCTACCAGGATTTCTAAGATTATAGAGAACTGTGATGTGGAACTTGAGGGTCATAAGTTTCCTGTTAGACCGTTCATGATGGCCTTAGGTGGTTTTGATTTGGTTCTTGGATGGATTGGCTAGCGGACTTCGAGGCGAACATTGTGTGTTGTAGGAAGATGATTCGGTTGTCAGCACCTACGGTAGTTCAGTACGGTTTATGGTGATCGGGTTACTACGATTCCGAAGGTGATCTCGATGGCGGTGGCGGGAAAGTGTATGAGGCGTGGATGTAGTGCCTACTTGGCCTATGTAAAAGATGTGGATACGCCAACACCACAACTAGCCGATGTACCGGTTGAGTGTGACTTTCCAGACGTGTTCCCAGAAGACTTATCAGGAGTGCCACCTGACAGAGAGATTGAAATTTCAGATTGATCTGATACCGGGTGCCCAACCTGTTGCAAAGCAGCGTATCGGTTGGCTCCGACCGAGATGAAAGAGTTGATGGAGCATTTTCAAGAGCTGCTTGATAAGGGTTCATTAGACCGAGTATCTCTCCTTGGAGTGCTCCGGTCCTGTTTGTAAAGAAGACGGAGTATGAGGATGTGCATCGACTACCGCGAGCTGAACAAGTTGACGGTGAAGAACCGATACCCCTTACGAGATAGATGATTTGTTCGTCACTTCGGGTGCTAGTTGGTTTTCGAGAATAGATCTTCGATCTGGTTTATCATCAGTTTGAAGGTGAAGAGCAAGATATCCTAAAACAGCTTTCCGTACGCGTATGGTCACTACAGTTTCTTGTCATGTCTTTTGGGCTTGACCAACGCGCCAGCTGCTTTTGTATGGATTTGATGAACCGTGTGTGTTCGGCCTATGTTGGATAAATCAGTGATCGTGTTTATTGATGATATCCTGATTGACTCGAGGAGCGAAGCATAGCACGCCATCACATTCGGGAGTTTCTGGAGACGCTAGTTAGGACCTGGTATTTGAACGAAATACCGAGTGATTGCGTGTTAAACCAACTCAAATAGTGCGGAATCCTATTTGATTGGCGATCCAATCAGTGAGAACACACGATGAATCAATCAAGAATTGATATCAACGTCAGAAATCGATTAGGAACCGATCTGATGTGTTCTATGAACTTGGAGAACGATTTGGAGGCTTCTGGACGGCTAGGGTACGTCTGGAATCGTAATGGGATGAATGCTTACGTTTTCCCACGAATTGGGTCTATTTATAGGTTAGTATTGTTCAATCGTGCGACTGGGCATAAGTATGGTTCAGTCGTGCGATTGAACCATGCGGTTGATTCATCCGCACGACTGAGTGTTCAGTCGTGCGATTGAGTCAATCTTATGTGTCAATCATACGACTGATCCAGTCTCCTGGTTCAGTCGTGCGATTGAGTCAATCGTATGAAGTTATTCATGCGTGTGGTCCATTCGCATGGGCATTCGCATGAGAACTTCATTAAGTTAAGTTTGAATGTTCTATTTAATATAACTTAATGTGCACTCATTCAAACATTCATAAACCCAATCAATTCAATCACAACTCATTAATGAAATATTAAACATTACAAGTAACAACCAATTCATATCATTTCATTAATCGATTACAATTACATCATAATCAGACAGACAAGTTCATTACATTACAAATCATGATCTAGGGACATACATGTATCAACAAACTCCCCCTTGGACCTAGATCTATCTATTCGCTTGTCTTCTGCATCACCTCCTTAAACTTCTTGTACTTCTCCTCTTTAGTGACTCCTGCGTGTATCTCAAAAGCAAAGCAGAGTCTTATGACATTTTGGAATTGGAGGGCTTGTACAATATCTTGCGTGTCATAGAATAGTGGCCTTGTATAATGTGTAGACATCATTAGCAGACAAGTTGGTTAGCCACATTGGGTCGAATACCCTGATAGTATCCATTTGTCCCTCTTTATTCAATACTATGACAGCTTCAGCGGTTCTCCAATCGTAGTACCACCATTTGAAGTGGGGAGTGAAGTCCTGTGGCATTTCCCTGAGAGGGATTCTCGACATTGTTCTCGGGGGACTCCACTTCAGCACTATCTTTGGCTTCCCAGTTATGGGATCAACTTCAGAACGTCTGATATACCTCGTAGGTTGTTGAGGTTTGAAGTTGACCCACCTGGTGTGGTACTCTTTCCTCAGGGCAGCCTCAAACCAGCCTGACATCTTTCTCGGGTCAGCATACAGCAGCTTTAGTTTAGCCAGCTGGTTGAGCTCAAAACCAGGTAGAGTCTTCAGATCATGTGGGAACCTGAAGTACTCTATGCCCTGCTCCCTCTTAACTGCATAAGCGTTAAGGTCTTCAAAATAAGCCCAAGAGATAATCCTGCCTGACACCTTATGGTGTTTCTTGACTCTGTAGAGCTTGGTGTAGGCATCTCTCTTTGGTGCAGCACGCTGGGCTCGTACTTCTTCAAAACAGGCAGCCCATTCAGCCTTGCGAATATCTACGTCTGCATTGGAGGCTTGGGCTGTTCCTTCAGTCTTTTCTGCTTCTTGCTCCATCTTGTCAAGTACCTCAAAAGTATCACTGACTAGGGATTCACCCAATTGGGACCACATTTCCCTCGGCGTCAGCGTACTGAGGATACTCTTCTGCAGTGATGTCTTCAACCTCAACTTCATCAATATCATTCAGTTCCTCATCACTGGTTGAATCAACTGTTGGAGCGTCCTTCACTAGTTCATCGGGATTGAGTTTGAACATTTCTGCTATTTGCTCATCAGACAGGTCATGAATTATCTCCCCTTCTTCAGGGGTATAACTCACAGACCGTCTTACTATCCCTTGTAGGTCAAGAATCATGGTTAACTGAGTCTTGACCATTTGAAGGGGAGTAAAGTCAAACTCATCCCTTTGAAAGTTTGGATCTGTTTGAGATAAACATTCAACACATAAATCATTAGTAATTAATCAAACAGACATATATTAACTTAATATATATAAACATTTAATACATTTGTTTTTCATTACATGATTCAAGTACAAAGTAAATAAATACATAAAACGTCTAATCAGTACTTTTGTCTTGAATCTGTGGCGTGTCGCTCGGAGGAGCAGAAGTAGTGGATGACTGGTCTTGTCGACGTTTGGATCTCCGCTCTGACCTGAGGCAGAGGCCGATGCAGCCGCATCCCCTCCTTCTGCCTCGTCATCATCATCATGTCCTTCTGTCCTATCTTCTTCTGTTTCCTCATCATCATCATCTTCCTCATCATCATCCTCATCTTCATCATCATCATCTCCGTCATCCCCGTCACCCTCCTTTAGCTTCAGGGGCTCATCCTTCGACCCCTTCAGCCTCAGCATGATAGTCTTGTTGGTCGTCTCCAACTCCTCAATACGTTTGACGGACTGAGCCTGAATATCTTGGAGTTGGGACACCTCAACTCTCTGCTGGTCTATGACCCGAGCTTGCTCTGCCAATTGCTGAGATTGGGCAGCAGCCAGTCGGTCAGCTGGCGGATCTGTGCCGCCTTCTCCTCGTCAGCAGCAAGCAGACGCATAACCATACGGTTTAGCGCTGAGAGCTGCTCCTCTACCCCAATGTGAGGTAGAGTGAATCCATGAACATGTGAGGGCTGGGCTGACGGTCCAGCCTGATGTGTGGTGGTGGTGGCAGTGGCTGTGGTGAATATGGGTCGGTGAGCTGATGGTGGTGAAGTAGGGGTGAATGGTCTGGTGATGGATGGGATAGCTACAGTGGTGGTAGGTAAAGTGGTGGATGTGGTAGTAGGAGTAGTGGCTGTGGTGGCTGTGGTGATGGGTGGTATGTCAGTAGTGGTGGTAGTGGTGGCTGTGGTGGTAGTCACGAAGGTCAAACGACGCTTCTTCTTCTTCAACCATGTGGTTGAGCCATCCGCTTCCTCCTAGTCCCGGAGGAAGTAGATGCTCCCCCTGCAGCTCTGCTACTGACCCTGGAATGTAGTTAGGGTCAGTATCTCTCTCCGAGGAGTCCCTTGGGTGCTCACCAACCACCTTAAGCCCGTGGTCTGTGGGAAGACTTGCTTCCCACAGTCCTGGTGAGGGGCTCCTCGTCTGACTCCTCCTCCTCGATATCACCAGCGACGAACTCTTGATGGAAGCCGGCCATCTCTGCGACCTCTCCGGCAGTGGCTGACCCCGGGGGAATAACGTCTGTATCTGTGCCTCTAGATGGGGCAGGCATGTCATCCCCGGCGTCGCCGCTATCATCATCATCAGAGTCAGTCTCTGGTATAGCAATATGCTCCACATCTGAGTCACTGTCCTCGTGGCGCCACTTCCTCTTGCTGGCGCCACATAATCAGCCCGGGCCAGATGCCCAAACAACCTCCTGACAGGGGGCTTCACCTGCTTCCCCCTGTATACCTTCATCCTGCAAGAGTCGTGTCGTCCATGACCTCGAGAATAACAGCGTCCTCCTTCTCCTTCGGCAGGAAGGAAGCTTCTGATCAATGATCATCTGTAGAAATCTAGGGTACATACAGAAGCCTTCCTTCCCCTTCCCCTCGAGGTTCTCCACCAGTAACTGAATATCATCCTGGAGAAGCTGAACGGGTGGTTCAGCACCAACGCTGCATAAGCGTTCTGAATCTGGTCAGAGAGCTCGTCAAACCTCCTTCCGTGATGCTATACACTTCAGCAGCACGTGCGCAAGGTACTTAAACTGGGGACAGAGGTTACTCTTGTTGAGTACCCCGCATTGATGTCCCCAGAGTACTTGGCTCTCATGAAGCATCCACGGACAGTGAGGGGGGTGTAACGTGTGGGACACTCAGCATCGTCTCCAAACTGAAGAACTATCCTCAGATCCTCCTCAGAAATAGTGATAGCCTCACCAAAAATCGAGCTCCTGATGCAATGAGGCTCGGTGGATCTGTCTACAGATGCGCCTTCCCAGAAGGCCTGCTGCACTGATCTGTACGGTGTGCAGGGAGTAGATATAGCGTGAGCGATCCTGGATCTCTGTAGAAAGTAATAATGCCAGCGAAGTCGGCTGCATTCCTGGATGTCAAGTCCAGGTGAGCACATATGTTGTGCTTGGTGCTCATATTCCATCTACTCGCCATCTGTAACACATAATAACATAAACGTTAGTTTCGTTGGCTAAGAGTATAAAGCAACACTTAAACTTTGAATAAAAAGTATCTGTCATGCGATTGAGGTTGTACGACTGAAGACAGTCGTGCGACTGAATCGTGCGATTGAGGTTCAGACGTGCGATTGACCTCATACGCACGACTGAGTGTGCGACTGGACTCATGCGCATGTACTCTTGTGCGGTTACACCAGTCGTGCGACTGAGTCTCATTCGCATGGTTCAGTCGTGCGATTAATTGATTCGCACCTTTCAGTCGTGCGACTGAAGTTCATCCGGACGACCAGTCGTCTGTCTCATTGTTCAGTCGTCCCAAGATCGAATCTACGCAGAATAAGTTTTATCTTCAATTAACCGGTTCTTTAGTGTCGCCTTCTCTTCCCTAACAACCTATTTTACTCAATTTTAACATATTACTTAGTTTTAATAGGTTATTAGGGTTTGACAGTCGCGGTTCGCACTTCACAGTCGTTTTAATCCAATTAGGGTTCATTCTTTCTGATTTCGATGGATATGAACTTCAAAGTACCTGTACGATGATGAACGAACGTTAGTATCACAGAATCAACAAGAAAAATCAAGCAAGAAAATTTGGCAGAGTAACGGTACAATATGCGAATTAGGGGCGATTTGAGAATGAGGAGTCTCTGCGACCGACTCCACCTCTATTTATATCCACCCTAGTTCCAATCGTGCGACTGAGTTCATTCGCACCTTTCAGTCGTGCGAGTGGGACTCAGTCGTGCGATTGGGTCAGTCGCCCTTCTCCAGTCGTCCGACTGAAGTTCAGTCGTGCGACTGACTCACTCGTTCGCACTTAAGCCTCCGATTGGACTAATCGTATGATCCATTCGTGCGAATGGACTTCATTCGTATGGTTAGTCCATACGTATGGTCCATTCGTGCGAATGGGTCATACTTAGTTAATTTTTCTGCTATTTTACCAATTTACCTTAGACTCTTTTATATTAATTAAATTAAACGTTATGACCTTTTGATCATCTCAGACATGATCCTTTATCTTGAAAACACTTTGATCACCTCAGACGTGATCCTTTTAACCACTTTGGTCACCTCATGACCTTGACTTCTATTTAACCTTTCAAAGCACATATGGTCATCTCAGACATGACCCTTTAGTGAGTTTATTCCTTCTGATTTCCTGATGTAGCCCGACACTTACAGAACAGGTTCCAGTTCCTGAAAGTCCACAAGCATCTACGAGTGATGCACCTTCGACTTCAGAACCTCAAACTCCAACTACCTCAGATGCAGAACCAAATGTTCATAATCTTGGCTCTGAGGTAGCTGTTCCTACTACTCCAGGATTGATCATCCCCTTGACAATGTTATTGGGATGTCAGATCAGGAGTACAAACCCGAAATCAGTTATACTCAGCTGATTACGCCTCGGTTATGGAGAAAGGTTACATTCATGATGGTGCCTATCGATGTTTTGTCTCGCAGGTTGAGCCAAAATATGTCAGTGAAGCACTCAATGATGAGGCGTGGGTGAGTGCCATGCAAGAAGAACTTCTGCAGTTTAAGAAGTTAGGTGTATGGACACTGGTTGATAAACCTAAAGGTGCTAAAGTCATTGGCACTAAATGGGTACTAAAATGCAAGAAGGATGACCAAGGGGTCATTATCAGGAACAAAGCTCGACTGGTGGTTCAAGGTTTTCGCCAAGTCGAGGGAATTGACTACAATGAGGTGTTTGCACCCGTGGCAAAGGATGGAAGCTATTCGTATCTTCCTTGCCTATGCATCGTACATGAAGATCAAAGTCTACCAATTAGATGTAAAGAGTGCATTCCTTCATGGGGAAATCAGAGAAACAGTCTATGTAAGTCAACCCGAGGGTTTGAAGATCCTTACCATCGGGATAGAGTTTACAAGCTCGACAAAGCTTTGTATGGGCTTCATCAAGCTCCTCGAGCTTGGTATGAGAAACTCTCAACTCATCTTGTGAAACACGGCTTTCGCAGGGGAGTAATTGACTGTACACTGTTTATTAAGGAAAAGGATGGCGACCTACTGCTTGTACAGATATATGTTGATGACATAATCTTCGGGTCAAAGAACGAAGAGTTATGTAAAGAGTTTGAAGCAGTAATGAAGAAAGAATTTGAGATGAGTGCCATGGGGGAGATGAAGTTCTTTCTCGGGTTACAGGTGGATCAAACACCTAATGGAATCTTTCTACATCAGACCAAGTATGTAGGAGACATTCTCAGTCGCTTTGACATGGAGAATGCTTCTGCTGCTGGGACTCCACTTGCTACTAATCATGATATAGCACCGGATGATAATGGAGATCTAGTAGATGCCACTATGTACCGAGGAATGATCGGATCCCTCATGTATCTCACTGCCTCAAGACCTGATATTATGTATGCTACATGTCTATGTTCAAGATATCAGGCTAAACCAAAGGTCAACCATCTGATCGGGGTCAAGAGGATTTTTCGTTATCTGAAGGGTACACCCACACTTGGATTGTGGTACCCTCATGATGATGACTTTGAGCTTACCGCGTATAGTGACTCGGATTACGGGGGCTGCAAGATGAACTACAAGTCTACATCAGCAGGGTGTCAATTCTTTGGGAGAAGATTAGTTACCTGGCAGTGTAAGAAGCAGACATCGGTTGCCTTGTCAACCTGTGAAGCCGAATATGTTGCTGCTGCAAGTTGCTGTTCTCAAATCATCTGGATTCAACAGCAAATGCGGGATTACGGTTTAAAATTCTCATCTACTCCTATTTTTGTTGATAACTCTGCTGCAATTGCAGTAACTAAAAATCCGGTCCAACATCCTAAGACCAAACACATCGGTATTAAATACCATTTCATAAGAGATTGTTTTGAAAAGAACTTAATTGATGTGGTTAAAATTAATACTGATTTTCAACGCGCTGACCTCTATACTAAAGCCTTTGATAAACCACGTTTTCAATATTTATTAGAGGTCAACGGTGTTAAAAAGAAAAGTGAGGTAATTCCTGATGATGAAAATGTGTAGTCCGATGTCGTGTACTTAAATTTTATTTTATTTATTTTGATTTGTCTATTTGATTTAATTTTTTTATTTAAACTCATGTTCTCTTGCTGTTTATTAAAATCCTAAAATAATTAAACCAGAAATGATTTTAGTATTTTAGGGGGAGAATATGTCAGCAAGTTAACATTAAAAAAAAAAAAAAAAAATGAGGGAGAAGAAGAGTAGCGAGCTGAAATAAGGTAGATTGTATCTGTGATACCGATTCAATACCTTTGGAAAATGATAGTACACAGGAACAAATCAAGAGGGACTTTAAAATTTAAGTTTTAGTAATATGCAAAAGTTCAAAGAAATAAATCTGTGTAGTCTAAGCAATACTAAAAGGAAAGATGATAGAAAACTGGCAACTCCTAAGGTGACACAAAGAAAGTAGACTTAGAGGTTGCTAGACCATATATGATATGTTGGTAGATTCAACACAATAGACAAATAGACCGGATTGGTGATTTCAAGATAAAACTAAAGTGTTCAACTGACTGTGGGCGTCCATCTTATCACTGGTTAACACAATCAACAATATTCCAATAAGGGGTAATGAGCAATAAACGCCACAAATGTGTGCGGATGACCATAACTAGAGCAAAGCAAGAAAAAATTGAAAGACAAATGCAATAAAGCTAATGACTTATGTTGTTGGTGCATTTTGTGCAAAATAAAATAAGCTG
Source organism: Flaveria ramosissima (assembly GCA_025215565.1). NCBI lineage: Eukaryota > Viridiplantae > Streptophyta > Magnoliopsida > Asterales > Asteraceae > Flaveria > Flaveria ramosissima. Next base: position 616,100 of record JACVEC010000279.1, on the reverse strand, counting down.
CTCTAACAAGGAGATAGGTTATGTGCCTCTCTGCTGTGCGATGGCACTGACCTGAGGATAAGCATAACCTAGATATTCTAGAATTCATTGTTGTTTGCCGCCTCTCTGCTGTGCGATGGCACTGACCTGAGGACAGGCTTCTCTTTGAAAGCTCTAAGAATAGTCTCTTCTTGTAATAATACCCGTAGACCGCTCAAAAGCTCCTGAGGGATGTTGATTACCATATAAGTGTGGGATCCACAAGTGTTAGTTGAAATAATTAAACCTAAATAAGTCACCAGTCTGTGTCAAAAGTCTGTGTATGGATTTAAGTGGACAAACATACTGACAATCATTGTGGCTACATTCTCAAAGGTCCAAATCAATGTGAGAATCTAAGAGTTTCAGTATGATTTCCTTATGTTGCTAACGACTCTGGATGAACATCGAGAACTTGAGCATCAAAAGGTTTAATAACGAGTCCCAAATGATTTGAATTGCCTGTATGATTCCAAAAATTGATTTGGTCCAGATGTGATCAACCTAAGTTGAAGCTATCTACTCCCGATCCAAATCCCGTAGATATCAATCTCTGGATTTATCTCTCACAAAAAGCCAAAAATATGTCTGATTATGTAATTAGTTTAAATTCTTAAATTAGTTAGTTTGTTTTAAGTTTTAACTTGAGTCAAGTGTCGGGCTACATCAGGAAAATCAGAAGGAATAAACTCACTAAAAGGGTCATGTCTGAGATGACCATATGTGCTTTGAAAGGTTATATCAGTCACGTCTGAGGTGACAAAGTATTTTTAAAAGGGTCACGTCTGAGGTGACCAAAGTGGTTAAAAGGATCACGTCTGAGGTGATCAAAGTGTTTTCAAGATAAAAGGATCATGTCTGAGATGATCAAAAGTTCATAACGTTAATTTAATTAATATAAAAGAGTTTAAAGGTAAATTGGTAAAATAGCAGAAAAATTAACTAAGTATGACCCATTCGCACGAATGGACCATACGTATGGACTAACCATACGAATGAAGTCCATTCGCACGAATGGATCATACGATCAGTCCAATCGGAGGCTTAAGTGCGAACGAGTGAGTCAGTCGCACGACTGAACTTCAGTCGGACGACTGGAGAAGGGCGACTGACCCAATCGCACGACTGAGTCCCACTCGCACGACTGAAAGGTGCGAATGAACTCAGTCGCACGATTGGATCTAGGGTGGATATAAATAGAGGTGGAGTCGGTCGCAGAGACTCCTCATCCTCAAATCGCCCCTAAATCGCACATCCTACCGTTACTCTGCCAAAATTTGATTTGCCTGAGTTTTCTTGTTGATTCTGTGATACTGACGTTCGTTAATCATCGTACAGGTATTTTGAAGTTTCTTCCATCGAAATCAGAAAGAATGGAACCCTAATTGGATTAATACGACTGTGAAAGGCGAACCGAGACCTTAAAACCCTAATAACCTATTAAAACTAAGCAAGATGTTAAAATTGAGTATAATAGGTTGTTAGGAAAGAGAATGCGACACTAAAGAACCGGTTAATTGAGCTATAGGACTTAGTTTGCGTAGATTCGAACGTTGGACGACTGAACATCTGAGACAGACGACTGGTCGTCCGGATGAACTTCAGTCGCACGACTGAAGGGAGCGATTCACTCAACCGCACGACTGAACCATGCGAATGAGACTCAGTCGCACGACTGGTGTAACCACATAAGAGTACATGCGCATGAGTTCAGTCGCACACTCAGTCGTGCGTATGAAGTCAATCGCACGTCTGAATCTCAATCGCACGATTCAGTCGCACGACTGTCTTCAGTCGTACAACCTCAATCGCATGACAGATAATTTTCATTCAAAGTCTAAGTGTGCTTTATACTCTTAGCCAACGAAACTAACGTTTATATTATTATGTGTTACAGATGGCGAGTCGATGGAATATGAGCACCAAGCACAACATATGTGCTCACCTGGACTTGACATCCAGGAATGCAGCCGACTTCACAGGCATTATTACATTTCTACAGAGATCCCGGATCGCTCACGCTATATCCACTCCCTGCACACCATACAGATCAGTGCAGCAGGCCTTCTGGGAAGGCGCATCTGTAGATAGATCCACCGAGCCTCATTGCATCAGAAGTTCGATTTTTGGTGAGGCTATCACTGTATCTGAGGAGGATCTGAGGATTGTCCTACAGTTTGGAGACGATGCTGAGTGTCCCACTCGTCTACACCCCCTCACGGTCCGAGGATGTTTCATGAGAGCCAAGTACTCTGGGGACATCAATGCCGGGGTACTCAACAAGAGTAACCTCTGTCCCCAGTTTAAGTACCTTGCGCACGTGCTGCTAAAGTGTATTGCATCCAGGAAAGGAGGTTTTGACGAGCTCTCCGACCAGATCCAGAACGCTTATGCAGCGTTGGTGCTGAACCACCCGTTCAGCTTCTCCAAGATGATATTCACTTACTTGGTGGAGAACCTCGAGGGGAAAGGGAAGGAAGGCTTCTGTATGTACCCTAGATTTCTACAGATGATCATTGATCAGAAGCTTCCCTCCCTGCCGAAGGAGAAGGAGGACGCTGTTATTCTTGAGGTCATGGACGACACGACTCTTGGCCGGATGAAGGTATACAGGGGGAAGCAGGTGAAGCCCCCTGTCAGGAGGTTGTTTGGGCATCTGGCCCGTGCTGATTATGTGGCGCCAGCCAAGAGGAAGTGGCGCCACGAGGACAGTGACTCGGATGTTGAGCATATTGCTATACCAGAGACTGACTCTGATGATGATGATAGCGGCGACGCCGGGGATGACATGCCTGCCCCATCTAGAGGCACAGATACAGACGTTATTCCCCCGGGGTCAGCCACTGCCGGAGAGGTCGCAGAGATGGCCGGTTTCCATCAAGAGTTTGTTGCTGGTGATATCGAGGAGGAGGAGTCAGATGAGGAGCCCCTCACCAGGACTGTGGGAAGTAAAGTGGTTCCCACAGACCACGGGCTTAAGGTGGTTGGTGAACACCCTAGGGACTCCTCGGAGAGAGACACTGACCCGAACTATGTTCCGGGGTCAGTAAGCAGAGCTGCAGGGGGAGCATCTACTTCCTCCGGGACTAGGAGGAAACGGATGGCTCAACCACATGGTTTGAAGAAGAAGAAGCGTCGTTTGACCTTCGTGACTACCACATCCAGCACCACAGCCACCACTACCACCACTACTGACATACCACCCATCACCACAGCCACCACAGCCACTACTCCTACTACCACATCCACCACTTTACCTACCACCACTGTAGCTATCCCATCCATCACCAGATCATTCACTCCTACTTCACCAGCTTCAGCCCACCGACCCATATTCACCACGGCCACTGCCACCACCACCACACATCATGCTGGACCGTCAGCCCAGCCCTCACATGCTCATGGATTCACTCTACCTCACATAGGGGTAGAGGAGCAGCTCTCAGCGCTAAACCGTATGGTGATGCGTCTGCTTGCTGCGGACGAGGAGAAGGCGGCGCAGATCCGCCAGCTGACCGACCTGGCTGCTGCCCAATCACAACAACTGGCAGAGCAGGCTCGGGTCATAGACCAGCAGAGAGTTGAGGTGTCCCAACTCCAAGACATGCAGGCTTAGTCCGTCAAACGTATAGAGGAGTTGGAGACGACCAACAAGACTATCATGCTGAGGCTGAAGGGGTCCAAGGATGAGCCCCTGAAGCTAAAGGAAGGTGACGGAGATGATGGAGATGATGATGATGAAGATGAGGATGATGATGAGGAAGATGATGATGATGAGGAAACCGAAGAAGACAGGACAGAAGGACGTGATGATGATGACGAGGCAGAAGGAGGGGATGCAGCTGCATCGGCCTCTGCTTCAGGTCAAGAGCGGAGATCTAAGCATCGACAAGACCAGTCATCCACTACTTCTGCTCCTCCGAGCGACACGCCACAGATTCAAGACAAAAGTACTGATTAGACGTTTTATGTATTTATTTATTTTGTACTTGAATCATGTAATGAAAAACAAGTGTATTAAATGTTTATATATATTAAGTTAATGTAAGTCTGTTTGATTAATTACTAATGATTTATGTGTTGAATGTTTATATCAAACAGATCCAAACTTTCAAAGGGATGAGTTTGACTTTGCTCCCCTTCAAATGGTCAAGACTCAATTAACCATGATTCTTGACCTACAAGGAATAGTGAGACGGTCTGTGAGTTATACCCCTGAAGAAGGGGAGATAATTCATGACCTGTCTGATGAGCAACTGGCAGAAATGTTCAGACTCAATCCCGATGAAATAGTGAAGGACGCTCCAACAGTTGATTCAACCAGTGATGAGGAACTGAATGACATTGATGAAGTTGAGGTTGAAGACATTACTGCAGAAGAGTATCCTCAGTATGCTGACGCCGAGGGAAATGTGGTCCCCAATCTGGGTGAATCCCTAGTCAGTGATACTTTTGAGGTACTAGACAAGATGGAGCAAGAAACAGAAAAGACTGAAGGAACAGCCCAAGCCTCCAATGCAGACGTAGATATTCGCAAGGCTGAATGGGCTGCCTGTTTTGAAGAAGTAAGAGCCCAGCGTGATGCACCAAAGAGAGATGCCTACACCAAGCTCTACAGAGTCAAGAAACACCATAAGGTGTCAGGCAGGATTATCTCATGGGCTTATTTTGAAGACCTTAACGCTTATGCAGTTAAGAGAGAGCAGGGCATAGAGTACTTCAGGTTCCCACATGATCTGAAGACTCTACCTGGTTTTGAGCTCAACCAGCTGGCTAAACTAAAGCTGCTATATGCTGACCCGAGAAAGATGTCAGGCTGGTTTGACGCTGCCTTGAGGAAAGAGTACCACACCAGGTGGGTCAACTTCAAACCTCAACAACCTACGAGGTATATCAGACGTTCTGAAGTTGATCCCATAACTGGTAAGCCAAAGATAGTGCTGAAGTGGAGTCCCCCGAGAACAATGTCGAGAATCCCTCTCAGGGAAATGCCACAGGACTTCACTCCCCACTTCAAATGGTGGTACTATGATTGGAGAACCGCTGAAGCTGTCATAGTGTTGAATAAAGAGGGACAAATGGATACTATCAGGGTATTCGACCCAATGTGGCTAACCAACTTGTCTGCTAATGATGTCTACACATTATACAAGTGGCCACTATTCTATGACACGCAAGATATTGTACAAGCTCTCCAATTCCAAAATGTCATAAGACTCTGCTTTGCGTTTGAGATACACGCAGGAGTCACTAAAGAGGAGAAGTACAAGAAGTATAAGGAGGTGATGCAGAAGACAAGAGAATAGATAGATCTAGGTCCAAGGGGGAGTTTGTTGATGCATGTATGTCCCTAGATCATGATTTGTAATGTAATGAACTTGTCTGTCTGATTATGATGTAATTGTAATCGATTAATGAAATGATATGAATTGGTTGTTACTTGTAATGTTTAATATTTCATTAATGAGTTGTGATTGAATTGATTGGGTTTATGATTGTTTGAATGATAGCACATTATGTTATATTAATTAAAACATTCAAACTTAACTTAATGAAGTTCTCATGCGGATGGCCCATGCGAATGGACCACACGCATGAATAACTTCATACGATTGACTCAATCGCACGACTGAACCAGGAGACTGGATCAGTCGTATGATTGACACATAAGATTGACTCAATCGCACGACTGAACACTCAGTCGTGCGGATGAATCAACCGCATGGTTCAATCGCACGACTGAACCATACTTATGGCCCAGTCGCACGATTGAACAATACTAACCTATAAATAGACCCAATTCGTGGGAAAACGTAAGCATTCATCCCATTACGATTCCAGACGTACCCTAGCCGTCCAGAAGCCTCCCAAATCGTTCTCCAAGTTCATAGAACACATCAGATCGGTTCCTAATCGATTTCTGACGTTGATTTCAATTCTTGATTGATTCATCGTGTGTTCTCACTGATTGGATCGCCAATCAAATAGGATTCCGCACTATTTGAGTTGGTTTAACACGCAATCACTCGGTATTTCGTTCAAATACCAGGTCCTAACACCAAGACAATCTCTTGTACCCAGAAAGAAGATAGTCCAGTGGAGGTTCGAAGACTCTTCTCACAACTTTGTTGTTGAAAGAGAGAATGGTGAGATTAACAGGCTGAATGCCTCATCTCTGCTACACTTAAGCAGATTTGATATTGCTGAGTTAGCAGAGAAACCATTCTCCAACCCCTCAAACTCCGAAGTAGCTGCTCACATCAGAAATCATCTAGGCAGTCAGAAATCATCTAGTAGCTGCTCACATCAGATGCAATTCTGGAACTTGCATCTGAGGTTAATAGGGAGGACTTTCTCAGCCAACCACTAGCCATTACATCTGCATCGACCTCAGCTCCTACCTCCACCATCCAACCTGAATCTTCTACCCAAGAACCACCAAAGTCTAGCACTTCCGAAGACATTAAAGGCAAAAGGAAGATGACTTCGGAAGAGCTTCAGGAAGAAGAAAGGCTGGAGAAACTTAAAAGGAAAGGAAGACTGCCAACTGGGAAACTGTTAGCTACAAGTTCAAAAGCAGCTGCAGCCAACCAAGAGGCAATCAACAATAGAAGAAGGCTGGAGGTAATTGATAGACTTGTCAGTCTAGGGGCTGCCTCGGAAGATGTACTCCTGCTACCATTAGAGGAGCTGATAGAGCTTGAAAAGGCAACCTTGCTGCAAAAACAGCAAAAAGAAGAAGCTGCAAGGTTGGCCTTGGAAGAAGAAAGGCTGAGAAAAGAAAGAGAAGCTGATCTGCAGCTCAGGAGAGAAAGGATCACTTTCCTACTCTCCAGAGGATTCTCTCAAGAGGAGTTGTCCCCACACAACAGTGACACGATCTTGTGGCTCTTTAACAAAGAGCAAGATCAAATGGAGAAGGAGAGAAAGAGAGCTGCAAGGGAGAAGCTGGTAGAGAAGAAGAAGAAGGAAGAAGAGGCTGGACTGTCTGCCGCCAAGAAGATAGGTGACAAAGCTTGGATGAAGAACTATCTTAAGGCTCACGGCTTCTCTGGCAGGCAAGTGGGTCCAATGTCTGAGAAGACTCTCCAACGACATGTCAGTGACATCAAGGCTGACATTCGTGCAGGGAGAAGAAAGGAGATGTATAGAAGGGGACAGGGGATGACCTTCAAAGCCACCCCTCAGCCAAATATCCAAACCCAACATCAACCTGAACCAATACCCTTTCCCTTCCCAATCAAAACTGAACCTGAACCTTTCACCCCTGAACCTACACCTTCACATCTACCAACTCCCTCACCTCAACCACCTAAACTACCCATCATCCAACCTAAAACCTTACCCAGAACCCAACCTCCTAAACCTACCCAACAACCAATCAAACCATCCCCTCAGCCTTCCAAACATCTCTCAATGGAGGAATTCAAGGCAATCAAAACCAAGCTCATCAACTGCACTACTCTGAGCGACATCTCATGTGAGGAGGATACAGTCAACCTGACTTATGTTGATGGATCCTCAAGTTCCCTCACAAGAGATGAGTTTCTTGATCTGCCAAGAGGAACTTTGGACCAAGCCGCAAGACTCTTTGGCCTCAATTCAGATACATTGAATGAGGAAGAAAAGAAGCTGAGGAGAAGGCTGGTGACTCTGCTGGACACAAAGAAAGGAGATAGGGTACCAAGACAATCTCTTGTACCCAGAAAGAAGATAGTCCAGTGGAGGTTCGAAGACTCTTCTCACAACTTTGTTGTTGAAAGAGAGAATGGTGAGATTAACAGGCTGAATGCTTCATCTCTGCTACACTTAAGCAGATTTGATATTGCTGAGTTAGCAGAGAAACCATTCTCCAACCCCTCAAACTCCGAAGTAGCTGCTCACATCAGAAATCATCTAGGCAGCCTTCACAAGGCCGAGGTCACTGCAAGAAGCAAGGTCGAAGAGGAGTCAAAACGGAGAGAGGAGGAGGAAAGGAAAGGATCAGCAACCAAAGGCAAAGCCTTTCTTCAAATGGTTGAAGGTCCTGAACTTGAGTCCATAGTTAGATGGGAGTATGACTACAACTCCCGTCAACTAACTCTCTTCAGGGGGTCACAACAAAGGGTGCATGTCATTCAAAGTGATAGACTGGATCTCCTATCCACGAATGACTTGTACAAGCTTCTCAGCACTACTTCCGGGAAGAACAGAGAGACAGACAAATATCTTTTGTCCCTGGTGCTGAAAACTTTGAGAAGTAGAGATAAGTGAAGTTTTGGTAGCATCAGCCTAGGGGGAGTTTGTTGGATCATAAGAGGCTGTTGCAACCAAAACCATATCACTTAGAAGATTTTGAGTACTACATACAAAGGACTTCCGAAGCCAAGTGTGGGACTTCCGAAGGAAGAAAGAGCTCTTCCGAAGTCTAAGTGTAAAATACACTTCCGAAGGAGAACTCCAAACTTCCGAAGGTAAAGAAGCTACTTCCGAAGGTTCAAGACTTGAAGACAAAGTTCTGAAGTCAACTTCCGAAGTATAAAGAAGTCCTTAAAGCCTCGGAAGCATAGAAGCATCTTCCGAAGTATAAGTGGCTTCGGAAGAACTTGTTCTTCCGAAGCCAGTTAACCTTCGGAAGACACTTCTATTATCCAGTAGACATAAGTATGGTCTGTCTGACAGTCCGCTGCAAATCTCTGAGATACTGCATGGCGTTTTCTCAAAAGCCATGTAGTTGACCATACTTTAATCTACTGTTTACCTTTTTATGTTAAGTACAGTTGCCATCTTTAGTTGGTGACAAAAGGTAAGTCATGGACATGTCATGACTACCATATCTTAGATAATACTTTATCTAAGATACCTTAACTATAGCATTGTAGTATATGCTTTAGTCGTAGGTTTCCAGCTGGTATCAAGTATAACCGGCTGTAGGATCTAGTATATATAGTTTCTCATTGTAACTCATGTTCTATGCTTGTAAGTGTCTTGTAATCTTGAGTTGAGAAGTAATATATACAAGTACCTTGAAAAAATTTCTGCTTGTTGCTTTGATTACTTATTATATTATTATCAAATCTTGTCAAAGGCATTGCTTCATCTTGTTTGAGTGATATTATAAGTGAGTTTGAGAGAAATACAAGTGTTAAGTGACAAAACCCGATCCTGCAACAATGCTAGGCGACTCGAAACTGCTTATTCCATTCTGGAATGAGGCAGTGGCTAATACGTGTTACACGCTCAATCGAGTCTTAGTGGTCAAACGACATGGGAAAACATGTTATGAGCTGTTCCAGTGACGTAAACCCAACTTGGAGTATCTAGAACCGTTTGGCGCACCGTGCATGTTGTTGAAGAAAACTCAGACTCGGAAGTTTAGTGAGAAGGCAGAAGAAGGTATCTTTCTCGGATACACCATACGGGACAAGCGAGTTTATAACAACTCAACGGGCAGGTAGAAGTGTGGTGCAATGTTGATGTTCAAAGATACACCACCCCCCTGCTGGAAAAGGACCCTCTTTCTTCTTTGACTATGATAGATTCTTTAAGTCCTTCAATCTACCGCCTTCTCATACTGATGATGAGCTTTCTGCTAGGATGATGTACGATGTTCTGAACACTCCACTACCAGACTCAACATCAACGGCTCCATTAGATGATGCTTCTAGCCCTTCAGGGGGAGAGCTTGAAGTAAGTGATTCTTCCTATGATGATGAAGCAGTTGAGACTGAAAATGCAGAGCAGGAGGAACATGTTCCCACCAATGAAAGTACACAAGCATCAAATCCTGATGCCTCTAACACTTCTGAACCTCATACTCCAACAGCTACAGATATTGAACCTGGGTTTCACAATCTGGATACTGAGGTAGCTGTTTCCACCACTCCCGGATCTTGGATTAATGTTTATCATCCTTTGGACAATGTCATTGGAGATGTTCCATCAGGACGAAATCAGCTATACTCAGCTGATTATGCCTCAGTCATGGAAAAAGGATATCTTCATGATGGTGCATATCGATGTTTTGTGTCTCAATTTGAGCCAAAATATGTGAGTGAAGCCTTAAACGATGAGGCATGGGTTAGTGCAATGCAAGAAGAACTCCTACAGTTCAAGAAGTTAGGAGTATGGACCCTTATGGACAGACCAAAAGGTGCTAAGGTGATAGGCACTAAATGGGTGCTGAAGTGCAAGAAAGATGACCAAGGGGTCATAATTAGGAATAAGGCTCGGCTTGTGGTTCAAGGATTTCGACAAGTCAAAGGCATAAATTACAATGAAGTGTTTGCATCGGTGGCAAGGATGGAAGCAATACGTATATTTCTAGCCTATGCATCCTACATGAAGATTAAAGTTTAGCAACTAGATGTAAAAAGTGCATTCCTTCATGGTGAAATCCATGAAACAGTCTATGTCAGTCAACCCGAAGGATTTGAGGATCCGTATCATCGGGATAGAGTTTACAAACTGGACAAGGCTCTTTACGGGCTCCATCAAGCCCCTAGAGCCTGATATGAGAAACTCTCAACTCATCTTGTGAAACACGGTTTTCGCAAAGGAGTTATTGACTGTACATTATTCATCAAAGAAAAGGATGGTGATTTACTGCTGGTACAGATATATGTGGATGACATATCTTCGATTCTAAAAACGAAGAATTATGTAAAGAATTCGAATCTGTAATGAAAGCAGAGTTTGAGATGAGTGCCATGGGGGAGATGAAGTTCTTTCTTGGCTTACAGTTGGATCAGACACCCAAAGGAATCTTCTTGCATCAGACCAAATATGTAGGCGATATCCTCAGTTGATTCGACATGAAGAATGCTTCAGCAGCTGGAACTCCACTTGTCACGAACCATGACGTGGCACCCGATGAAAATGGTGATCTGGTTGATGCCACCATGTATAGAGGAATGATCGGATCTCTCATGTACCTCACAGCCTCACGTCCTGATATTATGTACGCCACATGTCTATGTTCGAGATATCAGGCAAAACCAAAAGTAAATCATCTCATCAGAGTTATAAAGATCTTTCCTTATCTGAAGTGTACTCCAACACTTGGGTTATGGTACCCTCATGACGATGACTTTGAGCTTACAGCGTATAGTGACTCGGACTATGGTGGTTGCAAAATGAATTACAAGTCAACATTAGCGGGATGTCAGTTCTTTGGTAGATAGTTAGTCACCTGGCAGAGTAAGAAGCAGACATCAGTTGCTCTGTCCACATGTGAAGCTGAATACGTTGCTGCTACAAGTTGCAGTTCACAAATCATTTGGATTCAACAGCAAATGCGCGACTACGGTTTGCAATTTTTTAACACCCCTATTTTTGTTGATAATTCTGCTACAATTGTTGTAACCAAAAATCCGATCCAACACCCTAAAACAAAACACATCAGTATTAAATATCACTTTATACGTGACTGTTTTGAAAAGCAATTAAACGATGTGGTTAAAATTAATACTGATTTTTCAACGCGCCGACCTCTACACAAAAGCATTTGACAAATCACGGTTTTTATATCTTTTAGAGGTTAATGGCGTGAAAAAGAAAAGTGATACGATTCAAGAAGACGACAGTTCTAAGTCCGACAAGTAGGTTGTTAGTTTTTTAGTTATTTTCTTTACTTTATTTTATTTTCCTGTCTATTAAAATCCAAAAACACAAAACGATTTTCAGTTTTAGAATTTTAAGGGGAGAAGAGTTTAGTTAGTTTCAGTTATAGTTTCGGTATTTAATTACCTAAAAAAACAAGGGCGGGCAGATTAGCTGAAAGTTTAGCAATCAAATCTGTGAGATTGATTCAACAATTATGGAAAATGATAGTACACAGGGAACTAATTATTTGGGACATTAAAAGGACTTAAATGATTAACATGTTATTTTAAAATTATAAGTCTGAGAAGTCTAAGCAAAATAGAGGAAAAATGATAGTAACCTAGTTTGCTACTGAGGTAACATTAAGAAAGTAGACTTAGAGTTTGCTAGTTCATTATATGATGTATCGGTAGATTCAACACAATAGACGAGTAGACTTCATTGGTGAATCAAATTTAAACTAAGTTGTTCAACTTGCTGTGGGTTCTCATCTTATCCATGGTTAACACAATCAACGCAGTTTCAATAAGGGGTGACGAGCAAAATAAACGCCACAAATGTGTGCAGATGACCATAAAAATGAGCAAAGAACATGAAAAAAATGTTAAGCGCAATCAAGCTAATGACTAATGTTGTTGGTGCGTTACGTGCAAAAAGAAAAAAATGCTCTAACAAGAAGATAGGTTGTGTGCCTCTCTGTTGTGCGATGGCGCTGACATGAGGATAAGCATAACCTAAATATTCTAGAATTCATTATTGTTTACGCCTCTCTGCTGTGCGATGGCACTGACCTGAGGCTTGGCATCTCTTTGAAAGCTCTTAGAATAGCCTCTTCTTGTCAAATGCCCGTAGACCGCTCAAAAATCTCCAGAGGAATATTGATTACCATATAAGTGTGGGATCCACAAATGCTTGTTGAAATAATATAACCTAACTCATCACAAATGGGAGTCAAAAATCTGTGTATGGGTTTAAGTGGACAAACATACTGACAATCATCATGGCTGCAACTCTCGACTGTCAAAATCAGTGTGTGCATCTTATAGCTCTAGTATGATTTCCTACAAGTGCTATTGACTCTCAAACAAATAAAAATCTAGTATTCAAGTACAAATAAAAGGATCCCAAAAAATTTTGATATACCTGTATGATTCCATATGAATCTCTCCAGATATGATTAAAATAACATGAAGCTATTCTGTTCAGGTTGAAAAATTGGTTAATGGATTTTAAAAGGTTTCAATCCACCTCAAACCAAAAACACAAAATTATGTTTTCTCTCTTTGTTTATGTTATTTCAAATTGTTTCTATGTTTTTGTTATATGCTTTACATAGATGTCGGACTGTGTAACTAGAGGAACTCTCTGAGTCACAAGCTAAAAGGATCACGTCTGAGGTGATCAAAGATTTTCAAGCTAAAAGGATCACGTCTGAGGTGATCAAATGTTTTCAAATTAAAAGGGTCACGCCTGAGGTGACCAATCAGTTTTAAATTAAAAGGGTCATGTCTGAGATGATCAAAGGGCAGAATGTTTTATATCAAAAGTTAATAATTTAAGTGTTTGAAAGTGTATGAGTTCAAGCTCATAAGTATGAGCCAATCGTCCGATTGAATCATAAGGATGAGACAATCGCACGTTTGAACCATATGAATGAGCCAGTCACACGATTGGACCATGAGTATGGGACAACCATGTGATTGGACCACAAGACTAAACCAATCGTACGAATGGATGAAGGAGTATGAGCCAGTCGCACGACTGAAACCCAGTCGCACAAATGAAGCATGCGTATGGGTCTAGTCACACAACTGAAATTTAAATTAGTATAAATAAGGGGGTCAGTCGGTCGTAACCCTTACTACCCTTCAAAGTTCTCTGAAATCGCCCATACACACACACACCCTGCCCAAATTTCTACTATTGTGATTACTGCCAAATTTTGTATATACTAACGTGTATTCTACCCATCTACAGGTACTGGGCGACTGAAATCGATCCAAATGACCATCTTATTCGCATCCTTAAGGACCGATTATGCTAAAACCTAGATCCGAGACTAAACCCTAAAAATAGACCACTTAAATGGACATTAAAGATTATTTAAAGGATATTAAGTGCTATTTAGAGTCTCTGCGGTCCAAATGCGTCTAAACACGAAGTCTAATATAAAGTTTTGACAAAGATTCATATCTAGGGTATTCAACAGTGTAGGATGCGAATGGACATGCTAATGAACTTCAGTCGCACGATTGAGCCAGACGCACGCTTCAATCGTACATATGAATCATGCGTATGGGTTCAGTTGCACGACTGATTCAACTGCATGGCATAGCATACGACTAACTTCAGTCGCAGGCTCAATAGCACGACTGAACTCAGTCGCAGGCTCAATCGCACGAATAAACTCAGTCGTATGGTTTAATCGCACGATTGAACCAGTTTGATCAAAACTGGTTAAGTTCCAACTGTCATCTCTTATACACAACTAATGTATATTTTTTTTTGTGTTGCAGCAACATGGCTGATAGATGGACGATGAGTACCAAGCACAATATATGTGCTCATCTTGATGCGACTTCCAGGAACACCGCTGAGTTCGCTGAGATTATAGCCTTTCTACGTAGGTCGAGGATCTACAAGGCTATCTCTACTCCTTGCACACCCTACAGGTCAATACAGCAGGCCTTCTGGGAAGGTGCTTCAGTTGACATATCTGTTGAGCCTCACTGCATTAAGAGCTCTATCTTCGGGCAGGAGATAGAGATCACAGAAGACGATCTCAGGAGAGTCTTGGACCTAGGTGATGATGGTGCTTGCCCAACCAAGTTGCATCCCCCGACTGTTCGGGGATGCTTTCTATGGATAAAGTACGTTGGGGACATCAACGCAGGTGTGCTCAACAAGAGCAACATGTGCCCCCAGTTCAAGTACTTGGCTCATGTTATCCTGAATTGCATAGCGTCTCGGAGAGGAGGATTTGATGAGTTATCAAACCAAATCCAGAACGCATTTGTTGCTCTGGAACTGAACCACCCGTTCAGTTTCTCACGCATGCTCTTCTCTTATATGGTCGAGAATCTGGAAGCTAAAGGCAAGAAAAGCTTCTATATGTACCCACGTTTTCTACAGATGATCACTGATCAGAAGCTTCCTTCGCTGCCAAAAGAGAGAGACGATGTTGTTATACTCGAGGTGATGGATGACATGACTTTAGGTCGGATGAAGGTCTACCGGGGGAAGCAGGTGAAGCCCCCGGTCAGGAGATTGTTCGGTCATTTGGCCAACATGGACTACGTGGCGCCCGCTCGAAAGAAGTGGCGTCACGATGACAGTGATTCAGATATTGAGCCGATTATGGTTCAAGACGATGAAGACGACGGCGATGATGATGACCAGGATGATAGTCAAGGTGGTGGAGATACTTGTCCTAGTCAATCAAGGGCCACTGACACTTCTACTATGTCTCCACCATCTCCACCGGGTATTTCTTCTGCTCCAGGTGGATCATAGCAGGCGGCTATCCACCCGGACTTTCTGTTAGATGAAGAAGAAGAGTCAAACGATGAGCCTCTGGTGAGGACAGTTGGTAGCCGGGTTGTGGCCACCAACAAAGGGAAAGAGGCGGTTGGTGGACACCTAGCTGGTACTACAGGTGATGATCCTGATGTCACTGATCCCACTTACACACCTGACCAGCCTATCAGCTCAGGGGGAGCTCCTATTGCCAAGGGCTCAAGGAAGAAGAGGATGGCCCAACCCCACGACAAAAAGAGCAAAAGGCAAAGGATCACCCTAATCACTACAGTCACCATGTAACACACCGAATTTCTATTTAAATGAAAGGAAAAGAAAAGTAATTAGAAAGAAAAGATAATGAGCACAAGTGGAGGGAGAAAAAGTGTACAAAGTACAAACCTTATTACTTTAAGGTTTAAAAAGGGCATGGTTGCCCATTTCTTCTTCATCTTCTTCAATCGGCTGGAAAGGAAGAAAGAAGAGCGAGAGAGGCCTCGGTTCTAGAGAGAGAAAGTGGAAGAAGCAGCTTCAAAGGTAAGTCTTCTCTTATATGAGCTCGGTTTCAGCTGGGTTTCGAGTTCTTGACCGAAGTTCTTGGTGTTTAGTGTTTGATTTCGGGATTCAAGAGTTGAATCGAAGGTGGGTCTTGAACGGGAAGAGTGTTGCTCAAAGGCAGCTCAAGGTGAGTTTCTAGAACACCTCTTTTACTGATTTTCAACTTGTTTGGGTCTATTATGCATACTAAGTAAATATTTTGAAAGAAACCGTGGGTTAACAGCTTTATGTTCAAAATGATGTATGTATGCTTTAGTGAAATTGTGGGTTCATGATGAGGTTTAGCATGTCTATATGGCCTTAGTATGTTAGATTTATGCTTGGGTATGATTAGGATGATAATCGGATGAATTTGATCGCGTAAAGAACATTTCCTTAACGATTCAGACGAATATGAACAGTGGTCCATGCGCCTGAATTGTTGGCCATGCGCACAAAGGGGAGGCCCATGCGCCCAAAGGGGAGGCCCATGCGCTCAAAGGGGAGGCCCATGCGCCCAGCAATTGGCCAGGCGTCCAAGTTACTGGCCATGCGCCCAGCAGGAAGGCCTATGCGCCTAAACTGCTGGCCATGCGCCCAGCAGATGGCCCATGCGCCTAAATTGTGCCATGCGCCCAAAGTGTTAATGGTTAAGTGTTGATGCGCCTAAACAGAGCAGAAGCACCCAAATAGTGTCCATGAGCCCAGATAAATTTTATACTTAGAATTTTATGCTCATGCGCCTGAAAGGTCCCATGCGCCCAATTTGGACCTAAGGTTTTCTAAGTGGTTTTTGGAGGGGTAAAATGGAGAGATAGGCCTCGTTATGATGTGACGGCTTATGTTTGATGTGTGTTATGCATGCATGATGTTGCCTGTATGGTGATGGTGTATGTTTATGATTAAGTATATGTTCCTTATTATGTATGTATGTGTGTCTTCCCTTAGCTTTGCGTTGAACGTTAATGAACGTAATGAAGTATTATGTAACGTAAAGTGGAAGATAATGAAAAGAGGAACGTTAATGAATGAATGCATGTATTAATGAATAAACGTGAACGTAAGAGGCTTGCAAGCAAAGAATTGTGAAGTGCACGGCTCTAAATGCCTAAGCTAAACCGCGTGAGGTGCAGCTAATCCTAAAGTATGCACGCAAGGGTTCCAGTCTTTGTGACTGACCTTCAGTGGTGTTACCCATTTCGGTGGGGGTGTTGTTACCCATTTCGGTGGGGGTGTTGTTACCCATTTCGGTGGGGGTGTTGTTACCCATTTCGATGGGGGTGTTGTTACCCATAATGTCGGGGGTGAAACATATGATGGTTACCCGAGTTATGTATAACTTCGGGGGTGTGGCATAAAGCCAAGCATAGGTATGAGATGAGCGACTTGTGTTGCAACAGACTCGGATGGAGTTCAATCCCTGTAATTGACTCATATGGGATCTTTGTCGCGTATCCCGGTGTTGTGTCAGTCTTTGGACATGAGTTGGGGGCTTGTGAGCGGGTCCCGGCACAACATTAGCTTTCGAGCATGAGTCGGGGATATTGCATGAGACAAGATTCGAGTAATGAAGAGTAATGAGTAAAGAGATGAACGAAAGAACAAAGTATGAAATGAACGTTAATGAATTATTGTAATAACGTACTAAACAGGATCTTTGTCATTCGACCTCAGTAATCGTGGCTGAGTGCCACGAAGAGGGTAAAGTCTGATCGGATCTAGAAAGAGAAGTGAACGATAATGAAATACGTTAAATGAGCAAAGTTAATGAATGTAATGGCGAAGATAATAATGATATTATCTGTATGTACGTATGATGCATGATCGCGAACGATTGTAAAGTATAGTATGATTTGAAATAAAGTAAAGAACGGTTTTAACGAAGGAAAAGTATGTTTTTATTATAAAACTAGAACTCACTCAGCGTCGCTGACTTTTGTATGCATGATAGTTGGCAGGTATATGTTGATGCTGAGGAGTTGCAAGCATGGATGCATAAGCTACTGGGAGCATTTTGAGGCTGGCATCGTATTTTGACATGTCTTTGTACTTTGAGATGAAAACTAATGTTGTAAATAAATGAAATGACATGTTTTTAGTTATTAATGAAAGTTTTAAATCCCGCTGAAAATAAATGTACGTTTTATAATATTTTAAGTGCAATGATTGACCAACTGTGAGATTTCCGGGAACGGGGCCTTACACACCACCACTACCACAGCTCCCACCACCACTACCACAGCTCCCACCACCACTACCACACCCACTACCACAGCCACCGCTCCATCCACCACTCATACACCTACTCCTCCACAATCCATTCCCATCCCTCCTCCCATCTTCACCACATCCACCACAACAACCACCACTCACCAAGCCGGTACATCCACCCAATCCCAAATGATACATGACTCCACTCTACCCACTGTTGGGTTAGAGGAACAGCTGGCAGATCTCAACAGATTGGTGCTGAAGTTGTTAGCAACAGATCACCTGAGAGAAAATCAGATTAACCAGCTAATAGCAGTCAACAATGCTCAAGAAAAGCAGATTGCACAACTGAGTAAGAAGAACACTCAGTATGAGAGAGCGTTAGGCCGAGCTCACCATGCACTACAGAGTCAAAACGAGTTCGTGATGGCATCGGTAAAAAGAATTGAAGGATTGGATAAAAAGAACAAGAAGATAATGCTAAGGCTGAAGGGATCTAAGGGAGAGCCCTTAAAGATCAAAGGTGATGGTGATGATGGTGGAGATGATGATGATGATGATGATGATGATGAGGATGAAGATGAATCTGAGGAAGATGATGATGACGAGGTAGAGGAAGGTAGTGGAAAAGGAAGAGAAGGTGATGATAATAACAAGGATGATCAAGAAGGTGATGCATCTGCATCAGCCTCAAATCCATCAGCAAAGGAGAGGCGCACCAAGCAAAATCAGGATCAAAGAGCCTTGTCGTCAGCTCCTCAAGCTGAAGAGACAACCGATCAAGGCAAAAGTAATGATTAGATGTTCATGTATTTGAAACTTTTGTACTTGAATTGTGTATTACATTAATGTAATTAATGATTATTTAGGTTTAAATGTCTTGATAAATGATTTATGTGTGATGTGTTGAATGTTTAATCAAGCAGATGAAGCTCAACAGCCAGATGACTATGATGTTATACCCCTTCATCAAGTCAAGACTCAGCTCACTATGATTCTTGATTTGCAAGGGATTGTAAGAAGGTCTGTTAGCTACTCCCCTGAAGAAGGAGAGATCATCCATGATCTGATAGATGAGCAGCTGGCTGATATGTTCAGATTGAATCCAGATGAAATTGTTAAAGATGCTCCAGAATTTTATGTCTTAAGTGATGAGGAGCTACAGGATGTGGATGAAATTGAGATTGAAGATGCCACAACTGACCACTATCCTGAGTACACTGACCCTGAGGGCAACGTTATCCCCAACTTGGGTGAAACTTTTGGTAGTGATACCTTTGATAAGCTGGACAAGATGGAGAAAGAAAAAAAGAAGGATGAAAGTAAAGCCCAAGATTCAGATGCTAATGTTGATTTAAAGAAAGCTGAATGGGCAGGTTGTTTTGCTGAAATGAAAGCCCAGCACGCACCTCCAAAGCAAAATGCCTACACCAAAGTGTACAGAGTCAAGAAACATCAGAAAGTGTTTGGCAAAATCATCGCATTGGCTTATTTTGAAGACTTAAATGTTTATGCTGTAAAGAGAGAGAAGGGGATTGAGTACTTCAGATATCCCCATGATTTGAAGACTCTTCCTGGTTTTGAGCTTAATAGATTAGCTAATTTAGACCTTTTGTATTCCAACCCGAGAAAGATGTCGGGATGGTTTGAGACAACTCTAAAGAAAGAATACCACACAAGATGGGTCAACTTTAAGCCTCAACAACCTAAACGTTTTATTCATAAGACTAAAGTTGATCCTATCTCTGGAAGACCTAAGGTAGTGCTGAAGTGGAGTCCCCCACACACAATGTCTAAGATCCTCTAAGGGAGATGCCTCAAGACTTCACTCCACACTTTAAATTGTGGTATTATGATTGGAGGACGGGAGAAGCGGTCATAGTGTTGAACAAAGATGGAAAGATTGAGACTATCAGGGTATTTGACCTAATGTGGCTTACCAACTTTTCTACAGAAGATGTCTACACTCTATACAAGTGGCCACTGTTCTATGACACGCAAGATATTGTACAAGCTCTACAGTTTCAACATGTTATACGACTCTGCTTTGCATTTGAGATACACGTAGGAGTCACAAGAGAAGAGAATTACAAGAAATTTCAAGAGCATGTGAAGAATGTTAGACAATAGGGTAAACTAGGTCTAAGGGGGAGTTTTAGATACATGATGTTCCTAGTTTATGTACTTAAATGTAAAAGTCTTTCATGTCTTACATATGTGTAATATGATGATGAAATGAAATATGTTATATGTCTTGATGTTTATTTGTCTTTGAATATTTCATATTATTAATGTCATATATATAAACATAATATATAGGTTTGAGGTTGTTGTACATAGTTCTTAGTCAATAATGATTAAGTAATGTGTTCAACTTAGTCGGGTGATTATTCATGCTAATGGACCATACTTATGGACCATATGCATGAATATATTATGCTTATGGACCAGTCGCACGACTGAACCAGGAGACTGGTTCAGTCGTATGATTGAGACATAAGATTGACTCAGTCGCACGACTGAACCTTCAGTCGTGCGTATGAATCAACCACATGATTCAGTCGCAAGCTAATGGTTCAGTCGTACGAATGAAAACTACAAACCTATAAATACCACCTAATTCGTGAAAAAATAGAACACTTGAAGAGATATTTCGAATACGCATAAACCCTAGCCGTCTAGAGCGTTCCAAACAGCCTGTCCAAGTTCATAGTTCGTTCCTGATTGATTCCTACTCGTTCTTAATGTTTAGTTCAATCTTATATCTATCGGGTTATCGTTCTCATTGATTGGATCGCCAATCAAATAGGATTCCACACTATTTGATCCGGTTTAAACGCAGAATCAGTTATGCAGGACCGTTTAAGGGCTTTAACACAATTACAACACAACAACACAAAGAGGAGATTAACTAAACTTTAATCAAACAGTGAACTGGGTTAACAAAAGTGATACAAAGAACACAAGTAAAGCAAGAGACAGAACAAGAGAGTATGGGTTTCAAGGAGGCAGTATATTGCTTTCTCAAGTTCTTTTACAAGTGTTACAAAGCATAAAGAAAGATACAAGAACTTGAAATACTTATACTACAACCTACAGCCGACTATACTTTGAAAGCCAGCTAGATACAATTGACTAGACACTAACAAAATCAATTGTAGGATCAAAAGGCATATCTGCCTTTTGACCTTGTGACTATGACATGCCATAGCTCACATCCTTATACATTACAAAAAGGATAAAGTACATAAAGTGGAAAGTTACAGACTCAAGACCTCAATGTACAGTTACCAAAAGCATGGACCTTTACACCAACTCATGTAAGTTGGTGACTTTACAGAGATGCAGCGGAAAAGGTGCTTTATGGAACAGTACATCAGATAAAGCATGTGTACTAAAAGTCTTCGGAAGAAATCTGTCTTCATAGGATGAAGCTTCGGAAGACTTTGTCTCTGAAGCTTCGGAAGACTTCATGTTTGGCTTCGGAAGATATTGGTCTTGGCTTCGGAAGATTTTACACTTAGAGTATTTTCTAATGCATTGTGTAAAACTTCCGAAGCATTCTTCACTTCAGTACTTAGTGCATGTTGCTGAGACACTTTGGATGTTTTGGGTTGCATCAGACTTAAGGAATCCTTACAAACTCCCCCTAGGCTGATGCTACCAAAACACTTAGAAGATCTTCAGATGTTGGTAGTCTTCAGTACAATCAAGACCATTCCTTTCTTCATTAGATGGTCAGGATCATCAAGACTCTCATAGTATCTTCTCATCTCAAAGAGATCATGCAGAGGTAAGTTGATTATGTCTTGCCAGGAGTAGACATTCTCAACACCTTGATCTCTGATAACATGCCATCTTTCTGGATTGGTAGAGTAAGTCCAAGACAAGATGGGTGTCTCAGTTGTTCGAGGAGCCACTTGCATAGGAGTTGATTGGGCTGCCTCATCATGCACTTCCTCAGGTTGATCTGATTCAGCCTGAGGTGTAAAGGTAGATGACTTTGGCTTCTTCTTCTTCGTCTTTGGTTTAGAAGCCATTCTCTTCTTCCTCTTAGATGACTTTAACTGAGAAGACTGGTCTGCAGCACCATGTTGATGATCTGTGTCTTTCTCAGTTGGGTGTTCCTCCCTCACAGGTTCAGAAGGAGAGGGAGTTTGACCCTGCCTTGGATCAGAAGATGAAGTTTGCTGAGGCTCAGCTGGAGGTTCTGGTTGAGGTGTCTCTGGTTGTTCACACTTGACCTCCACTTCAGGTGGGACTTGACTTGGAAGATAGTGCAAGTCAATCAGTTCTCCACTTTTAATCTTCTGCTTGATCACCCTTATATGCTCATCCATTGTAGATAGAGACATGGGGCCAAGTCTCCTTCCGGAGAATCCATATAGCTTCAAGAAGCTCATCATTCTTTGTCTGTCAGCAGACTTCTTTGCATTCTTTTGAATGATGGCTCTTGACTTTGCAACTTCTTCCCTTAGCTTCCTTTTGGTTGTTTTTCTTTCTTTGACTAGCTCAAGCTCAAGTTGCTTTAGGTACTCGAACTCAATGAAGTCATAGGACAGGGGAAGAAGTGCATCTGCCTGATAGAAGCCTGTGGCACTCAGGTAGTTGAGCATCTTGATCCTATCTTCTTCTTTATCTACCTGAGGTTCTTGTGGAGCCACATCTTCCTGTGCAGGACTTTCTTGAACTGGAGAGAGAGTGGGAACATGCTTGTAAAGTCTTTTCTGTCTCTTATCCTCTTTGAATTGGAGAAGTAACCTTGCATCCTCCTTCTCCTTCATCTCTCTTGACACTTCCATGTCAGCCAGTTCATTTAACTCTTCTAAGGGGAGGGAGATGATTTTATCAATATCATAGTTCCTGGTCTGTAGATAGGTAATCCTGACTGCCCTTAACTCATCATCTTGAGTATTTGGTCTGGGGGCAGCCCTGATTGCAGCTTGCATGAAGCTAG
The DNA here is from genome assembly GCA_025215565.1 of Flaveria ramosissima. NCBI lineage: Eukaryota > Viridiplantae > Streptophyta > Magnoliopsida > Asterales > Asteraceae > Flaveria > Flaveria ramosissima. The sequence continues at coordinate 593,278 of JACVEC010000279.1, read as the reverse complement.
ATGACCCAGAAGAACTTTCTCCCCTTAGCCTCCTTTTCCTCTCTCTCTCTTCCTCCTCAATTTCCTCAGGAGTCATTATCCTTTTCCCTTTGTCACCAACAGACCTTTGTGACTCAGGGTGGATTGAGGCTTGGCCTTCATTGCTTGGTGTAGCTTCCATGCTCAGGCCAGAGAGAGGCTGAGAAACACCTTCACCAGCAGGTGTCTCAGATGGAGTTTGGACCTCTGCAGCAGTTGTTGATGATGAGACAGGGGTCTCAGGTTCTGCCACTGGGCCTTCAGTCAAGGTTTCCCCTATGAAACTAATCTTAGGGTCCACCTCAACATCCAGTTGACCGATGACATTGCCTGATTGCCTAAGTCTCCTTCTTAGAGAGAACTCTGCAAGGATCCTGTCTTGGATTCTTTGAGCCAGCCTGTCAGCTTGTCTTGAATTGCTTGGATTGACAAGTGGCATGTTGACTAAATCCAGTCTTTCATAGAAGCTCAGGCTTTGGAACTGAAAAACTTCTTGTTGGCCTTGAACTCTATGAAGTATAAGGGCTCTTCTGTCATCATCATACCTCCACCTTATGATGTAGTTGCCAGTTCCTTGTGGTGGAGATGAGACAGCCATTGGTATACCTTCCTCAAAGAGACTCCTGATGATTGAGTCTATAGAGTCCACATTAATGTGAACTTGAGGAAGTTGCTGAGAATGCACAACAGCAAGTGAGGATGGTGAGTCCTTTATGTCCATTGTCTTTGAAGAACTCCCAGGTTCTGTGGTTGTAATAACTTTCTCCCCCTTTTTGGTAGCATCACCCACTTGCATAGGTGAGCTAGAGGATAAGTCAATCACTTCCACAGGTTCTTGTGTTCCTGGTTGAGCTCTCCTTAAAGGTCTCCCAGCTAGTTTTTCCTTTAGATATGAAATCTGAAGTTGCTGATCATTGACCCTGTTTTGTAAGGTAGTCACCTGAGATTCCAAGTGACTAACCTTAGAGACTAAATAGGTGCATGTTTTTGACAATTTCTGCACCTTTAGTCTCAAATTCCCCTCATCTTCATCAGAAGAATCATTGGGGGATGAGATGATTGGACCAAAGTCCTCTCTCTCACCACCAGCTTGAGTTTCTTGGCTGCTGGTTTTCCTCTGCTCACTGGCAGCCTCAGTTGAGATGCTAGTGGGCTGAGTTGCCATGGTTGAGGTCTTAATGATGTAATCACTTTCAAAAGTGAGAGCCTCTTCCATATGGACATCCTGAACAGGTTCAGAAGTGTCCACCTCAGTAATAGGTGACTGATGTGGGATAGACTGAGGAGAGCCAGAGGTACTCATCTCTCTTTGAGTAGGGGAGGAGAAGAGAGACTCATGGTACTCACTGAATCCTAAGTCTTCATCAGTATAGAAGGATAGGTTGGGAATTGGTTGGTTGAGATCTAAAGGCTGGGGATGGTAGCTGTCCCCTGAAAGGTTGTTCACTTGAGTGTTGAGACTCAGAGTGAAGGCTTAAGGCTGTTGGGCTAGTGAGCTCATCAGGGTGAGCATGAGGAACCTCAGCCCTGATAGGTGAAGAAATGGGAGGGGTTTGCTCCTCAGGAGAAGTGGGAGCTCTAGTATCCACTTCTTCCTGTAAGGTTGAGTATATGGGGGCCTGCACAGACTCAATAGCCTGAGCAGGGGTTCGTGTGGATTTTCTTTGGTAGGTGAGGGTGATTTCTGGTCTTTTTAGTGGTAAGGATAAAAGAGGTGTGGGTTCAACACTAGCTTGTGTTGCTAGGTTGTCATCTTGAGCAATGAGCTCTAACATTTTTGGGACTAGGGCTGTTTCTACCCCTGAGAAGCCTACAGTTGGCTTCTTCATTATTTTAAAGATGTCGGGCTTCATCTGTCCCAATTTAAGAATATTACTTGTTTCCCTCAACTGTGAGCCCAGTTCACAGTTGAGAATGTGTTGAACATATCTAGGAAACATGTAATACTCTAAGGAGTCTAAGTTTGCAAGTAAATTAGTATAAACAAATTGTGAATACCTGAACTTGACCCCCTGAACCATTCCATGAACTATAAAGGAGAGATCCTCAGGAATCTGGTCCCATCCACCATGCTTGTTTGATAAGCTGTGGATAACCACATGGAGCAGGTATTTCCATTGGGATGAGACCTTCCCTTTCCTGAAGGTCTTTACAGAGAAATCTCCCTCATAGCCCATCTGCTCAAAGGAATGATTAACAGCTTCCTTTGGGAAGGACACCTCACCTTCTTCATCATTCAGCTGCAAATGTTGGTTAATAATGGCCGGAGTGATAAAGATTGTCCTCCCTTGCACTGTGGCAGACAGTGCCTTCTCCCCATCCATAATGACCTCTTGGCAGGTCTTCCAGAATTCAAGCAAGTGATCCTCATATAGAGTAGGATCAATGGTCAGGGAGGTGAAATAGTTTGACAGAGTCAAGAATTGACAAATCTCTGAGAAACTTGCATCTTTCTCAGAGCTTAACAGAGCAACTTGATTATGTTGCCTGTGAAGTTGCATGGAGAAATCTGGGTTTTTTCTGCGGTTAAGGTTGGCCATTTCAGAAGCTTAAGGGTGAAGAAAGGTAGAAAGCAAAGGCGGTTTAGAGAATTAGGTTAGAGGAATAGTAGAATTGAGGAAGATAGTGGGAAAGAGGGGGAACCGTTGGGTATTTATGTGAAAAGGGATTTGAACCAAAGTTAATGAAAGAGGATAAACTTTGAAATCCGTAAGTCGGTCCCACCTCTGAAAAGGTAGTTTCCTTTTGCTCAAAAAGTAGTTTTCTTGGAATTCGAAAAGCTTCCGAAGGTAATTTGTCTTCGGAAGTTTTGATTGAAAAAGCTTCCGAAGCTAAAATGGCTTCGGAAGATTTTCCTGAGAGTCTTGAAGATTTATGCTTCGGAAGAGAAATAAACCCTTGGATGCTTTGTATAAGAATGAACAAAGCTTCCGAAGGTTAATTTTGCTTCGGAAGGAAAAAGTCCTTAAAAATGAATAAGTGTCTGAGATAAGAATTTTAAGCTTCGGAAGATGAATTTGACTTCTTCCGAAGGTAAAATCTCTTAGACAGTTATTTATTTTGAAGACATGTTTTTCTTCCGAAGATAAAACTTTATCTTTCGAAGTATCAGAAAATTTTCAAGAATCTAAGGAGAGTCTTCAAAAAGAATTTTGCATCCAAAGAAAACATGAGCTTATGAAAGTGATGAACTAGACAACTTAGGACACACATATTTTAAGAAGAAATAATTAGAATTAGTTTTAAGAAAAAGTCTACTCAAAGTTAATCATCCCAATAGCTGATATCAGATACTTAAATCTCTGTTCATCAAAAGCTTTTGTGAACAGATCAGCATATTGTTCATCTGTATGAACTTTGACTAGTTTAATTAATCCCTTTTCATAGTTATCTCTTATTAAATGATACCTGATGTTGATGTGTTTGGTCCTTGAGTGCTGCACAGGGTTCTCAGTGATAGAGATAGCACTATTGTTGTCTATGTGGATAGGAGTCTCTTTGAAGTTAAATCCATAGTCCAGCATCTGATTTTGAATCCAAAGCACTTGAGCACAGCAGCTTGCAGCAGCAATGTATTCAGCCTCAGCAGTTGATGCAGACACACAGGATTGTTTCTTGCATTGCCATGAGACAACCCTTCCACCAAGGAATTGACATCCCCCAGATGTAGACTTTGCAGTCATGTTGCAACCACCATAATCACTATCTGTATAGGCATACAGATTGAAATTAGGATTCTTTGGATACCATAGACCAAGTGTTGAAGCACCGTTGAGGTATCTTAAAATCCTTTTCACAGTGATTAAGTGAGACATCTTAGGGTTGGCTTGATATCTTGCACAAATACATGTAGCAAACATGATATCAGGCCTGCTAGCTGTAAGATACATAAGAGACCCAATCATAGCCCTGTATAAGTGTTCATCTACACACTCCCCCTCAAGATCTGGACCAAGGGAGTGGTTTCTGGCTATGGGTGTCTTAGCAATCTTACAATCAGTCATGTTGAACCTCTTGAGTATGTCTTGAACATACTTTGACTGACTTATGAAGATGCCATCTTCAACCTGCTTCACTTGAATTCCCAGAAAGAAGTTGAGTTCTCCCATTGAACTCATTTCAAATCTGTCTTTCATCAGCTTCTCAAAGTCTTTGCAGAGCTTTGGATAGTTGAACCAAAGATGATGTCATCTACATATACTTGAACCAGCAATAAGTCATTTCCCTGTCCTTTGATGAAGAGAGTTCCATCTATAGTACCTCTCCTGTATCCATGTTTACAAAGATACTCAGATAGTGTCTCATACCACTTCCTAGGTGCCTGATGCAGCCCATAAAGAGCTTTGTCAAGCTTGCAGACATAATCAGGATGATCAGGGTATACAAAACCAGGTGGTTGTTTGACATAAACCTCTTCATCAATCACTCCATATAAGAAAGCACACTTTACATCAAGTTGGTAGACCTTGAAGTTCTTGGATGCAGCAAATGCCAGGAATATCCTAACAGCTTCTAGTCTTGCTACAGGAGCAAAGACATCAGTGTAGTCAATCCCTTCTTCTTGTGTGTATCCTTGAACAACTAGTCTTGCCTTGTTCTTGATGATGATTCCTCTATCATCCTTCTTATTCCTAAAAACCCATTTGGTTCCAATGGTAGTCTTCCCATGAGGAAGAGGACAAAGGTTCCAAACTTTCTGCCTTTTGAATTGAAGCAGCTCTTGTTGCATAGCTTCAACCCAACTTCCATCCTTTAGAGCTTCATCAACTTTCTTTGGCTCTATCTGAGATAAGAAACAAGAGTGAAGACAAACATTTGCTTCATGGGTTTGTCCTCTTGTTCTTACCCCTGTGACAACATCTCCAATGATGTTTGTGGTTGGGTGTAGAGGTGCACGAACCGGGTATTGGGCCGGACCCGGAACCGGGTTCAAACCGGGTTCGGTCCGGCCGGGTTTTTCCAGAACCGGGTATTGGTGAACCCGGGTACGAACCCGACCCGGGTTGAATGAAGGGAAAACCCTACCCGGCCTACCCGGTTAGGGTCGGGTCCAGAACCGGGTACAACCGGGTTTTTTTTTTTTTTTTTTTACTATTATTATTATTCTTATTATTATTATTATTATTATTATTATTACTATTATTATTATTATTATTATTATTATTGTTCTTCTTATTATTACTATTATTATTATTATTATTATTATTATTATTATTATTATTATTATTATTATTATTATTATTATTATTATTATTATTATTATTATTATTATTATTATAGTTATTATTATTATTGTTATTATTATTATTATTATAACAACATTAAAAAACATGTATAACAACATTAAAAAAACATATATAACTCATTAAAAGATTATTTATTATTAAAACAACTTAAAAAATACATTAACTCATTAATCGTCTATTTTCTTCGGGAGGCTTCATCAAATGCTAATTCTTCGTCGGATATACCAGAAGATACTCCTTCTTCTACCTCTTCATCGTGTACTTTAGATTCGATTGCAATTTCGTCTTCAAGATTTGTTTTGTCTTGTATACGATCCATCGCGTCTAAGTGGTCTTTTAAACAAATGCACATCTCCACCGCTTCCGGAGTTAATCTTGTTCTCCGTAATGATATTACCCTGCCACTAAGAGAAAACGCAGACTCCGAAGCTACCGTAGAAGCTTGGACGCTTAGTAAATCACGGGCCATAGCGGAAAGAATTGGAAATTGGGATTCCTTTCCTTTCCACCAAGCCAAAATATCAAATTCATGATAATCTTGAGTACTCATAGTCGAAATAAAATTCGTCGTACTATAAATACCAAGTTCGCTTGTTGGGGCGTTACCCCTTTGACGTTTAGCCGTCACATCCCGAACAACATTCAACATAGTCATAACGGGGTCTTTAAACGAGGTACTAGCACTTGATGTTGATTCTCTTGGCGTAGGTATATTTACGTTAGGCCCATATTTATTTAAATAAAAATTATAAATAATTTTCAAACTTGCATTAAAATCTTCTTTTGCAGTGGTTGAAAAATTGGGGTTATCGTCATGTATATCCAAATTGTCATTTATCTCGTCTATTAAACATTCTACCCCCGCTACATTTAAAAAAGGATTTAAAGCAGCGGCACACGTAAAAACGGGTGGTAACTCAAGAAAGTATTTTTTAAACTTGTCTTTCATTGGTTCTATCATTTCTCTAAACATACTATTTTTATTTTGAAAATTTTTAAAATTCAAAGCCATGAAATATAATTTTTGAAGCACCGAATAACTAGTGGGATAATAAACTCCCGATAATTTTGTAGTTGAGTTTTTAAACACCTCAAGAAATTCGGATAAATGTTCAATATTTTTCCAACCCATATCCGGAAACAGGTCGGCTTCGCAATTATCCGAAAGACTATTATGAAAAGTTTTTAAAGTGCCTTTTTGTTTTAAAGCACAATCAAACATATGACAAGTCGAATTCCATCTAGTAGGTACATCCCAATTAGGCCCTAAAAATCTAGATTCTGTATCTTTACAAAGTTGTTTATAATCTTGATATCTTTTTCTACTTTTTTTAAAAACGTCGTGTAACATAAATCGAAAAGCTTTTATAAAGCTATCAACAAATGGTACGTTAAGACCATCTTGTACTACTAAATTAATAATATGTGCAACACAACGAGTATGAAAAAAATCACCGTTTGCAATCGGAAGATATTTTAATTTTAATTTTTCAACGGCGGTTGTGTTGTTGGAAGCGTTATCAAATGCCATTGAAAATATTTTATTTTGTAAATTAAATGTAGTTATTACATTATCCAAAAAGTAAAATAAAAACTCTCCGGTGTGTGGATACGGAAATAGATCAAATGCAATCGTACGTTTCATCAATTGCCATGAACTGGGATCTACCCAATGAGCAGTGACGCAAAGGTACGATTCGGGCAAACCGTGTGGCGCCGACCAAACGTCACTAGTTAAGTTTACACCGGTATTTAAATTTTCAAATAAAACAATTATATCATTTTTTGCTTGCTTCCATAATTTTAAACAATAACGTCTAAGTGTAGTACAACTTACATGAGTGTAACGAGGTTGAAGCGTCTCTCGAATTAAGTTGGTTAACCGAGGGTTGTCGAAGTGGTTGAAAGGCAAAGCTTCTTGAATCACGAACTTTGCCATTCGATCTCGAACCTCATTAACGTTGTAATTAAATATTCCACCGTCTCCACTCAATTGTGTTTGTTGCGAATCCGGATTATTTTTCAACGACTTGCAAAACTTCTTGTTAATGTGCTTGTTCAAAGTCGTGTTAGAATATTTAGCAAGTAAAGCTCCACAAAACTTGCAACGAGCCTTTACAGATCCGTCACTCAACTCAACCATATCCCAATTGCACCAAACATCCATGTTACGATTGTGTGGAAGAACACGAACGACGGATGGAGAGTTCGATGAACCTTGACCAACGGAAGATTGAGAGTGAGCCATATTGAGATTTGAGAGTAAACGAGAGTAAATGAGAGTAAACGAGAGTAAACGAGAGTAAACGAGAGTAAACGAGAGTATTGTTTGCGTTTTTTGCGTATGTTTTTTTGTGTTTGAAGCTTGGGTACCTTACCATATCAACCCACACCTATTTATACTAATTTTAGAGCCAAAAACATCCAAAAAAACGGTCAAAAAACGTCCCCAACGGCTATATAGCCGTTAAAAACGGCTAGTTTTAAAAAAAAAAACGGTCGGAACCGGGTACAACCCGGGTACAACCGGTTCGGGTCCGGTTCGGGTCCGGTTCCGGTTCGGGTCCGGTTCCTGGCCAAAATAAAATCCCCAAACCGGTTCCAACCCGCCGGTTCCTGGGCGGGTAGGAACCGGTCCACTCCAAACGGGTACTACCCGGACCCGGGTCCGGGTCGGGTCCGCCGGGTCGGGTACGTACCCGGTTTTTTTGTGCTTTTCTAGTGCGGTGAGACTTGTGGATCCTTAGCTGAGGGATCACAGCAAGTTGCTGAGAAAGATTCAAATTTGAGAAATTTAGATCTGGTCTGGAAGATTCACCCTCCACATTATCACACTTATCAAGATTAACTTGATCCAATGAGTGTGTGACATCATTGATGTTGTCATCTATGGTATGGTTATTAGCATCAAAAAATTCCTGATCACTATCACCATCACCATTGTTGTCTTCTACAATTGAGGTATCTTTATCTGGTTGAGAAGCCTCTGAGCTGGAATTTGAAGGCATACCAGATGTATCAGCTGAATTTGTCATTGTTGTACTGATAAAAACCTCATTTGCTGAAGTAGTTCCAACTGGAGCTGAAGATGTATGAGTTGAAGGTCTTCCTAGCTCAAATCTTGGATCAAGATCACCTGTATTTAAATTTTCTGCAGATCCTGAAACATGCTCACAAGATTTCTTAAAACAGTTGGTAACTAAATTAAGATCAAACAGCCAATCCGGACCAGAACCAGCCACACAGGGTGTGTGCTCATTGAAAGTCACATTGGCTGACTCCTCAACAATTCTAGTTCTGAGATTGTATACTCTATAAGCTTTAGCTTGGGAAGAGTATCCAATGAAGTGTCCATCATCTGATTTCTCAGCAAACTTGGCAATTTGATCTTTGGTATTCAAGATGGTGCAGGGACATCCAAATGACCTGAGAAAACCAATGAAAGGTTTTCTCTTGTGCCAAAGTTCATAAGGAGTCTTACCATGTGTCTTAACTACTAAAACTCTGTTTTGCACATAGCAAGCAGTATTAACTGCCTCTGCCCAGAAGGTGATAGCCAGTTTAGAGTCAGACAACATAGTTCTTGCAGCTTCAATAAGTGTCCTGTTTCTCCTCTCAGCAACTCCGTTTTGCTGAGGAGTCCTGGGAGCACTATATTGTCTTGTAATACCTTTTTCATCACAAAATGTATCAAGGATTTGGTTCTTGAATTCAGTTCCTTGATCACATCTTATGGTTTTGACCTTGTGATCACATTGATTCTCAACTTTTAAGATGAAATTCTTCAGAATCTCAGGGGTTTCATCCTTAGTTTTAAGGAAGAAGACCCAAGTGAATCTTGTAAAGTCATCTGTGATCACCAAACAGTAAGAGGTCCTTCCTAAACTCATTACACTGGTGGGGCCAAAGAGATCCATATGTAACAAGTGTAGGGGAGTAGTGATGGAGTTCTTTTCCTTAGGCTTGTGAGATACCTTGTGTTGCTTCCCTTTCAGGCATGCAACACAATGATCATCACTTGTAAACTCTTTCTTTGGCATTCCAGTTACCAGATCATGTTTAATTAATTTATTCATGTTCTTAAAGTTTACATGGCACATTCTTTTATGCCATAGGAAAGACTCATCACTATTTGCTTTAGATAGAAAGCATGAAACTTCTCCAAGGGGAGATGTTTCTTGCAAATCCATCTTGTACATGTTCCCTTTCCTGGGGCTCTGAGCAGGATATGCTCATGAGGAATGACCACTCCAGGATTGAGAACAATGCACTCATGCTCAGTAAAGAGCATGTTATGACTCTGATCACAAAATTGGGATACACTCAGAAGATTGTACCCAAGCTCCTTAACAAAGTTTACCTTCTCAATGCTGAGCTTACCATTTGTGACCTTGCCCCTTCCAGAAATGTAACCACCTTCATCTCCTCCAAAAGCAACTGGTCCTCCATCAATTTTCTCAAAATTCTGGAGTAGAGACCTATTGCCTGTCATGTGCCTGGAACAGCCACTGTCAATTATCCAGACATTCCTCTTTGTGTTGAGCTGTTCCTGCACAAAGAAAATGATTAGTTACATTTGGAAACCCAAGCCTTACTTGTCTTGGGCTCATCAAGTGTAATAGAAGGTAATGCAACAGTAATAGATCCTATGGTTGTACTATGGGGATCTTCAGCTGTTGTTGATGGAGAAACCTCAGTCATTTGGTCTTTCTTAGACTTCCACACCACCTTTGGAGTCTTGGACTTGACCTTCAAAACCTTAGAAGCTTTTGGAACCTCACAAGTTTTGATGACTGACCCTTCGCAAGAATCTACAGTCACTGCAGCAGACTTCAGTGCTTCGGAAGAACTCCTTTCTTCCGAGACCAACTTTGCTTCCGAAGGTAATTTTCCATTTACCTTCTTCTTTGATTTGGAGCTTCCGAAAGAAACATACATTCCTTCCGAAGCTTGAGACTTCTTGAGACTCTTTGAAGTCTTTGTATTGGTCATGTGGACAGTACTTTTAGGATTGTATGGGCAATCCTTAGCAATGTGAGAAGTACTTTCACACATGACACATAACATTTTCTTCTTCAAAGGAGTCTCCTTTTGAGAGCAAGACTGGCTTTGGTCACATCCCTTCTCCACCTTCATCTTGGTAGATGCTGAGACAGTTCTTTTGGGCTGTGAACTGTTCTTGGAGTTTGATGGTCCAGGCTGTGCAGCAGTGGTACACAGCAGCTCAGTCTTCTTCTTTGCATTGTGATGATTTGAACAAGAACCAGGACTCTTAGCTGAGGAGTCTTGGTTGATGTCTTCAGTCCTTACTACTTTGAAACCTGCAGAAATAAACACTTGTTTCTGCTTACCATCAAAAGTAGCCTTGATTTCTTGAGCCTTCTTTGCTTTCCTTTTGCTCTTCCTGATCAAGTTCTTTCTCTTGGACTTGGTCATCACAGTTGATTTCTTCTCCTCAGAAGGATAGTGGCCCTTGAAAGAATCCTCTTCTTCACTCTTCTCAGAGGAATTCTTCACTATCACTTCTTCATCATCCTCACTTATAGGATCTATGAGAGGAAGCTCATCTTCACAAGTTCCACACCTAGGAGATCTTACAGACAAGATTGTGTGTGGAGGAGCTATCTCATTTGATCCCAGTCCCTGTCTATTTTGATAGCAAACTTTGTTGTGCAGGGATGAGGATATCATGTTCTTGAAGGTCTCTTCTTCAAGAACACTTTTCTCTGCCTTGGCTTTGCTGATCACAAGCACAGCCTGGCACTCAGTCAACTTAGTTATAGATCTTGGATCTGAGTTCTAAAATTTGTATGTTCATGTTTTAGTACTGAAATGGTTTTCTCCAAGTCCTCTATCTTTAACTTGTAATCATTTTCAGACTTTCTAAAATCAGATTTTAATATGTTTAATGACTCAAGATCAGATCTCATCTCTAAGTTGTAGGACCTGTATCTATTTACTTTAGCAATGCATTCAGGAGTACAGAGATGTTCCAATACCTTGGCTTCATCATGGTCAGCCATCAGTGCTTGGTTTGGAGAAGCATCTTCCACCTGAAAGCTCCAGTCAAAGCCTCCCTCTTCAACAGCAAAAGCAGCATGTTGCTTTGGCATCTCAGTCTGAGGGGCTTTGTCAGTGTAGTTTGGTCTGGGTTGTGTTTGGCCCCCATTTGCTTTAGGTGCCTTACACTCCCTAGCAAAGTGACCCATAAGGTTACAGTTGTAACACTTAACTTTGTTTTTATCCAGCCCAAACTTTCCACTGGTAGCATTGCTTGGAAATCTTCTTCCTGTTCTCTTGTAGAACTTCTTGGCTCTGTGAGTGAGGAGAGCCATCTACTGAACTATCTCCATGTATTCCAGGTCATCTGGATGGATACAGTCCAGGTCTTCAAGAGTAAAGAGATAATTCCCACAGCTTTCATCAGTAGACACAAAGGCTTGAGAAGAACATGTCTCTTGGAATGGGCTTCCTTGAGTAAAGTTCTCCCTTGGTGTCTCCGGGAAGGTGATGAAAGGACCCTTTTGTGAGTTGTCAGGGTAGCATATGAGATGATGTTGGGGTTCTATGCTGTCCCTTTCAACCACATGAAGGGCTGAACCCATTTGATTGTTGGAGTTGCCAGATGAACCTTGCATGTTCATCTCCATCTGGTATCCACTGAGAATCCCATACAACTCTGTAAGAGTAAGAGTTTTAAGATTCTCAGTCCTCTTGATCACCACACAATAGTGTGTCCATTGCCTAGGAAGTGAGGACATGAACTTCCTTACAATGTCCCTGTTCTCAAGAGGAACTCCTCCATCCACTAGGGTATCCACAATCTCAACATACCTGAAGTATTGTTGGGTCATGGTTTCACCTGCTTTGAAGGTGAAATTTTCAAACTGCTGCTTCAGAAGATCTTTCTTGTTCTCCTTGGCTTCAGAGGAGCCTTCATACATCAGCTTCAGTGCATCCCACAGCTGTTTAGCTGTTTTGCACTTCTTAAAACCTCTGTATACAGAGTTTAGGAGAGCAGTCTGAAGAGCAGTCATGGCCTTCCTATCAATCTCTACTCTTTTTCTATCTTCATCTGAGTAGTTGGCCACATCTTTAGGAATCATACCAGCACCAGTAGCAGAGGGGGTGCTGGGTATGAAAGGTCCATTCTCAACAGATTCTCACATTCTTGAATCAAGAGACCTGATGAAGCCTTCCATCCTCATGCACCAGGTGTCAAAATCATCAAGAGTGATCAGTGGGGATTTGTTCATGGTTCTAGTCTCCATATCAGTCTTTGAGATGGAAGCCATTTGAAGAGTTTAGTTTTTGTGTGTGTGAGGGATCTTAAGATGGTTAGATCTTATATCAAGAGCCTGGAATGCTCTGATACCAATTGTAGGACCGTTTAAGGGCTTTAACACAATTACAACACAACAACACAAAGAGGAGATTAACTAAACTTTAATCAAACAGTGAACTGGGTTAACAAAAGTGATACAAAGAAAACAAGTAAAGCAAGAGACAGAACAAGAGAGTATGGGTTTCAAGGAGGCTGTATATTGCTTTCTCAAGTTCTTTTACAAGTGTTACAAAGCATAAAGAAAGATACAAGAACTTGAAATACTTATACTACAACCTATAGCCGGCTATACTTTGAAAGCCAGCTGGATACAATTGACTAGACACTAACAAAATCAATTGTAGGATCAAAAGGCATATCTGCCTTTTGACCTTGTGACTATGACATGCCATAGCTCACATCCTTATACATTACAAAAAGGATAAAGTACATAAAGTGGAAAGTTACAGACTCAAGACCTCAATGTACAGTTACCAAAAGCATGGACCTTTTCACCAACTCATGTAAGTTGGTGACTTTACAGAGATGCAGCGGAAAAGGTGCTTTATGAAACAGTACATCAGATAAAGCATGTGTACTAAAAGTATTCGGAAGAAATCTGTCTTCATAGGATGAAGCTTCGGAAGACTTTGTCTCTGAAGCTTCGGAAGACTTCATGTTTGGCTTCGGAATATATTGGTCTTGGCTTCGGAAGATTTTACACTTAGAGTATTTTCTAATGCATTGTGTAAAACTTCCGAAGCATTCTTCACTTTAGTACTTAGTACATGTTGCTGAGACACTTTGGATGTTTTGGGTTGCATCAAACTTAAGGAATCCTTACAAGTTAGTACTCCGTACGTACACGGTCCTAATATTATATATATGCTAAAATAGTAATTCATCAAGTCTATGCATTGTGATACTTCCTCCCCATTATAGTTGGTTTTCTGTCGGGAACCAAATATATGTCATCGAAGGTTATTAGCTTGTAGTGTATAATCTATAAGTTCCATCACAACGCACTAAGATGGCACCTCAAAGGAGGTTGTGAATACATGTTGGGTAAAAATTAAGTAACTAAAACCATTAATGAGAGATTGACTTACGTCTCAATTTATTGATTTTCTTATTAAAATGCTAGGTTAGTATCCCGTGTATTACACGGGTAGATAAATAAAATATTAAGTAATTAAGAAATAATAATTTATTAATTATAAAATGATATAGTAATAATAATTTATTAAATATAAAATGATATTTTGAGATAAAATATGATTAAAATTACATATGAGTAAAGACTATAAGTACATTTTCTTTAACTTTTGATTTCTTAAAGAAGTATATATTTTTTATTCCAAATCAAACCTTTCTAAAAGATGTACTTTAAAGTTTTATTTATTATAACTCCGACTTTTAATTATTTGGTTTATAAATTTTTATTTTTAAAAAAACCAAATTTAAAAACTTCATAGTTTTAAAAAAGTTTGATGTTCTAGAAGAAATTTTAATTTATTAATAGACCTTTTTTAACATATATAAAAACTATTTTTAATAAAAAGTAAATATTATGATTATTAGTTAATGTAATAATTTAATAGGAAAGTGAAACGAGAAAATTAAAATTAGGAAGTCTAGAATTGTACCAAGTGTCCACCCGAAACCTTTTTTTATTATAATAGATAGATCATCAATCCTAACATGAAGGGTAGATATAAAGTAGTTTGGGAATGAATAAGTTGATCCTTCAACAAAACAGGTGCACTAGAATTTCAAAAGATAATTTATTTTGGAACATTTGTGAAATGATTACTAGACATATTCACTAACATTAAAATAATAACTAAGTCATATATATCAATTGTTGATGCTCTAATTTTAATTAAAGTACATATTGGTAATAAGTTTAAAGCATGTTTGAATCGTGATAGACTATACGGGTGTTCAAAAATATCTGAATTAGGAATCCGATCCGAAAATTCGAAAATCCAAATCCAAAATATCCGAATTTTTGGATATCCGAATTTCGGTTCGGATTTGGATTCGGATAGTGATTTTCAAAAGTTTTGGATATTCGGATATCCGATTATCCGAAAACTAAAAAATAAATTTTTTATTTTTTTTAAATTTTGGATATATTTTTACTTTAGATTGAGATTTTTAGTGTATATTGTGACTTTTATGATATGAGTTGGTTTTTTATATTATATTTATAATATTATATGTCTAATTATTGTAAAAAAACTAAAAAATAAAAAATAAAAAAATGAATTTTTAGATATCTGAATCACTATCCGTATCCGTATCCGTAATTTTGGATATCCAAAATTTCGGATACGGATACAGTGAGTGATTTTCACTATACGAAATTTTCGGATATCCAAAATTCTGATATCCGAAATTTCCAATTTCCAACTTTGAACACCCCTAATAGACTAGTCGATTCCAAAAATAAAAACCCTCCAACGATGGAGTAAGTAACGAAGATGGTCAATTAATGGTATTAGTCAAAAGGTCCCTTGAAAAGGCATCTGATATGATGGTTCAAAGAGAACCTTAGGGACCTAAAAAAGAGATCTCAATATATAATTGCATGTCTATAAATATATAAAATTGAAGCAAAATCGATGTTGATGATAATTTTATATATAATAATGCTCGGAATACTAATAAGGATCGAGAAATAAAATTTTTATGTAAATGAAGATGATTGACAAATATAGAAACAAACAAATATGGCAAACCTAAAATATTCTAATCAAATAGAAAGTTATTGGATATTTTGTCCATATATCTGAAGTAGTAAAATATGTTAAATATAAGTAAGGTCTTCATGCGTAAAGACTTTGTGAAATAATTAATAATATATAAGGCAACATTAGTGGCATAATAATTTTTTATAAAGACCTATAATTGATTATGAGTAAATATATTCTCAAGTGGTGGATGTAATATTTTTTTAATATCTCATTAGTCCGGTAATACTAGGAGAGATTTCACACATGTCTTATGAATATTGTGACTTACATGATAATAGAATTACATGAAATACATGTTTCCAAATCATGTAATGCAAATTTACAAAAAAATTATGATTGTTGTATATAAATACAAATCCAAATGTATGATAGCCAGGACCCGATTGATGAGACTCCGATTACCATACCACAACAGCCTTTACCACTTCTAGATGCCAGTCAGACAGGTCACGGTTGGGTCAATTGGATTCATTCGGATCCCATTACTTGATTGTGCGCTCTTACTCCACGTTGCTATTTTCAAGTTAACTTTTATTTCCATGTTTTATTTAATTCTCTTTTAGTTTAGTACTTTGACTTATTCCATGCAGTCATTTAGTTTCTCTAATTTGTAGCTACGTGGAGGTAGTAGTTATTTCTTTTCGTATGTAATGCAACAAACATGAAATGAGAAGAACAATTGTTGTTTTTCTAAATTTGATCTCTTAGTATTAGAGGTTATTTCCTTGCTATCCTGATTCGTGGCAGAATTAGGAGGTGATCTTGGAGGCTAGTTCGATTCTGCGTGGTTTGACTGTATCGTGGTTAACGGGTTAGATTTGCCTGGCGATTGTATCTTCGAGTGGTGGGTCTGTATCTTGGAGGGAATTCATTGGTATTCGGTTCTAGTTTCGGGTATAATTGATCCATTATTAAGCTCATTGCCATCATTTGGTATCAGAGCCATGGATACCCGAAATTCTGTGGATTTGAAGAGGGCTATTGAGAGCCTTGAGGCTGAGAAGAAAGAAATGGCTGAGAAGATGAAGGTTATGCAAGAACAATCCTCGAACTTTCTGTTGGTCAAGGCGATGAAGATGTTCATGATTATGGCGGATCGGGGATTCAGCCGAAAGGGGTTGGGCTGTGGCATCACAACGACATAAAGGTTGAAATCCTTGAGTACGATGGTAAACTTGACCCAGATGAATTTGTAGAGTGGCTTCGAACACTGGAATGTGCCTTCGATTATAAAGAAACCACTGAAGAGAACAAAGTCAAAATTGTAGCCATGAAATACAGGAAATATGCTTCTACATGGTGGGCGAATACCTGCACCAAACACAAGCGATTGGGAAAAGCGAAGGTGAAGGATTGGACCAAGATGAAGAGGTTAATGAAACAAAAGTTCTTACCTTCATACTACGTTCAGGCGAGTTTCTCTCAACTACACCATCTGAAACAGAACCAACGGCCTGCAGAAGAATATTCTCGGGAATTCGTGTATTTGCTCATAAAGTGTGACCTACCTGAGGATGATCCCCAAACCCTCGTACGATATTTGGGTGGATTTGACTCTCGCGTAGCTCACATTGTAGAGTTGTACCCATATTCAACTCTAGAGGAGTTAACCTTGCTGGCTCATAAAGTCGATAATCAACAAAGATACAAAGGGAAGATGGAGGCAGGCCGATCCATAACTAAAACCCAAGCCTTATCTCAAGCCCAAAACCAAACACCGTTTAAAACAAACTCAACCACCAAAACACCCACTATATCCGAGAACCTCACCCCTAATCGAGCTCCCCGAAGGTGTTTTCCGATGCTAGAGACTGGGACACATTGCTTCTGAGTGTCCGAACAAAAAATGGTCACCTTGACCAAATATGAGGTAGCAGACAACTCTTACGCGGTTAATACATCGACCGAATCGGTGCTAACCGGGGAATCTTTCATCGAGGAAGTAGTTGGACCTGATGAAGGAACTTGCTTGGTTATTCGGCGAATGCTCAGTACTTCGCCTGATCCGGATGAAAATCTTTAACGGGAAGCTATCTTTCGCACCCGTTGCACGATTGCCTAACGGATCTGCACGATGATTATCGACGCGGGTAGTTGTATTAATGTGGCCTCACAAACCTTAGTGTCAAAACTTAACCTGAGCACTGAACCCCACCCTTCCCCGTATGTAATTCAGTGGTTGAATCAAGGTAAAGGCATACACATACTCATCGAATCCTTTAATCTATACGAGGATAAAATATGGTGTGATGTTATTCTGATGGATTCTTGTCATGTTCTATTAGGCCGCCCTTGTTTGTTTGATCGTCGAGTGATGCATGACGGGTATCAAAACACTTACTCATTCACACATCATGACCGGCGAATTATTCTTACCCTATTATCACCAACTAACACCCCCACTACACCATCCCAGCCGCTTAGTACTCTGTTGAAGGCTGAACAACACGAGCACTACTCCTTCAAAGATTTTATCCTCATGGGCCTTGATGAACCTGAACCAAACCTATCTACTACCCCACACCCTCTTGTCCAGTCATTGCTTCAGTCGTATACCCAAGTTTTTCCTTCTGACATTCCTCCCGGATTACCACCTCTACGCACCATCCAACATAGAATTGACCTTATTCCTGGGCCGGTACTCCCTAACAAACCTGCCTATCGATCCAACCCCCATGAGACAGCCGAGATGAGAAAAACGTTGAAGGGCTGCTCCAAAAAAGACTTATACGTGAGTCGCTCAGTGCGTGTGTGGTCCCCACTATACTTGTACCCAAGAAGAATGGAGAATGGTGGATGTGTATGGATAGTAGGTCGATTAACAAGATCACCATTAAGTACCACGTCCCAATTCCCCGATTGAATGATCTCTTGGATGAGCTTTACGGTGCAACTGTGTTTTCTAAAGTCGACCTAAGGAGTGGTTATCATCAGATTCGAATATATGATGGGGATGAGTGGAAGACAGCTTTTAAAACGAAAGAAGGATTGTATGAATGGCTAGTCATGCCATTCGGTTTGTCAAACGCCCCGAGCACGTTCATGCGCTTGATGAACCAGGTCTTGAAACCTTTCTTGGGCAATTTCCTCGTTGTTTATTTCGATGATATTCTTGTTTACAGTAAATCTGAGCAAGAACACCAGTTCCACTTACAACAATTATTTGAGGTTTTGGCACGTGAAAAACTCTATGGAAATTTAGAAAAAAAATGAGTTCTTTACTACACAGGTCACCTTCCTTGGGTATCTAGTGTCTGCACAGGGCATCCAGGTTGATGATAGGAAGGTTCAAGCTATTCCGGATTGGTCGGTACCTCAATCAATTCAGAAAGTTTGAAGCTTTCACGGGTTGGCCTCTTTTTATCGACGATTTGTGAAGAATTTCAGCACACATGTGGCTCCTATGACCGAAATTACCAAGTTGAAGCAGTTTGCATGGAATGCACAAGCCCGGACTGCCTTTGACGAACTCAAGAAACAGTTGTCCTCGACTCCTGTTTTAGCCCTACCGTGTTTTGATGAAGTATTCTAGGTTGAATGTGATGCTTCAGGAGTGGGAATTGGAGCTGTTTTGTCTCAAGTAGGGCGCCTGATCGCCTATTTTAGTGAAAAATTAAATGACGCGAAGAGGCGATACTCAACTTATAATAAGGAATTTTATGCTATAGTTCGGGCCTTAGATCATTGGCAACATTATTTAATCTCCATAGAGTTTATACTACACTCGGATCATGAGGCACTCAAATACATTCAAGGGCAGCACAAGTTACAACCACGACATGCCAAATGGGTAGAATATTTACAAGCCTTTCACTTCACCATCAAACACAAGTCTGGAAAATTAAACAATGGGGCTGATGCTTTGTCTCGCAAGTATACCTTGCTTAATTCATTACAACCCAGGATCATTGAGTTTGAACTACTGCCACAGAGCTATTCCTCTGACCCTGATTTTGGAGAGCTATATGCTAGCTGCCAGTCTCATGCTATGGGTGAATTTCACCTCCATGATGGCTATCTTTTCCGAAGATATCGGTTGTGTATCCCTTGACATAGCATGCGGATTCAATTGATTAAAGAAACCCACGATGGTGGCTTGGCCAGACACTTGGGCATTGATAAGACTCTTACCATTCTACAAAATCACTTCTTTTGGCCTAAGATGG
This sequence comes from Flaveria ramosissima, assembly GCA_025215565.1. Taxonomy (NCBI): domain Eukaryota; kingdom Viridiplantae; phylum Streptophyta; class Magnoliopsida; order Asterales; family Asteraceae; genus Flaveria; species Flaveria ramosissima. The sequence goes on along the minus strand of JACVEC010000279.1, from coordinate 573,765 downwards.
CTCGGGATGTGGAACATTATATCCGGTGTTGTCTGCCTTGCCACCGAGCCAAAGGTCAGTCATCTCCCCATGGTTTGTACATGCCATTAGCCATCCCTAATGCCTCGTGGGAAGACATTTGCCTAGATTTTATTATCGGTTTAACCCGAACCCAGCAAAAGAAAGATTCCATTATGGTGGTGGTGGACCGTTTCTCTAAAATGGCCCATTTTATTGCGTGCCACAATGCCTACGATGCTATTCAGGTGGCTAACCTCTATTTCAAGGAAATAGTTCGTCTCCATGGAATTCCTCGATCCATGATTAGCGACCGAGACATTAAGTTTCTGAGCCATTTTTGGTTAACATTATGGCGGAAGCTAGGCACTAAACTCAAATTTAGTATAGCCAGCCATCCTCAAACTGATGGGCAAACAGAAGTCACCAATCGCACTCTCGGGTCCCTCCTACGATCCCCTGTCAGTACTAATTTAAAACAGTGGGAAGATTTGTTTACCCAGGCCGAATTTGCTTACAATAGAGCTCCCAACAAGACCACTGGTAGAAGTCCTTTCATGGTTGTTTATGGTTTCAATCCAAAGACACCATTAGACCTAGCTGTTCTTGACATGTCATCCAAATTTAATCAGGTTGCCAGTGATCGGCCTACTGACATTAAAGCATTACATCAATTTGTCCATGACAAAATCACTAAATCCAATAAACTCCTTAAATATCGGTGTGACAAGGGACGCAAGCATATTCTATTTCAACCGGGTGACTTAGTTTGGGTTCACTTCTGAAAGGATCGTTCCCAGCTAAACGTCGTTCCAAGCTTAGCCCTCGATTTGAAGGACCTTTCAAAATTTTAGCCAAAGTCATTCACAATGCTTACAAAGTTGATCTTCCAAGGACGCCAGCCATTGCAGCTACCTTTAATGTTTCTGATCTTCAGCCCTATAATGACCCTGCTGATCCTATTCCAAGTTTGAGGGTAAACTTTTTCGTAGCTGAGGAGGATGATAGCCAGGACCCGATTGATGAGACTCCGATTACCATACCACAATAGCCTTTACCACTTCTAGATGCTAGTCAGACGGGTCACGGTTGGGTCAGTTGGATTCATTCGGATCCCATTACTTGAACGCGCGCTCTTACTCCACGTTGCTATTTTCAAGTTAACTTTTATTTCTATGTTTTATTTAATTCTTTTTTAATTTAGTACTTTGACTTATTCCATGCAGTCATTTAGTTTCCCTAATTTGTAGCTACCTGGAGGTAGTAGTTATTTCTTTTCGTATGTAATGCAACAAACATGAAATGAGAAGAAAAAGTTGTTGTTTTTCTAAATTTGTTCTCTTAGTATTAGAGGTTATTTCCTTGCTATCCTGATTCGTGGCAGAATTAGGAGGTGATCTTGGAGGCTAGTTCGGTTCTGTGTGGTGTGACTGTATCGTGGTTACCGGGTTAGATTTGCCCGACGATTGTATCTTCGAGTGGTGGGTCTGTATCTCGAAGTGAATTCGTTGATATTCGGTTCTAGTTTCGGGTATAATTGATCCATTATTAAGCTCATTGCCATCAATGTATACATTTATGACTTGAATATAACTGGAACACTCATGAGGTTCCTAATATACTTGAATTGTTAAAAGGTGATTCGAAATAATAGACTTTATAAAACCAAGTCTTGTCTTGAGTTACATGATAAACATCTTAAGGATTTACTACTTGTGCATAAACAAAGGCATGTCAAAAAAATTATATATAATAATTGATGGCTGTGATATAAACTATGAGATAGTACATATGGATATTAGAAATGCAATGATTAGCAGTGAAATGTTTTACATAGAAATTAATGTGCTAAATGAGGAAATTATATGTCATAACTTAAATGTTCGTATTCGTACATTACTCGTGAATACAATAAGCTTAACAAGTTATATATATGAACCGAAATAGTTAAGTAGAATATGGTGTAATCGATTCACTGCTTATCTTGAAAATGATAAATATGATGCACTATGCCTACGTATATTTATAAAAAGACAATATCATATTTACAAATATTATAATTGTATCTCATGAAGATATTAGAAACAATATCATATTACTAAAGGAATAACTTGAATTGAGAGATGGTAAAACAAATTTATGACTTGATGTGTGACTCGAGTAGTTATTATAATGATACTTAGATTAATCTAATCATGTCCTATCAGAAAATAAGATGGCTTTAGAGCATAAGTACGTGATAATGCAGGTTTGCATCATGTTTTTGCTAGCTTGTGTCCAACAAAGGAGATATTGGAAACAAATCAAAAAATTTTTAAATATCCTTAAGGTACATGTGTTATTGGTTTATATTTAACTAACCTATAAAAACAAGTTTAGTTAGTCTTGTAGATTAAAACTATGTAACACAACATCATTATAGATCATGCGAAAATTTGCTCACAAGAGGAGACCATGAAAGTTTCACATGAAGATTATATGATGTTGTTCAACTTAATGAATTGCATATCAAGAGCTTAAGCAATAAATCGACGACTACATAGTTTTATAGAAACTTTCATACAAGATAGTTTCATATCATTTAAATAAGCGATATTATAATGAGGTGAGCATTATACACACTTTACTTTTTTTTTCTTGACTAAGTTTTATTCCACAGGTTTTCGTATTAAGATTTTTAACGAGGTGATATAACGAATCCGGTAGTATTCGTTTATTTTCTAGATTCTGAAGTGTGAATTCAACATCATCCTGAAGTATTATGTTAAATAGTGTATAATAAGAGGTAAATGTCTGAGAGGTAGTGTTAAACACAAATATATATTGGCACATAATGACATCCGTTTACTCTCTCATTTCTTCAAATCAGTTTTACTTTAACTACCATTACTTTGTGTGTTTTAACTTAGATGTATTATAGAGCAAACATTATAATAAGATTATATTAATAGAAAAGCTCGACTTTCTCTTTTGTTTTCTCTGATAGTACCCATTGTTTGATTGACTAAAATCAATTAACACTACCAAGACATACCATAAGAATAAATGCACACCCATTGTCACAAATTAATGTAAAATTCAAGTGTCGAATATATATGCTAAATACAAACATAAACACAAGAGACCAAAGTGACCAAACCGTAATACTTATAGTGATTACGCAACATAAACTAGTAGATTATAAAAAAAATGGAAGTTGTTATTTTTTAGAACTCCATTTAGAGCATGTTTGGCTTTCCATTAGAAACAACTTATTAATATATTGGTTTTTCTAAACGTGGACAGACTAGTGCTATGTGTGCTCCTCATGGGCCAAAAGAGACATTTAACTATCACCACTTATCATTGAGAAATATCATTGAACGAACTTTTGGCGTGTGAAAAGCTAGGTGGTCATTATTGAGAGACATGCATGTTAATTATAATTATGAGCACCAAGTGAGTATTGTGATAGCATCGATGGCGATCCATAATTTTATTAGAAAGGCTGCTAGGTTTCATGAAGCATTTAACATGGCACAACAACAATAAAGGCTGCTAGGCTGCTACATTCATCCTCGTGATTCCATTATATCTAGTAATGAAGTTCATGAAGAAGGTCCAAGTACATGTCGTAAGAATAATGAAGATTTTGCATATGGTAGCGATACGAGATATTATTGCGCTAGATATAATGGAATCATGAGGATGAATGTACCATGACAACGTTTTGGTATTTTGCATGAATTATTTACAATTTGTATGAACGTTATTATGGTCTAATCAAAAAATTATAAAATTTGTTGCAAAAAATTATACTATTTATTTTGAATTTTTTTAAATAATTTTTTTTGTTCCAAAAAAATTGTTAAGTATATAATATTACATGTAAAAAAAGGAAATGTCTTTAAATATATAACATATCATTTTTGGTCATTATATACGAATAAGTTAAGCCAAACATTTTTTTAAAAACAACTTATTGACTTATTGTTTATTTTCATCACATAAGTTATTCCAAACATTTTTTCAAATAGTTATTTCAAAAATTTACAAATTAATAAGGACTTTTGACAAAAAAAAAAACTTTTAAAGTTAATAATCAATCCCAAACACCCTCTTAAAATGTATATTGAATAACACATACGAGTAATTCTTCCCTGGATTATGTGAAGTTGCTTGTTGTTTATGGGCCTTTTGTGCTTGAGGCTTACTTTGGGCCTTGTTATGGGCTGCCGAAAACTAAACCCAAATTAATCCTAACTAATAATAAATTGCAAGTCTTAGCTACACCACCCATTAGAATTTAGAACAATACTTTTGGAATAACTTCATAATTTATCCAAACTTGAGGGTTCTATGTGCTCTTTTATCTATTTTTTATGATAAATATATCCTATTCCTATTATACTACCGCAAACTATTATATCATATGATCGAATTCGAACACAGGTATACAATTTAAAAAGCAAGAAGCTTAATTATATAGACTAGTCTCATATTTACAAATGCACTTCTATCTACAATTTGATGACTATACAAACCCGCCGGGCTTAGTCATGTTAATTTAATTTGTTTCCTGTGATGCAAAATCAACGAAAAATCAAGTCCTTTTTTTATTTATTCGTTAATTAAATTTGTTTTTCCTATTAACATATTGCCATCTTTTTTTTTCTTCTTAAACTCGGCTCTTGTTTCCACCTTAAACCTATTTAAGATAATAAAAACACATTTAAGAATATATCACAACAAAATAATATAAACTAATAAATAAGTGGTCAGGGTTGGGTCAAATGACAAAATCATTTTAAATTTGAGTGGTAAATCTTATCTTGAAGCTTTCCTTGCCAATGAGTAATAGATTAACTGGTTTGGAAATAGCCACCCCATAACCTTCCAAAGTAAATGTCATGTGTTTGATTCTCACATGATGCAATATCTTTCAAGTGGGACTTGAGTTTTACCAGAGTAAGCCTTTGGGTGGTGGGTTTCACCTAAGATGGTGAGCGAGCCGACTCACCAGCGTTGTCTGTGTTCGTGGGTGTGAGTGACCTTTCGCCATTAGATTTACCTGGACAATATGGCTTATAGTATTCATTGGCCGGTGAAAAAAAAGTTAAGGGTAGGTTCAAGTCTCATTTATGAAGGATTGATAAGATTATTGTAATAAATAAGTAAATTAGGATATATCCTGTCACAATTGCATAAGTTTTCATTTATATTTCCACCTTCTCTAGATCTTTATTGTTATCATTGTCTATTTTTTCATATAGTAATAAATTTTTTTTGTAAGGTGAAATAAGATACATATATGAAATGCCGTGATCAAACCTCTCAAATTCAACTTTTGAGAATAATGAAAATGAAATCATAATCAAACTATTATCTTCAACTGCAACAATGAGGAATGGGTGGCGATAAAAAGTCTAGTATTTTTCATAGAAGAGCAAACTTTCATGCCTCTCGTAACTGGATCGATGGATTCAACATCAACGGGAATGTAAAGAGATAAAAAATGATGCTTTTTCCTTTTTCTCAAAGCAATTGTTTGAAGAAATGGTATCAATACCTTTGTATACCGACCCGTCCCTAGTGAAACATCAACCATCAGAAGCCAAAGAAATCAAAAAAGTTGTTTGAGAATGTGGAACTAACAAGGCTCCCGACCTCGATGGACTTACATTCCTAAGTAATTAAACAATCAGCTCCAAAGTACAATTAGAACCGCTGGGTGCCAATAAAGGTAAATATAGCCAACTGGAGAGCAAATCATGGAAGAACCGTCACAAAGGAAGCCTTAAACCGGAAGGGGATTGTAAATTCCAGATCTATCATGCCCTTTTTTTGAGGAAAACTCTGAAAAACATGACTATTTATTCACATCCTGTATACTTGCTTCTGAAGTCTGGGCCGAGGTAAGTAATTGGATAAAGAAACCACCGGTCGAAGACCTATTGAAGACGCATGAACAAGTTAACAGGTCATAATGGAGAAAAAAAGTTATGCATGTAATTATTTCAACAATAGTATGGTACATGATATGGAATGCAAAAATACGACCTAATTCATTATGAAAAACGGCTAAAGGTAGCTAGTATAGTTGGAGGAATAAAGACGGTTTTATATCTTTGGATTAAGAATAGATCGAGTAAATTAGAGGTCACTTGTAGCTTGTTCAAGCCTTGGTGTACGTATCTTTATGCTAGTATCTTACTAGCGTGATTAAAAAAAGTTTTTCCCAGCCGTTAAGAAAAATACAAAATTAGCAAAAATGAGAGATTATAAAATTACAACAATAAATGGAATAGTATGCATGTTAGTGCACTGACGCATTTTAACCTCTCAATCCCATTTTTCTTATCTTTAAATTGTACTTATAAAAATATTATTTTGGTTACATGTTTGTTTCACAAATTATGTCTCATTTTCCCATAAATGAGTGGTCAATTTTATATTCAACATTTTAATGCAACAAGGATAACAAGTTATTGTTATTTTTCTTTTTCTTTAAATGAGATAACATTATATAATCAAACTTATAAAATATAAACTCACATAACATGATTATCAAATCATAACTAGGGACAAATCTATGTAGCTAACACAATTAACAAATATGTTTTATATGGTATTTTCTCTTGTGTGTTATATATGTATTTGAAACATGATATATATCTGTAAAGTATCATGTATGTAATTATACTATTTACATGGGAATGAACTGGATTACATACACCTATTGGACCTAGATTACATACACCCATTCAACCATGCATATCGGTTGTTAACACAACTAACCACGATTATAGGGGTTATCAAACCCAATACTACTATTTACATATTCCACAACTAAATTCTTAGCTAATGGTTATTAAGTATAATCTAGGGACTTAAAACGCTTATGATTTACGAGAACTCCCATTGACTCAATGGTAATAAATCAAAAGTTACAACTAGTTTGGAAAGAACTAAATATGCTAGATCTCCTCCTAGATTCACTAACACACTTAATTAATTCTTAATAGCCGTGTGAAGCTCGTTAATTTAGTAAAATTAGACCACCTACTGGTCTCGCTAATCTGATAAGATATCCAAAAGTTGTCTGACCTCCTGGTTTCAACAACATGATAACCTAAAATGCACTAACGACCTTCAAGATATAAGATAATTATATGTATGATGATTAAAAACACAATATCACAAGACTTGAAGCTAATTGGGTGAAATTCACTTTCGCACAATTCTAACCTAAAAAAAAAGAATTCTACAAAAAGTTGACAACTTTTTACTTTTTGGTCTTATAATTAGTTAAAATATTGATTTTGATTAATGTTACAGACCCAGTCTTATGACTAATTATTCCTAACTTCGTCCTAGGCGAAGTATAGAGGAGACCCGGGGGGGGGGGGGGGGGGGGGGGGATGCCCTCCCTATTTTTTTCATCGGTAATGTTAAATTTTAGTCCGGTAGTGTAAATTTTGACTCGGCAGTGTAATTTTTATATAAATATCGAGTTCGTCCACCCTAAAAAATATTAATTTCGCCCCGCCCCCCTTACGAGAATGTTTAAGCTCCGCCACTGAACTTGGTCACATATTTATCACAAACACAAACTAAGCAACTTTATCATATGATATGTATTGACATATGATTATGTGCTTTTGCTTGTTTACTAATGTGGAATACTATTATTTAAGATTAAACTAAATTGTAGGTGTATGGAGTTAAAAATATGCAATTCAGGTGTTTTTTGGGTGCTACAATGAAAATCGGTAGCTCACGATGGAAACAAAACATGAAAAAGAGAGGAAGTCAAAATAAAGTGACCGGGATGTAAATTAAGTAATTTACGTCCAATCAAAAAGTTGGCTGAAAAGAATACGTAAACTAGAACATACAGTATAACGTTTGTCACATTTCAGGTCCGTTAACTATACCCGGGGCTCGTCTCCATACAATTAAGGTCAAAAGTAATTATATATAGGATCGGTATCTTTTCACAACTTATAAAGATCGTCAAAACTTAAATAACTAATATCAGACATTGATATACATAACTAATATTTGATATTACTTTTTATACAAATGTAGCTATTGATTAGTTACTATCCCCTAAATTATAGCTATTGATTATTAGCAATATTAATTAATACTTTTTTGAATTTTGTTTTTATCAAAATCCTTGCCTCCTTTATTTGATTTCCACCAAATGTATCGATCACAATCGTATGAATACTTCAGAATTTCAGTTTCATTTAATAAACATTATATTTTTTTATATATGCAGGTGATCAGTGGCGGAGCTTGAACCAAAACCTAGGGGGGACGGGGGCGAAAGTAAACTATTTTAGGGGGGGCGGACTCTATATTTATTAAAAATTTTCCACTACCGGACCGAAAATTTACACTATCAAGCCAAAAATTTACACTACTGACGAAAAAAAACGGGGGGACGGCCCCCCCCCCAGCCCCCATAAAGATTCGCCCATGCAGGTGATTAAACATCTTCAGCAATATGCAACTCCATCTCCAATCAAAGAGCAATCAAAGTGAATAGAAGGTAACGTGGATTATAGTGATCGAGTCTTCACACTCAATTTTTAAACTCCAAATCGATTATATAATATCAAAATAATATATAGTTAAATTTTATATATTTTTTAAAAAATTTATTTTTTGTGGTGTCTTCCTTTAAGACATATAGTATGGATGCAAAGGACAATCAAATATTTAGTTTTGATCATCTTAATAACCTTGTAGACGATGGTATGTCGAAGAATATTGATAATAGTTCAATCTTTGTAAGAATGTATTGGGCAGTGATGTTTTTGTTGATGAGTAAGGTACAACTCGTAAGCATTAATTAGATTTCATTTCTTTTTCGTTGTTCTTTCATGTTTGTGTTAATATGTTCATAGGAACGATGTTCATATTCAATTTTTTTCATATAACAATTTTACATCTATGTAATTTTACTATGAATATGATTAATATGTCTTATAACCTAAGTGTGATGTATTTTTTTTACTTCAATTGTTTTACATATGTGCGGCGGGGCGACATTTTACATTCGACACGTGTTTTTAATTTTTGTTATTCTTGTAGTATTTTTAAAAATTTCTAAGCTAAAAATTTAAACACCAAATAAATGAGTTTTTCATGATAACTTATACATTTATGTATTAACTTGTTGTACCTCACAAAATACGTATCGGTTCAACAAAAAGTTTACACCAAAACGTTTAAAAAATATGCAGGTTACAATTGTAGTCTAAAATTTTTTTTAAACATGATAGATTAAAAGATATAACTGAAATCTAAAAACAAATCAAGTTTTTTTGGTTTACGGACAGATAATATAAAATCTTATGTAAGTTACAGTAAATGTAAGGTTATTATGTAACTAAGTGTTAGGTGTAATCTGTAAATAATGTTAAAAATACTATTTTACTCTCGAAAATGATTATATCTTATGAATTGAGTAAATAAATTGTTCTTAATTTTATGGTATCTTAAAATAACACTCTCATATGTTTTATATATAATATAGATAAATGTCGGGTACTCTGAAGCAATCAATCCAAACTTGGTCATGAGGCTTTTGATTTACTAGCTTGAAATATTTACCAAACATTTGGGTGGTGATATGTATCATCTTCATATCCTCAATGAAAAGATTAATAAAAGTGTAAATTACATGGATGGTCCCTGTGATTTGGTTGAAATTTTAGATTTAGTACTTAAAGTTTTAAAATTATGAATATAGTTTTTAATATTTTAATTATCTTTCATCAATGGTCCCTACTCTGTTAGTTAAATTACTCATGTTAAATTTGTCAAAATAACTATTTTACTTGTAGTGATCATCAATGTAATTTTATTTTATTATAATTTTTTTATTATAAATATGTTTATTATTTAATACATAAATAAAAAAATATTTTAAATGTCTTCTTTTAAATGTTTGGTTTTTAAATTTTTTTAAAACCAATATGCGGGTCTTTTAAAAACTTTATAAAAATATCTTCTTTTATAAAGACATATAAAACTGAATTGTTTTTAAAAAATATTTAAAAAAACTAAGAATTTGTTTAAGAAACAATGTTTTAAAAAATGAATGGTTTAAAATAGAACTTTAGAAAACCAACCAGGTTAAAAAAACATTTAAAATATAAAATTTTTTTGACTGGCGTATAAAAATGAATTGTTAAAAACCAAACATTTTAAAAGACATGTTTTCAAAAAAAAATGGTGTGTGTATTTAAAACGTATTTTATTAAATAATAATCTTATTAAAAATGAAATTATAAAATAATATAAAAAATAATTTTTTTTGAGGAGCAGACTTATAAAATTTTTTTTGAATAAAAATAATACTATAATTTAAAAGGTAAATTAAATAGATGGCTAATACAAGTAAAATGCTAATTTTTACAATCTTTAACATCACTAACGGTTGACTAACAGATCTATAGACAAGATATGAAAAAGAAAGAAATGTTAGAGACTATATTTAAAGATTTTGAATAAGGACTAAATCTAAATTTTCAACATAAGCACAAGACCATTCATATAATTTACTCCTTAATAAAATTAAGAATGAAACATATGAACAAGTTCCATACCAACCTGGATGACGAAAGAAGGCCATTGTAGTTGAGGAATTATGCTCTTCTATTAGAGCAACAAAAGTCACACTGTATTTAATGTTGTCCATTAATTCAATTGATGGGTCATTCAAATCAACAAAATGTTATATGAAAAAGAACCAACAAAATGTTATGTATACTTTTCTATATATGTGAACCAAGGAAAATTATACTAATTATGTGTGTATGTAAACCAATAGAATCGCATATGAAGTTTTAAACATATGTAAATCAATTTAACGAAAATAATAACGTCATGTAACATATATATGAAGCAACAAAATAATCTATCTTCTTTTACATATATGTAAACCAACATAATCAAACATATATGTAAAACAACAAAATAATATGTCTTTTTTTACATATACGTAAACAACATTATCATCTCGATCATCAATTAAATTATTATAAAAATGTAAAAAGAGTTTAATGTTACCGTAGTCAATAACCGGCCTATGACACCTATGCTCTAGAAATCCACAAGAGCCATGCGACTCATGAGTGATATCAATTATTTTTTAATCATGTGATATTGATACATAACATATGTCAGGTAGACCTTGAAATCTTTGGATACAACAAAAGCAAGGAATATCATAGCAGCTTCAAGTCTTGTCACAGAAGCGAAAACATTTGCATAGTTAATCCCTTCTTCTTGAGTGTACCCTTGAAAAGCTAGTATTGCCTTGTTCTTGATAACAAGTCCTCTATCATTCTTCTTATTACTAAAAACTCACTTGGTACCTATTGGTATCTTCCCATGAGAAAGAGAACATAGATTTCAAACCTTTTATTTTTTGAATTGAAGCAGCTCCTCCTGTATTTCTTCAACCCAAATTCCATCTTTCAAAGCTCATCTACATTCTTTGGCTCAATATAGGACAAGAAACAAGAGTGCAGATAAACATTTTTATGATGGGTTTATACTCTTGTTCTCACCCATTCTTAACATCTGCAATAATATTTATAGTGGGATGGAACTTGTGGATTCTCAATTAAGGAATAACAACAAGTTGATCAGACAAATCTAAATCAATGAAATTTAGATCTGGTGATTGAGTATCAGATTGAGTATCACCCACCACATTAACACACTTATCACGTGTAACTTGATCCAGAAAGTGTGTGACATCATTGATGTTGTTTTCTATGGAGCGGTTGTCAGCATTAAGAAATTTTTGATCATTGTCACCACCTTTATCTACTCTGAATTGGAAATCTCTTCATTTGAGTTTTATGCCTTATTCCTGGAATTTGTAGCATCTTATATGTATCAACTGAAAAGTTTATCATGGTTATGCTGACAATATATCCACTTGTAGGGTTAGTTACCACTAGAGCTGAAGGAATTCTGTCATTTGGTCTTCTCAGCTCAAATCTTGGATTAGGAACTCCTATTGATGTATTACCTGTAGATCCTGAAATATCTTCACAAGATTTAATAAAATAGTTAGTAATTAAATCAAGATCAAATAGTCAATTAGGACCGGAACCTTTCCCACTGCGAGTGTGTTCATTGAAGGTCATATTGCCTGACTCCTCAACTACTCTAGTTCTGAGAATGTATCTTTATAAGCTTAAGCTTGAGAAGAGTATCCAATGAAGTGTCCATCATTTGCTTTCTCAGCAAATTTAGCTATATGATATTTGGTATTCAAGATAGTGCACGGACATCCAAATGACATGAGAAAACCAATGAAAGGTCTTCTTATATTCCATAGTTCATAAGACGTCTTACCATGATTTTGACTACTAAAACTTTATTCAGCATATAGCAGGAAGTGTTGATTGTCTTTACCCAGAAGGTGATGAGCAGTTTAAAGTCAGAAAGCTTGGTTCGTGTAGCCTCAATAAGTATGTTATTTCTCCTTTCAGTAACACCATTCTGTTGTGAACCACCACGTCCAAACCTCTTCCCATTACAGTTCTTACCATTCCCACTCGTCTTCTTCACCTCCACCACAGTCTCCTCTCGCTCATCATACAATCTACCCGCCAAATCCACCACCGATCGAAAGGTACCTGGCTGAGCAGCAATCAGGTGCCTGCGAATGTCAGTCGGCAGTCCCTAGATGTACCTCTTGATCTTCCTTGACATCGGCATCACCTGATCCGACACCAGCCTCGCCATCTCGTTGAATTTAGTGGTGTACTGCTGGTGGGTCATGGTTCCCGCTTCAAGTTGCAAGAACTCCCTCTCGATTTTATCGAGTTCCTTGTGAGGACAGAATTCCTCGATCACCAACTGCTTAAACTCCTTCCATTGCATTTTCCCGATGGCTCTGGCACCCTCAGTTTGGACAATATTGTCCCACCAACACAACGTTGAATCAACGAAAGAATGAGTTGCGAACTTCACCTTCTGGTCCTCGCGGCACTCACTGATCTCCAAGACTGCCTCCATCTCCCTCACCCAGCGGTGAGCGGCAGCAGCATTGTCATTGCCATCGAAAGTTGGGGGCTTACACCTTTGGAACGCCCCATAACTGCACCCTCCGGTCGCTACCCCCCACTACATCATCCTCCTCCTCATCGGACAACACAGTCTCAGGCTCCGGTTGTTCCGCCTCCCCTTTGCTTCCTTTGCCCGTTGATCCCTTTCTAGTCTTCTTCTCCTTCCTCCCCTCGCTTCTCACAACCCTGATGACTTCAGTCACCACAGACGGTAAGACTGTCTGCATGACCTGGTGTACTTCATCAGCAATCGCCTCCCTAGCTGAGGCATTCAAGCTAGCATTCTCATTCTCTTCGCTCCGGCCATGAACCTCAGGGTTCTCATGGGTTGTCTCAGGAGCCTTAGCACTACTCCTAGTCACACGTGGACGGCCTCTGCCTCTAGGAGTCTTGGAAGATTTCTGTCCAGCCATCCTCTAACACACTCTAAGATTCAAACACCAACACGGTCATTCAAGGTAATAACTCAGTTTATGTCATGTATAGTAAGTCCCTAATTACAGTGGCCAGTTGTGATTAGCCACTTACTTTACTCTTCATACCCCAAGTATTTTCTATCCTGACTTAATCAGTATCTAAATCTACTAAGAGCACATAAATCAAATAGCATGCGCACATAACACCGGTTAATCATCAAGAAAAGACATACCTGATGGCACGCAGCTTCTCGGCTGACATCCCTCTAGTTATCCCATTTTCAGTTTACGTTTAGGTTTTAAAAAAATTATTTAACCCAATTCGCTTAAACTTTGGCTCTGATACCAACTTGTAAGGCCTCATTCCCGGAGACCTCACAGTTGGTCATTCACAGCATTAAAATACATTAAACATTATAAATTTACAAGCTTAAGCGGCGGAATTATTTTAACAAAAGCCATTCATTTCATTAAAAACACTGTTGTTGAGCAATACACTATTGTTCAACCGAATACAAAAGAATTGTTTAATTGCATTACAAAACAACAGCAATAACAAGTATGAATGGATGTCAGTCTTTTCCTGCCGGGTAGCTTCACCCTCGTGCCATCCTCAGCAATGTTTATCTGCCAACTGAAAATGTATAAAAGTCAGCGTTGCTGAGTGAGTTCTAGTTTAAAAGTAATAAAATGCTTTCTGTAAGGTATACATATGAAAATACTCTTTTTGTGAAATGTCATCTCTTTATACGTGAGCACGCATTAACTATACAACCAGATAATGCTTCTTCTTTTTACTGTATGCCTTGTTTATTATGTACTCTTTTATCTTTATCTTTCACTGTCTATATGGACCAATGAGCAATACCCTAAACTATATGAGAGGGGGAAACTGGTGATGGGCCCTCTGGTACCTCAATGGGCTCTGATTACTGTATACTAGGCCGGTCCAGTCACCTAGGGTACGGTGCAAAGGTCCGCCAATCTCAATTGACTGGCCCCGTGTGCATAATAGGGTAGCTAACCCGCATCACAGGAGCTAACGACAACATGGTCGTGCACCTCCTATAAGCTTGCAAGACTTGTTAACATTTTATTTAAGTTCCACTTCTCTTCTTCATTACTCTTTCGCTTTATTATTATTGATAATTTTTTATGTTACGATAATAAACACACCACGTAAAGTCATACACTAATAGTAATAATAATAATACGGAACAATCATAAAACAATCATAATCATGCATAAAACTAAGCATTAATAAGCCCTAGTCAAACCTTGTTCAAAATCCTAATAGCACAGACTCCTAAGAATTTCGTAATAATTTCTAAGTGTTTAGGCGCACCAATACTATTTGGGCGCATGAGCCCTGTTTGGGCGCTTCATCACTATGCAGGCGCATCAGCCAACACTTAACCGCTTTTAACACTTAGGCGCATGAACCATTCAGGCGCATGAACTATTCAGGCGTATGGTTCATTCGGACGCATGGACACTTAGGAGCATGGCCATTCGGACGCATGAACACTTAGGGGCATGACCATCCGGACGCATGAACACAATCGGGGCGCATGGCCCTACACTTAGTCGTCCGACTAATATTCTAGGCGCATGAACCACTGTTCAGACGCATGAGTTACACTTAAAACATTTCTAAGGCATTTCCAAGCGCATGAGCCTTATTTAGGCGCATGAACCTTCTGCTCAACATGTTTCTAGGATATTTTCGAACCCAAACATCAAGCCTATTTGTTCTAAGCTTACCAAGGTCATTCTAAGCATGAACAACATAATAGCACCTAAGGAACATCATCAAACATGCATAATACATACGGGTATACATACTTAATCATAATAAAAACCGTTTAAATACATTTTCAGCCCCAAAGAGTTTAAAACAAGTAAAACCGGGGTCTAGAAACTCCCCTGGTGCAACTTTGGGTGTATCTTCCTTCTAGCCCGTATGCAAATGAGTTCAGACACCTAGAAACCCACTAAACACACACACACGAACACACACACAAACACATAAGCACATAACCGAGACAAAACCCATCATGAACACTTAGAAACTTCGAATTCTTACCTTGAATTCAACCTTCTTCTTCTTCCTCTTCAACCAGAAAGTTTTCTGCTCTCACTCTCTCTAGAACCGAATGAAAAGGTGATGTGAAGAGAAAGTGGGCGGCCATGCCCACCTTTACACTAACTTTTTTGTATTTTTGTCCCCTTTTACATTTTTAACCCCTCAACTTGGGCTTATTGATGTTTCCTTCTCTTATTTACTTTAATAGAATAACCGGGTGTTACAGAAAGTTGCCACAACTTTCACCACAAGACACAAAAGCTTGAGATGAGCTTGTCTCTTGGAATGGGCTTCCTTGGATGTAGCCTTACCTTCGTGTCTTCAGGAAGGTATTGAAAGGGCCCTTTTATGTGTTATCAGAATAGTAGATAAGATGATGTTGTGATTCTTTACTATCCCATTCAACCACATGCAGGATTGAGCTCTATTGATTGCTGGAAGAGCTGCTAGATGGATTCTGCATGTTTATCTCTATCTGGTAACCGCTCAGGATACCATACAACTCTGTGAGAGTAAGGGTGAGAAGGTTTTTAGTTCTTTTAATGGCCACATAGCAGTATGTTTATTGATTAGGAATAGAAAACATGAAGTTACTCACAATGTCCCTATTCTCAACTTTAACTCCAACATCCATCAAAGTATCTACAATCTCAACGTACCTAAAGTATTATTGAGTCATAATTTCACTTGTTTTATAGGTGAAATTCTCAAACTGCTTCTTAATTAGATTCTTCTTGTTTTTTTGGCTTTCTCGGACCCTTCATACATAAGCTTCAGTGCATCCCAAAGCTGCTTTGCAGTTTTGCACTTCTTGAAGCCTATGTAGATAAAGTTAGGAAGAGCCGTTTGTAGACCGGTCATGGCCTTCTGATTTATATCAATCTCCTTCCAATCTTCCTTAGAATAGTCAGACACTTTCTTTAAAATCATTGCACCACCGGCAGTAGCTGAAGTGGTTCTTGGAGTATGAGATCCTGAGACAATAGATCTCCACATCATGCTGTCTTGAGACTTGATGAATTCTTCCATTCTTTGGCGCCAAGTATCAAAGTTATCAGGAGTGATCAATGGAGATTTGGTAATAGTGTGCTGGCTTCCATGTCAGCCTTAGTGAGAGCTGCCATTTGAGTAGGTAAGTGTCTTGTAAAAGTAAAGAGATTAAAGATGGTGAGATCTTACAATCAAGAGCCTAAAAAGCTCTAATACCAATTGCAGGACCGATTAAGGATAATGCAACAGTTTCACAAGGTTGGAGAGTCTAACACTTAACATATCAAATAGGAAACCGACAAAAAAATTAAGAACAAGAGTAAAAACACAAGCAGAATACAAGTATTTGGTTTTTAAGAATGATATAAATTGCTCTCAATATTTTATAATTATTACAAGGCTTAGTCCCATGGACTGGTACATGAGATACCTTATACAACATACTATGGCCGGGCATACTTTGAAGGTCATTTGGAACACTAATCTAGACAACATGATCATTATAAAGTTAAAAGGCAGACTGCCTTTTGACTACTGACTATGACATGCTATAGCTCACATCCTTGTCTATTACAAAATGGATAAAAGTACAAAAGTAGAAAGTTACAGACTATAAGACCTTAATCTACAGTTAACAAAAGTATGAAGATATCACCAACTTATATAAGTTGTTGAGTCTTTAGATATGGCATCGAAAATTGGTTTAGCTTTTGTCAAAAGCATGTTAGACAAAGCTTGTATTCTCTATCTTTAGAAGAAATAAGTCTCTTGGGTTCGGAGGACTTTGTCTTGAAGCTTCAGAAGACTTCATCTTTGGCTTTGGAAGAAATGGTTTTTGGCTTCAGAAGATTTAACACTTAGATAAGTTCTTTGTGATTTTGTCAAATCTTTCGAATTAACTTTCTTTGTACATTCGTTATGCTTGCTGAGAGCTCTTTGGTTTGTATCAGCCAGGGTACATTACTATTTTATCCCTGGGTTTGATAAAAGTTTCGGTTTCAATCCAACAGTTTATTTATTACAATGACAGTCCAATAGTTTTAAGGTTTATTTCAATTTAATCCATACAAGTAACTCTGTTAGAATTTTCTATTAAGTTAATTTAAAATGACTAGTTTACCCCTATGATTAAATATTCAAAATAATTTACCGAAGAACAAATAAAAATTCCCACCCAACCTCCCCACTCCAATCTGCTCTCTCTCTCTCTCTCTCTCCCACAAAATACACAATTAACCGCCACTTCCACCGCATCTCACGCTGCCCCTCCACCGCCCTCCGGACTCCACCACCTTCTCTTGCCTCCACTATCAAAGTATAGTCTCCCTTCCCCCACCATACGCTAACCTATTATTGTAAGTCGTTGGCTAGAACCCGAACACCGCCCACCGCCTCCGATAGCCACAAGCCCATCACCGCATGTCGCCTCCGGTGGTAAAACCCTATTGTTGTACCCCACTCCACCATATCCCAATCTGCTTTCTCTTTCTCTCATTGTTTCCCTCCTTCTCTCTCTCTCTCTCTCTCTCTCTCTCTCTCTCTCTCTCTCTCTCTGAGGGTAACTACCAGATCTAAGCCAGTTGAAAGATCAAGCAAATCAATAAACCTTAGATCCAAACAAGACCCACATTGTTAAATGAACTGATTTTATGATGGAAGAATGGTAAGAGAGAGAGAGAGAGAGAGAGAGAGAGAGAGAGATAGAGAGATAGATAGATAGATAGATAAATAGATAGATAGATAGATAGATAGAGAAAGAGAGAGAGAGAGAGAGAGAGAGAGAGAGAGAGAGAGAGAGAGAGAGAAAGGGTAGGGGGGTTTGAACCATGATGGTAGTGGTCTTGTTGAGAATTATAATGGATGTGATGGAGGTGGGTGGTGTGAAGGAGTTAATTGATAGAATGATAATGGTGGTATTGGTCCTGAACGACATATGGTTCAATAGATGATTATGACAAGATGATGATGGCTAGATGATTAAGAGTTTTTATTATTTTATATTTAATCATAAGTGTAATATTGTCAATTTACACTAACTTAACAAAAAATTTTTAACGTCGTTAATGACTTGGATAGAATAGAAACAAAGTATAAAATTCTTGAACTATTAGTGTAATAAATAAAAATTGAAATAAAACCGTAATATTCGTCAAAGCTTAGGGACTAAAATACTAATTACTCGTAACTTAAACTCAAAGACTTAAACCCAGAAAAAATGATTTAGTATGAAAGTTCTAAAGATTTTTCGTAGAAATATAAAAAAAGAAAATGAAAAAAGTTTTCGCGAAGCAGGTACCCTAAAAAGCTGCAAACCGTCCCTATTAATAATGGTGTCTAGATTAATCCTTTTCTTTAGTTTTATGTTTGTTGCCATAATTTGTTTATGAATTAAATCTTTCTTAGTGATTTATTTTATTTTAAGTTTATAAACAAAAATTGTCAAAAGGTTTATCAAAAAAAAACTTGGAGCAGTTGGTTGAAGAAATTCACTCGGGTTTGATCCTCACTCAATCTTTTTTTTCAGCATTTTTTTGGTCTTCTTTTATTTTGTAAAATTAGATTCTTTAATTTTTTTTATTTCCCTTTTTACAAACTTTTCGTTCATTTGATTTATTTCATTGGTTTTGTTTACGTTGATTTTTGTTTATTTTCACCATTGTTTAACCGTTGTTGATTTAAAAAAATTTCATCTCATACCCATGACAACGCGTTTGTCCTATTACGAATGATGACACCATTGTGAAGCGTGGATTTCATACTAGTTATATAAAAAACAAAAAGTCTGCTTTGAAACTTAGATTTTCATGACGTGAACATGGTTTACAAATACCATTCAACTAACTCTACGAATTCGCCACCACATACAGACTCCATAAAGAAAAGTAATAAACAAACCATAATATTAAAGATCATAAAATAACAAACGTCCAAAAATACTAATAATACTCTATCTCATATTCTTCGATAAACCTTCCTTTTAAAATTTAAAAATCCTTTGGTAGCTGCCTCTCACGCACAAACACACTTTCGCTTTTCTTTCTTTCGGTGATGCTTTGCGTTGTTACACTCTTCAACCTCTGTTTTTCACTGAACATCTTCAATTTTCACAACAATGGTGATCGATAACATTAACGAACATCCTCCAAACCCTAATCAAAAAGGAAAGAAGACCTTCATCTGTTTCGTTTGGAACTGTGCTATTGATATCAAGTTATTACTATCCGCCCTCTTGTTTCTCTCTTCTCTCGTCGTTGTTTTCCAACTATCCCCCTCCTCCGTTCGAGATTTCCGACCATGCGCTACCCTCCCGCCACCGTCCTCCGCCGTCCACCGTCATACAGCCACCGTCAACTCGGAACATGCGGTGGTTGACGGTGGCTTGGTTAAAAGAAGCTTCAACGGCTACGGCAGCGCCGCCTACAGCTTCGTCCTCATGTCGGCCTACAGAGGCGGTGGAGACACCTTCGCCGTCCTCGGACTGTCGTCGAAACCCTTGCACCTGTTCTCGAAACCCAAGTACCTCTGCCAATGGATCCCACACGACGCCACGGAGAATCACCACAACATCACCGTCTCCGGCCACAAAATCCTCCCCGATTGGGGCTTCGGCCGTGTCTACACCGTCGTCGTCGTCAACTGCACATTCCCCTTCGCCGTCGGCCACGACGGCGCCGGTGGCCGATTACTCCTTCACTCCTCCACCTCCGCCGGCGGCGACACCATCGAAGCGTTGACAGAATCTCCGGGAAGCTTAAACGCTACCCGATTCAACGACCCACCGGAATACGAGTATTTATACTGCGGATCGCCGTTGTTCGGCAACCTGAGCCCCCAAAGGGTGCGTGAGTGGATAGCTTATCATTCAAATTTGTTGGGTGAGAAGTCTCATTTCGTGTTATACGACGCCGGTGGTGTTCATCGGGATGTTATGAGCGTTTTACGGCCGTGGGTCGATAAGGGTTATGTAACGTTGCACGATGTGAAGGAGGAGGGGAGATTTGATGGGTATTATCATAATCAGTTTCTGATCGTGAATGATTGCTTGCATCGGTACAAATTCATGGCCAAATGGATGTTCTTCTTCGACGTCGATGAGTTCGTCTATGTTGCGAACAATGCCACCATCAAATCGGTTACCGATTCGTTAACAGAGTTTACGCAGTTCACCATTCAACAAAGAACAATGTCTAGCAAGCTCTGCTATATGGATGATGATGCTGATGCTGATGCTGGCAGAATTTACAGGTACGTATCATACGATATTAGTATAAATGTTGTTTGATTTTAGTATACTGTTGTTTGATTGATCGCTGATGCCAACATGTTGGATTTGATTAATTGATTAGAGTTAGGTAACATGTTGAATCGTTGATGGAACATGTTGCATCATTGGATTGTTGCATGTTTGAATATTTGGATTTAAGCCCATGTTTTCATGTGGGTGTTCGTTAAAGGTTGTTCATTTTTGGGGCCGAAGGTGACCTTGTTAGGTGTAATCTGTTTCGTAGCTAAAATAACAAAATATCATATGACGTTTGTGTGATATGATAGGATGGTAACGCCTTGGTTATGGGATAGGTTTTATTAATTCTAGTCTCATATACAATTACAATAGTGTATGTTATGTCATGTATAATAGATGGAGTTATGATGTTATGCATTACCTATTAGGTTTTGATCGTCATGCTAGGGTGTTCGTTGTATTAAATTCAGATTATTCGAATGTGGAAATTTAAACAGATTCAAGTTGTATTCGAATTTGAAAAGTTTGCACCGACATATTTGAATACCCTTATTCGTTGAATTCGTATTTATTTGAATAAACCGAGTTGGAAAGAGTTTGATTAAGAAGTATTCAAATTTAAAAAATACAAAATTAGCCCATAGTTTTAAAGCCACAAAAGTTTGAACATTAAAAAGTTTGAAAAGTAGATGTCTCCTATTATAAAGAAAATTAAAAACTTAATATATATATAATGCTTATTACGCTTATTCGAATCGAATTAATTCGATATAGTTAAATCCGATTTGCTATTTGAATTCGGTTACATTCCAATTCTGGGTTATTCATTCTTGGTGGTAATGGTGTTAATGTTGATAATCAGTCATTCATCACCTAACACCATACTCATACACACTTATTATGCATGACCCATATAACATTTTGTATCTAATCTCATACACGATTACATATCGAAACACTATTAGATACCCTTTTCGATCGGATGTTTCTGGTTTCAACTTTTTGTAAGGTTTGGGCTTTCTTGTCATTCGTACTTACATGCTAGTTTTATATGCAGGAAATGGGGGATCGAGAAGTTGGTATACAGGGATACAAAGAGAGGAATCAGGAGAGATCGAAAATACGCTATTCAACCGCGGAACGTATTCGCGACAGGGGTACATGTGTCCCAAAATCTGATGGGAAAAACGTTACACAAAACTGGGGGGAAGATCATGTACTACCATTATCATGGGGCGATATCAGAGAGACGAGAGGTGTGTAGGCAGCTCGTGAATACAAGCGAAGTGAATGTTGAGGGAAGACCGTATGTTGTGGACACCACCATGAGAGAGGCTGCCGGAGCTGTCAAGAGATTTGAGCTCCGAATGATTGGTCCGGTGTTGCAGAACACTCGTCAATGAAGGCATCCCATCCCATTCGTTTGTTTTGTAGATATATAATAAGATTATTAAATGTATTAGCGAAATATACCACAAATTTATGTTTATTCTTTTAGTAAATTTGTAAAATAATTTATTCAATTTATTAACTTGAGTACGGATTTTTTGGGAGGTTAATTTCACTAGTCTTGGAAACAAACGTGAATTAAATATGAATATTCAAAATGGTGTATGGTTTTATATTAGACTCGTTATGTTCTCTGATCTTTTTTAAAAAGAAAAACAAAAAAAAGAAAGATGGAAAGTGGAATAAATTTATGTTTTGGAGTTCTTTTATGACGTAAATGAAATAAAATTAAAAAGATTTGTGTTTTTGAGTTTTTTAAAAGATGAAATTGAAAACAAAAAGAAATTTTTTTTAATAGTCTCCCTTCTTACTTTTCAAAATAAAAGGAAATGAAAAACAAGAAACTTGTAAGATCTTCACTTTTTCTTTATATTATTTTCTTTGAACTATAGAACGGAAAGTTATAATGTGTTTACGTATCTCTTCTCAACTCTCTTTCTCTTTAATTTTTTTCTTTCAATTCCTTTCCCTTCTCTACTTTTCTTTTGTTTCATTTATTAAACTCGAGTACATTACTTATTTCTAACCGGTTTGTGAAGAGGATGCAATATTTACCAAGATATCCTTCTGGGGGCAAAACAGTGTATCGTTGATATATAACATAAGGATCTAACTGACACGATCCCGTAAACTACAATGATTATGGTTTCTTATTATATAGTTTGTCTGATTCATCAAGTATCATTTTTATTTGATAGTTTGCTCTATTTACTTGCTACTTTTTTTAATGTGAATAACATTAGATATTACAGGTATCATTGGATTAGGTAAACTTTCTAGAAAAGATCATTTAACTATATCAAAAGCATGAAAAAAGTAAGCATTTCTTATCATAATCTTTTTTCATAACAAAAGTATTTATTCATTACAGTAACGTTTTATTCTCGTTACTATCAAGTGATATAGAAGCGCCAACACCTTTAAAATATAGTAAAGGTTGAGATACAAAATTTTTAGCTCAGTCATAAATAAAAACTTGGATTTATTCTTTTTTTTCAATTAAAAAATTCTCAGTCACGTCATATTTCCTTTTAATAATGGTTATATCATCACCTTTTGAGTGTTCCTCTACCTTAAATTCTAAGAGTTCATATTCTTGCACAGGATTATCGAATCCTTGTCTTATTCTTTTGACAGCAGTGGTAATGATCACTCTGTAGAAACATTAGATTGTCTTTGTCTTGAAGATTCAGTTGTTTCAGGATTTTGTTGGACTATTGGAGAAACTTGATCAGTGGTTTGAGCAGTTTGAATGGTGGAAGAAGATAATTGTTATTTTTGATGAGTGGTGGGTGTAGGATTGGCAGATAGAGTGACTTTATTTTTCATTTTTGTTCTAAAGCATGTCTTAACTTTTGTAAATGAGACTTGAAGATTCTCATAAGTAACTTCTCTACTTCCTTTACCTTAGAATCATTGCTTGTATTCCTTAGCTTCATTCTTTTTAGGTTAGCTATCTTAAATCTATTGAATCAACCTAGCTGATTCCTTGTATGCTACCCTTCCAGCTGTTGATATGGTGATAAAGTATGTGTCTTTCTTCTAATCATATTCCCACTCCACTATTGGATCATATGCTGATATTAGGGTTTCTCACTAGGTTCAGGTTTGACTAAGGACAATATCTTTTGAAGTAGCATTCTAGACTTGTCATTTCTATTTTCAAAGTTGATAAGATACTTAACAATAAATTTCTTCATCTAAGATATATACCCTAAAGTTTTAAGTAGATGAAGAAACTCAAAGTAATTAAAATTTCTTCATTAAAGTTTTAAGTAGAATCAAGTAGTTCATTCTCATGGTCGTATTATATGATCTTGCCATTTGCCATATTGACAATAAATTTCTTCATCTAAGATATATACCCTAAACTTAAAACTTTAATTACTTTGAGTTTCTTCTCTTCCACATTTGGGTCAATCACCTTTGCCTTAACCACTTTTTTTTTTGACATAATCCTCCTTTTGGCAAGTGTAACATCTTGTATTTTTGGTTAATTAAAAGTTAGCATCGTTAAATTCTTCTAAGGACCATTGTTGCCATATGTGAAACTTATGGGCCATTTATGCTTTTTGCCTTAGTTGTTTTAATTCTTTAACTTGAAAGCTTATGGTGTTAAATATTTATTTAATAAATAATTAATGGTTCTAATAATACCAAATTACAATAATCATACTAATAATAACAATATTTACAAAAAATAATAATAATAACAATTAATAAATTGTAAAAGTTTATTAAACTTAGAGATGTTTAAAAACTTGAATTTAATAAGTCAAGGGGGCCTTAATGTCATTTTATAAACTTTAATTAAAAGGTTTTGGCATAAAATAATAAATGTATAAAGTTGAGGGGTTGTTTTTGTAAAGTTAAAAATCAAAACCTTTCCCCCCGCCCACCCCGTAATTCCGGCCTGGACTCCGGCCACACTCCATCCGAAGTCCAGCGAGTCCCAAAGTCGCTAAAAACAAATGTTTCATAACCCAAAACCGACCCAAATCGATTCATTTGCACGTTTTGAACTTAAATGCATGGTTTAATGGGGTTTAAATCTTCGGTATTTACTTGAATCATCAAGTAACCGAAACCATTAAACACAAAGACTTGTTCGAACGGTTAAGGGTAATAATAATCGAATTAACTAGTCCTAATCGAACGTTTATCTGATAACTAAATCATTACAACTTCCAATTTCATCTGAAACAAACAAAATCTTCGAATTGAACTTCATCCTTGTCGTGAATCTACACCATACTCGAACACCGTTCTCCGGACTTCAAGGCTCGAAATTAACAGAGGGTTTTTCATCTTGGAGTCACCTAGAAGCTACCAATACAACGAATTTGATTATCATCATCGTTGGAACATCAAACAAGTGTTACGTGGTCGCGACCTATGCATCGTCTGTTCTGGTGGTTTACACTTCAAAAGCGGGTGATTAAAATCACCTACATACTCGAATTTACATGGGGATGAAAGCCCCATTGTTAGAACCTGGTATTTGAACGAAATACCTAGTGATTAGCGTGTAAACCAGATCAAATAGTGCGGAATCCTATTTGATTGGCGATCCAATAAGTGAGAACACATGAAGAATCAATCAAGAATTGAATCTAACGTTAGAAGTCGATTGGGAATCGATCTAATGTGTTCTGTGAACTTGGAGAACGATTTGGGAGGCTTCTGGACGGCTAGGGTACGTCTGGAGTCGTAATGGTATGAATGCTTACGTTTTTCCACGAATTGGGTTGTATTTATAGGTTAGTGTTGTTCATTCGTGCGACTGGACCATAAGTATGGTTCAATCGTGTGATTGAACCATGCGGTTGATTCATCCGCACGACTGAGTGTTCAGTCGTGCGACTGAGCCAATCTTATGAGTCAATCATACGACTGATCCAGTCTCCTGGTTCAGTCGTGCGACTGAGTCAATCGTATGAAGTTATTCATGCGTGTGGTCCATTCGCATGGGCCATTCGCATGAGAACTTCATTAAGTTAAGTTTGAATGTATTAATTAATATAACATTATGTGTAACCACTCAAACAATCACAAACCTAATTAACCAATTCAACATCGACTCATTAATGAAATATATAGACATTACAAATCACAAACAATCAATATCATTTCATTAATCATTACAAATTACATCATAATCAGACAAACAAGATCTATTACATTTCGTATCATGATCTAGGGACATACATGCATCAACAAACTCCCCCTTGGACCTAGATCTCTCTAATCTCTTGTTTTCTGCATAACCTCCTTGTATTTCTTGTACTTCTCCTCTTTTGTGACTCCCGCGTGAATTTCAAACGCGAAGCAGAGTCATATAACGTTCTGGAACTGGAGAGCTTGTACAATATCTTGCGTGTCATAGAACAGTGGCCACTTGTATAGCGTATAGACATCATTAGCCGACAAGTTAGTAAGCCACATCGGGTCGAATACCCTGATCGTATCCATTTGGCCCTCTTTGCTTAGGAATATGACCGCTACAGCTGTTCTCCAATCGTAGTACCACCACTTAAAGCGTGGAGTGAAGTCCTGTGGCATTTCCCTGAGTGGGATTCTTGACATTGTGCGCGGAGGACTCCACTTCAACACTATCTTGGGCTTGCCAGTAATGACATCAACCTCAGACCTTCTGATATACCTAGTAGGCTGTTGGGGTCTGAAGTTAACCCATCTGGTGTGGTACTCCTTCTTTAGGGCAGCCTCGAACCAGCCTGACATCTTCCTCGGGTCAACATACAAAAGCTTTAGTCTGGCCAGCTGGTTGAGCTCAAAACCTGGTAGAGTCTTTAGATCATGTGGGAATCTGAAGTACTCTATGCCCTGTTCCCTCTTAACTGCATAAGCACTAAAATCCTCAAAATACGCCCATGTTATGATCCTGCCTGACACCTTGTGATGTTTCTTGACTCTGTAGAGTTTGGTGTAGGCATCCTTCTTTGGTGCAGCACGTTGGGCTCTAACTTCTTCAAAACATGCAGCCCACTCAGCCTTTCGAATGTCGACATCATCATTTGAGGCTTGGGCTGTTCCTTCTGCTTTCTCTGTTTCTTGCTCCATCTTGTTCAACACCTCAAAAGTATCGCTGACGAGGGATTCACCCAGATTGGGGACCACATTTCCCTCATTGTCAGCGTACTGAGGGTAATCCTCGGCAGTGACATCTTCGATCTCGACCTCATCAACATCGTTGAGCTCTTCATCACTAGTCGAATCGCATGCCGAAGCATCTTTCACTATCTCGTCTGGATTGAGCTTGAAAATCTCTGCGAGTTGCTTGTTTGATAGGTCATGAATTATTTCCCCTTCTTCAGGGGTATAACTCACTTACCTTCTTACGATCCCTTACAGATCAAGAATCATTGTTAGCTGAGTCTTGACCTGCTGAAGGGGAGCAACATCAAACTCATCCCTTTGGTAATTTGGATCTGTTTGATTTAAACATTCAACACATAAATCATTAGTAATTAATCAAACAGAAATGCATTAACTTAATATAAACATTCAATATAATGTTTTCAATACATGATTCAAATACAAATGTAAATAAATACATAAACATCTAGTCTTTACTTTTATCCTGTATCATCGTCTCGTCACTAGGAGGAGCAGAGGTAGAGGCTGATTGGTCTTGTCTGTTCTTTGACCTCCTCTCTTGACCTGAAGTAGAGGCCGATGCAGCTGCATCCCCTCCTTCTGCTTCATCATCATCGTCCTTCTCCTCTGTCCTTTCCCCTTCAGTTTCCTGATCCTCTTCTGTAGCATCCTCATCATCCTCATCATCATCTTCATCATCATCATTGCCATCATCTTCATCATCTCCATCCCCCTCCTTGATCTTCAAGGGATCCTCCTTAGATCCCTTGAGCTTTAGCATGATAGACTTCTTTGCCTCCTCCAACTCCTCTATCTTCTTGCTTGATGTACGCTATGTGCTTGGAGTTGGGCTATCTTAGTGCTCTGAGCAGCCATCTGTTGGGCCTGCTCCTCTATAACTCGAGCCTGCTCTGCAATCTGGTGAGATTGTGCAGCATTCAGGTCGGCAAGCTGGCGGATCTGGGATGCCTTCTCCTCATCTGCAGCTAGTAAGCGCATCACCATCCTGTTGAGCGCAGACAGCTGTTCCTCTACCCCGATTGGAGGTAGAGGTGATCCATACGTGTGTGAGGGATGGGCTGAAGGTCCTGCTTGGTGTGAAGTGGTGGTGGTGGTGGCTGTAGTGAAGATGGGTCTGTGAAATTGTGGAGGTGATGTGGGAGTAAAGGATATGGTGGTGGATGGAATCTGTACTGTGGTGGGAGGTATGGTGGTGGCTGTGGTAGCTGTGGTGGATGTGGTGGCTGTGGTGGTGGATGGTGTGGCTGTGGAAGTGATAGTGGTGGTGGTAGAAGTAAAGGCTATGGTGGTAACGAAAGTCAACCGACGCTTCTTCTTCTTCTGACCATGGGGCTGAGCCATCCTCTTCTTCCTCGTCCCCGTTGAGGTGGATGCTCCCCCTACAACCCTGCCTGCTGACCCCGGTGAATAGCTTGGGTCAGTCTCAGTCTCTCCGGAGTATCTCGGGTGTTCACCAACCACCCTTAGCCCATGTTCTGTGGGAACAACTTTGCTTCCCACAGTTCGCATTAGGGGCTCCTCATCCGACTCCTCCTCCTCCTCCGCACCATGAACAAAATCCTGATGGAATCCAGCTGACTCGGCTACATCTCCAGCTAGGGCGGACACTGGAGGTACTACATCAGACACAGTGCCTCTCGGTGGAGTAGGCATATCGTCCCCAGCGTCCCCACTATCATCATCGTCAGAGTCATGCTCTGGGAGCAGCAACCTCTCATCATCAGAATCACTATCCTCATGACGCCATTTGCGTCTCCCCGATGCCGCATATCTCTCGTTGGCCAGGTGGCCAATCAACCTCTTAACCTGGGGCTTCACCTGCTTGCCCCTATAAACCCTCATCCGACCTAAAGTCGTGTCATCCATGATCTCCAAAGCCACTGCATCATGGCTCTCCTTTGGAAGATGTGGCAGCTTCTTGTTGAAGATCAGCTGTAAAAACCTGGGGTACATACAAAATCCTTCCTTCCCCTTTGCCTCCAGGTTCTCCACCAGATAAGAGAAAATCATACTAGAAAAGCTGAAGGGGTGGTTCAGCACCAGTGCCACGTAGGCATTTTGGATCTGGTCTGATAGGTCGTCGAACCCACCCCTCCGTGAAGCAATGCACTTAAGGATCACATGAGCTAAGTACTTGTACTGGGGGCACAGGTTGCTCTTGTTGAGCACACCTGAGTTTATGTCCCCAGCGTACTTGATCCTCAGAAAGCATCCTCGGACAGTCAATGGATGTAACCTGGTAGGGTGATCCGTATCATCTCCAAACTCTAGAACTCTCTGGATATCAGCAGCAGTGACCTCGATATCATGACCCAGAATAGAGCTCCGAATACTGTAGGGCTCACGAGAGCGATCCACGGAGGCATTCTCCCAGAATGCCTGGTGTAGTGATCTGTAGGACGTGCAAGGAGTAGATATAGCCTTATGAATCCGGGAACGTCTGAGGAAAGCTATAATCTCTGTGAACTCGGCCCCGTTTCGAGTAGTATGATCCAAGTGAGCACAGATGTTGTGCTTTGGATTAATGGACCATCTCTCAGCCATTATCCTGAAACACATGACACAGAACCATTAGTACATAATACATCAAAATTCAGTTCTAAGTGTAATGTTGAAATTCATTCTGATTCATTCATGCGAATGAAGCATGCGACTGAAGTCAGTCGGCTGTCCTTTCATGCGACTGAACTCATTCGGGTGAGTGAGACATGCGATTGAGTTCAATCTGCTGACTGAGTCTGCGATTGGTTCAGTCGGCCGACTGAGCTCATTCGCATGATTCATTCGGGCGATTGACCCAATCGCAAGATTCAATCGTGCGATTGGTGTTCATCCGGACGACCAGTCGCTTGTCCCACAGTTCAGTCGCCTGTTGTTCGAATCTTTATCAAAACAGATGATTTAACATGGATTACCGGTTCAACAGACTCGCATTCTTGTTACTAATAACCTATTAACCTTAATTTTAACATTTTGCATAGTTTAAGTAGGTTATTAGGTCAAGTTCAGTCCGTTTCTTGTTTTCATTCGAATATCACCAAATTAGGGTTTCAATCCTTCTGATTTCGGTGAAATAAGACTTCAATCTACCTGTATAATCAATAGCGAACGTCAGTGAATCAATAGCAATGAGAAAACAAGGTCTAATGAAATTTTGGCAGAGTAACGATATAGTGTGCGATTTGAGAGCGATTGGGGTGTGATGAGTGAAATGCGATCGACTGTGCCCTTTAAATACTGAAGCTGAGTCCAATCGGCTGACTGGCCTCATTCGCTCAGTTCATTCGGGCGACTGAGGCTCAATCGTGCGATTGGCCCAGTCAGTCGCATGCAGTAGACCGACTGAGGTTCAATCGGTCGACTGACTCAATCGTACCTTTCATTCGCATGTTCAGTTGACCGAATGATTCTCAGTCGGCCGACTGACTCATTCGCCCCCTTCCAGTCGGTCGAATAGGTCATTCTGATAAGCCATTCGTGTGAATGGCTCAATCTCATGTCCAGTCGTGCGAATGGGAGCCATTCGCATGGTTGGTCCATACTCATGGTCCAATCGTGCGAATGGGTCACACTTAGTAATTTTTCTACCATTTTGACAAATTTATATTTAAAATCCTTTTAACTTTTGAAATTAACGTTGTGAGCGTTTGATCATCTCAGACATGATCATTTTAACTTGAAAACTTTTTGATTCCCTCAGACGTGATCCTTTTAAACAATTTAGTCACCTCAGACGTGACTCTTTTAAACACTTTGTCACCTCAGACGTGACTGTTTTAAACTTTTAAAACACATGTGGTCATCTCAGACATGACCCTTTTAGTGAGTTGATTTCTTATTGATTTTCTAGATGTAGTCCGACAAACTAACAAACTAAAATAACTAACTGAATTAGAAAATTAAACTAAATAATCAAAACAAGACTTGTTTTTTGCTTTTCGTGAGAGATAAATCCTAAGATGGACATCTACGGGATTTGGTTCCGGAATAGGCAGCTTCAATTCAGATTGACCACACCTGGACCAATTCAATTTTGGAATCATACAGGCAAGTCAAATCATTTGGGACTAGTTATCAAAATCTTTTGATGCTCAATTCTTGGTGTTCATCCAGAGTCGTTAGCAACTTTAGGAAATCATACTGGAACTCTTAGATTACCACATTGATTTGAACTTTCAAGAATTGCAGCCACAATGATTGTCAATATGTTTGTCCACTTAAATCCATACACAAACTTTTGACACAAACTGGTGATTGTTTTAGGTTTAATTATTTCAACTAACATTTGTGGAACCCATATTTATATGGTAATCAACATTCCTCAGGAGCTTTTGAGCGGTCTACGGGTATTGATTACAAGAAGAGACTATTCTTAGAGCTTTCAAAGAGAAGCCAGTCCTCAGGTCAGTGCCATCGCACAGCAGAGAGGCGGCAAACAACAATGAATTCTAGAATATCTAGTTATGCTTATCCTCAGGTCAGTGCCATCGCACAGCAGAGAGGCACACAACCTATCTCCTTGTTAGAGCAGCTTAATTTTATTTTGCACAAAATGCACCAACAACATTAAGTCATTAGCTTTATAGCATTTGTCTTTCAATTTTTTCTTGCTTTGCTCTATTTATGGTCATCCGCACACATTTATGGCATTTACATGCTCATTACCCCTTATTGGAATATTGTTGATTGTGTTAACCATGATAAGATGGAAGCCCACAGTCAGTTGAACAACTTAGTTTGATCTTGAGATCACCAGTCAGGTCTAATCATCTATTGTGTTGAATCTACCGACATATCATTTGTGGACTAGCAACCTTAGGTCTACTTTTTTGTGTTACCTTAGGAGTTACCAGTTTTTCTATCATCTTCTCTTTTATATTGCTTAGACTACACAGACTTATACTTTGAATTTTTGCATCTTTTCTAAATTTAAATTTTAAAGTCCCTCTTGATTTGTTCCTGTGTACTATCATTTTCCAAAGGGTTTGAATCGGTATCACAGATACGATCTACCTTATATCAGCTATCCACTCCTTCTCCCTCGTTTTTTTTATTTTTTATTAATGTTACTTGCTGACATATTCTCCCCCTAAAATACTAAAATCATAACTGGTTTAATTATTTTAGGATTTTAATAAACAACAAAATAACATGAGTTTAAATTAAACAAACCGAAATAAACAAATAAAATAAAATAAAATAAAGAAAACTTTAACTAAACTACATCGGACTACACATTATCATCATCAGGAATAACCTCACTTTTCTTTTTAACGCCGTTGACCTCTAGCAAATATTGAAAACGTGGTTTATCAAAGGCTTTAGTATAGAGGTCAGCGCGTTGAAAATCAGTATTAATTTTTACCACATCAATTAGGTTCTTTTCAAAACAGTCTCTTATGAAATGGTATTTAATACCGATATGTTTGGTCTTAGGATGTTGAACCGGATTTTTAGTTACTGCAATTGCAGCGGAGTTATCAACAAAAATAGGAGTAGAAGAGAACTTTAAACCGTAATCCCGCATTTGCTGTTGAATCCAGATGATTTGTGAACAGCAACTTGCAGCAGCAACATATTCGGCTTCACAGGTTGACAATGCAACCGATGTCTGCTTCTTACACTGCCAAGTAACTAATCTTCTCCCAAAGAATTGACACCCTGCTGATGTAGACTTGTAGTTCATCTTGCAGCCTCCGTAATCCGAGTCACTATACGCGGTAAGCTCAAAGTCATCATCATGAGGATACCACAACCCAAGTGTGGGTGTACCCTTCAGATAACGAAATATCCTCTTGACCCCAATCAGATGGTTGACCTTAGGTTTAGCCTGATATCTAGAACACAAACATGTAGCATACATGATATCAGGTCTTGAGGCAGTGAGATACATGAGGGATCCAATCATTCCTCGATACATTATGGCGTCCACTAGATCTCCATTTTCATCAGGTGCTATATCATGATTCGTAGCCAGTGGAGTCCCAGCAGCAGAAGCATTCTCCATGTCAAAACGACTGAGAATGTCTCCTACATACTTGGTCTGATGTAGAAAGATCCCATTTGGAGTCTGATCCACCTGTAACCTGAGAAAGAACTTCATCTCCCCCATAGCAATTATCTCAAACTCTTTCTTCATAACTGCTTCAAACTCTTTGCATAACTCTTCGTTCTTTGAACCGAAGATTATGTCATCAACATAGATCTGTACGAGCAGTAGGTCGCCATCTTTTTCTTTAATGAACAGCGTGTAGTCAATGACTCCCCTGCGAAAGCCGTGTTTCACAAGATGAGTCGAGAGTTTCTCATACCAAGCTCTTGGAGCTTGATGAAGCCCGTATAAAGCCTTGTCGAGCTTGTAAACTCTATCCCGATGATAAGGATCTTCAAATCCCTCGGGTTGACTGACATAGACTGTTTCTCTGATTTCCCCATGAAGGAATGCACTCTTCACATCTAATTGGTAGACTTTAATCTTCATGTACGATGCATAGGCAAGGAAGATACAATGGCTTCCATCCTTGCCACGGGTGCAAACACCTCATTGTAGTCAATTCCCTCGACTTGGCAAAATCCTTGAACCACCAATCGAGCTTTGTTCCTGATAATGACCCCTTGGTCATCTTTCTTGCATTTCAGGACCCATTTGGTGCCAATGACTTTAGCACCTTTAGGTCTATCAACCAGAGTCCACACACCTAACTTCTTGAACTGAAGAAGTTCTTCTTGCATGGCACTCACCCACGCCTCATCATTTAGTGCATCACTGACATATTTTGGCTCAAACTGCGAGACAAAACACCGATAAGCACCATCATGAATGTAACCCTTCTCCATAACCGAGGCGTAATCAGCTGAATAAGCTGATTTCGGGTTTGTACTCCTGATCTGACATCCCCAATGACATTGTCTAGGGGATGATAGACGTTTAGTCGTGATCCTGGAGTAGTAGGAACAGCTACCTCAGAGCCAAGATTATGAACATTTGGTTCTGCATCTGAGGTAGTTGGAGTTTGAGGTTCCGAAGTCGAAGGTGCATCACTGGTAGATGCTTGTGGACTTTCAGGAACTGGAACCTGTTCCTCCTGACTGTTCTGTCATCTTCTTCAGCTTCATCTTCAGAGGAGGAGTCACTGTCATCGACTA
The DNA here is from genome assembly GCA_025215565.1 of Flaveria ramosissima. Classification (NCBI taxonomy): domain Eukaryota; kingdom Viridiplantae; phylum Streptophyta; class Magnoliopsida; order Asterales; family Asteraceae; genus Flaveria; species Flaveria ramosissima. The sequence goes on along the minus strand of JACVEC010000279.1, from coordinate 539,655 downwards.
CTCCCCCTGACTGAGTAGATGATTCAGCTAGATGGTGTATTCAAGATATCATACATCATTCTAGTAGCTAACTCGTCATCCGAGGGAGAGAGAGGGATTTGAAGGACTTGAAGAATCCATCATAGTCGAAGAAGTAGGCGGGTCCTTTGCCAGTAGGTGGTGTGGTATATCTCTGAACGTCAACATTACACCACACTTCTACTAGACCCGTTGAGTTGTTGTAAACTCGCTTGTTCGGTATGTTGTATCCTAGAAAGATTCCTTCATCCGCCTTCTCGCTGAATTTGCCTTCTTGTGTCTTCTTCAGAAGTGTGCACGGCGCGCCAAATGGTTCGAGATACTCCAAATTCGGTTTGCGTCTTTGTAGTAGCTCGTAACATGTCTTTCCGTGGCGCTTGACATCAAAACTCGATTCAGTGTATAACATGCATTCGCCACTGCCTCATTCCAGAATTGGATAGGCAGTTTCGAGTCTGCCAGCATAGTCCGTGCTGTCTCTATCAAGCTTCTGTTCTTTCTCTCAGCAACGCCATTCATCTGAGGCGTGTAGGCAGAAGTGAATTGATGCACAATTCCCTTTTCCTTGCAGTATGCCCCCATCCACTGGTTCTTGAATTCTGTCCCGTTGTCTGAGCGTACTTGTCTAACCTTCAGCTTGTAGAGAGATTCCAGTGGTTACTAACTCCTTGAATGACTCAAATGTTTCTGATTTGGATTTCAGAAACATTACCCAAGTGAACCTTGAGTAGTCATCAGTGACCACAAAACAGTACAAGTCGCCTGCAATGCTCTTTGTACTGACTGGACCAAACAGATCCATGTGAAGAAGTTCAAGAGGAAGTTCTATTGAATGAACTTTCTTTTCCTTATGAGACTTCTTCGTCTGTTTGCCTTTCTTGCAAGCTACACAAAAGTCAGGAAGCTGGAAGTTCTTGACATTTACTCCTCTCACTAGATCCTTCTGATCAAGTGATTCATCTTCCTTTGACTAATGTGTCCCATTCTCCTATGCCAGGAGATGGAATCCTTCTCAGTAGCTTTAGATAGAAAGCACTGAACCTCATGATCCGTTGTAGAGCTGTTGACAGATCCAAAACATAAAGGTCTTTATATCTTGAAGCAGTCATAGAACTTGGTCCTCTGGGATCACTCTGGGATCACGTGTCTTTCTTGAGCACGTAACACTTCTTGTTGTCGAAGATGACTTTAAACCCCTTATCACAGATTTTGGAAACAGAAAGTAAGTTATTTTGAAGTTGTTGAACGTAGTTCACCTTATCAAACTTAACTTTCTGATTCCCCACTTCTCCCTGAGCTGTGATATAGCCTCCCTTGTTTCCAGCAAATGAAACATGCCCTCCTTTTATTTGCTTGACGTTTGATAAAAGGCCCTATTTCCTGTCATGTGCCTGGATGCTCCGCTGTCTACAATCCACGTGTTAGTTTCAGCACTGTAGCGAACACCCTGCACATACACAGTAAAGAATTAGTTTAGGTTAGGAACCCAAGCCTTTACTGGCTTGGGTTTCCCAGAGGCATCACACATCATAAATTCCACCCATTGACCCTTAGAGGGTGAGGGTAGCTCAGGTTCCTTCTTGTCATCAGTATCAGACACGCAGGATGACTTCTCTTTCCATAAGCCAGATTTGTGCAAGCCTGTTTGTGATAAACAGTCGACTGGCTTACAGGTTGAACTTTAGGTTCACTAGTTCTTCTAGGTGGAGTCAGAGAACTCCTCTTAGAAGACCTAGGCTTTGAATCCTGAAGTTCAATCTTCTTTCTAGGTGTCTGATAGAAAGGACAATAGGAAGCAATGTGTCCACATTCTCCACATTGTAGCACGACCTGCTATCAACTTTATGATTAAACTTTCTTTTGGGAGAAGTGTGTGACAGTCTAGTAACATCAATCACTTTAGGTTTTGACTCTGGTTCTTTTGATGTTTTCTCTGGTTAACAAAGTTAACTGTTTTAACCTGTTTAACATCTTTCTCTTTTGGTTAACTGGTTTTTGACTTGAAACATGTGAAAGATTAACATTAGAAGTCTTTTTAGGTTCTGATTGACTCTGTTTTGACCCTGACTTTAAGTTACCTTTTCAAATTCCTTTTCCAGATTAACACAAGGCAATTTTCCCTTTGCCTTTGAAGCGGCCTCCTTTTGTTTGTTTCCAGATTCGATAGATGAACATGAGGAATCTGGATCACTAACAGAGGAGTAGACACCACATGATCCTTGATGGGGTTTATTAATTGGTCTATGTCTTAGTGTTCATCAAGGTCTCAGGTGGTGGTGGAACCACTTTGTAACCCAATCCCTCCCCGTTGTTTCTTTCTCTCTCTCACTAAGTGTGAAGAACTAGTCCAACTGTGCAGTTTCTGTTTTAATGAGTTTACTTCTACTTCTAGAACTGCCTTTTGCTTCTTAGTGTGTTCTAGGAAGTTTAGATAGTACCTAATGTCATTAGCTTGGTTAAATGCAACTACTTCGGTTTCCCTAAGCTGTTTAGTCAAAAGGTCTATCTTTTCTTTATAACTATGCTCATTTTGTTTTAATACTCTATTAGCCTCAGTGCACAGTTGCAAATCTTTTACTAAGTTATCATTATGATCTAATAACCTAGCAAATTTTTCATCTATGCTATTCCTAAAGTATCACAATCAGAACAAGCATGATTATCAAACATTTGGTCAGTAGTACTTACCTGAGTTGGTTCAGAAGAGTTAGCCATCAACGCAGCATCAGATGTCTCTGGTTCTGGTGACTCTGTCTTTTCTATCTCTGACGTGGTAGTCTCCTCTTTAGGCTTGTAACTGACCTCGGTTGCAGTTGCTTCTTCACTATGTGACATCGCTATCTCAACTGCTAGATCTCCTTCACTTGCGGAATCATCGTCAATGTCTTCTACACTTGCAATGTTTGTTCCCCCCTGGTGAGACAAACCTAAAGCTCCAATCCTGTCCTTCATCATCATGAGCAGTCAAGGCTTTTGGATCCTTGCTTGATGAAGTAGAACTAGTAGCTTGCTTGTCTTGGCGAGTGAAAGACGAGAATGGGTTCCCGTTACCCGTCTTCTTTGGCTTGACACATTCTCTCTTGAAGCGCCCCTTCTCTCCACAGTTGAAGCAGGTCACTTTGCTCTTGTCAAAGCCAAATGTGGTATCCTTAGTAGCTACCAAGTTCTGTCCGGTCTTTTTAACAAACTTCTTCGCCCTCCGGACAGCACTAGCTAAGCCCACATTATATCCATCCTCTCAAGCTCCATTTCGTCCACCTGCTCGTAGTCCTCGTCTGCCAGATGGCAGTTTCCAATCTTCCCAGCAACAAGTCCATCATAAGATGAACCACTGCAGCCAAAAGATCCATATGCTCTCGAGCTACTCCACAGTCCATTACCGAGGTTCTCGGTCTTTAGTTTAGTAGCACTTGCTTCAGATCCAATATAGCGGGTACAAGAAGATCCGGCGAGTCTGATCCTGAAGTAGAAGCATGTGAAGGACCTGATGAGCTAGACACAAATGCAGTCTGGAGAGGTGCTCCAGATGTCTTAGCTTGAGGCGTGGCGTTGTACAAAGCTGGATTTTGAGTGTACGAAGACTTCTGAGCTCTGTACTTCTTCATCCTAAAGTGCTTCTTCTTCTTCTCACAATTAAGAATGAAGTCATTAATATCCAGCTTTGCCAGCATTCCATTCGTCTCAGGTTAGACACGAATGAAGCGCACTTTTCAGGCAATCCGTCTGCAAAGTTATAACTTTCTCTTGCCGGTAGAGGCCACTCCATGTGTATGCAGTTCGCTAATTAGAATCTATCTATGACATCGTCTAAACTTTCGTTCCCATCGATGAGAAGTTATCGAATTCCTTCTTTAACTCCTTGGCCTTGATTGCCTTCAACGAAGCATTCCCGTCGTACCTCTTCTTCTAGCTCATCCCAAGTTTCTTGGACTGCTTATTCTCTGAGTACTGATGGAAATGTCTTTGGGATAGACTGTGTAATCAATGCATAAACTCTTTTCTCTGCATTGTATTTAACTTTAACTTTCTGCGCGCCGTCATCCCTCCTAACGTTAGCTTAACTCCTTCAGCTCCCACGGTGTACTATATCCAATCTCGATGGCTTCCCACAGATTCGGATTCACTCCATTGAGGTAGATCTCAAACGTTGTTTCCAGTGGGGAAACTCATCTAACGTCAAGAGCTTTGGTGGTTTATTATGATTACCCACCTCACTCTCAAGCAACAGCAGCATCTGTATCCTAGAGTCCTTCCCAGCAGTAAAGGCTGACATTTGATCTTCCATGGCGAAAAACTTTAAGTCTAATAAAAACAAACTGTCACTGGTGCGACTGAAGGATGCGAATGGTCTAGTCGTGCGAATGAACTCTGCGACTGGTTCAATCGTGCGGCTGAACTAAGCGATTGGTTCAGTCGTGCGAATGAAGCTGATGCGTATGAGCTATGCAACGAACGGTTCAATCGTACGAATGAAGGTGCGACTAGGTCCAATCGTGCGAATGGGCAATGCGAATGGAGTCCAGTCGTGCGAATGGGTCACTTGTGCGACTGAAGCTGCTGTTTTGCGAAATTTTCTAGGTTAAACGTGTTTTAGCCGTAAAAATTCGAATTTTCGCAAGGTCTAATCGCCTAAGTCCGTAGAAACCAAACTTTGATGAGCAGGGAAACGTCCAAGATCACTTTTGACACCAAAGATTGCGTTTTTAGTGCAAAAAAACAAAACTTTTATCAATCTTGATAATCATTGATTGAATCACATGTAATCAAGAGCCAAAGCTCTGATACCACTTGTTAGGACCTGGTATTTGAACGAAATACCTAGTGATTAGCGTGTAAACCAGATCAAATAGTGCGGAATCCTATTTGATTGGCGATCCAATCAGTGGAGAACACACGAAGAATCAATCAAGAATTGAATCTAACGTTAGAAGTCGTTGGGAATCGATCTAATGTGTTTTGTGAACTTGGAGAACTATTTGGGAGGCTTTCTCTGGACGGCTAGGGTAGTCTGGAGTCGTAATGGTATGAATGCTTACGTTTTTCCCACGAATTTGGGTTTGTATTTTATATAGGTTAGTGTTGTTCATTATCGTGCGACTGGACCCTAAGTATGGTTTCAGTCATGCGATTGAACCATTTCAACGATGGTTATTGTATTAAGGTAGTGTTGCTGGTCGTTTCTATCTCAGTCATGCATGGACATGAAGTCATGCATTCATGCGGTGATTCATCCGCACGACGAGTGTTCAGCGTGCGACTAGATCTTATGAGTCAATCATACGCTGATTTCATGGTTCAGTCGTGCGACTGAGTCAATCGTATGAAGTTATCATGCGTGTGGTCCATTCGCATGGGCCATTCGCATGAGAACTTCATTAAGTTAAGTTTGAATGTATTAATTAATATAACATTATGTGTAATCACTCAAACAATCACAAACCTAATCAACCAATCAACATCGACTCATAATGAAATATATAGACATTACAAATCACAACAATCAATATCATTTCATTAATCATTACAAATTACATCATAATCAGACAAACAAGATCTATTACATTTCGTATCATGATCTAGGGACATACATGCATCAACACCCATGATCATTGGCTTTAATAACAACGAATTGACCTTCAATTTGGTGCAAAATCGTTCTAGGGTTCTTGAGGGTTTGGAGTTCATTAAAATTGTTTCGTTTTAAGATTTAATTACTGCTTTTTACCAAGCGCTTCGGCCCTTGGTCCCTGGTCCTCACCTGTTTCATCACAACTTGGAGGTCCCCGCGTTCGAACCCAGGGAACCTCAATTATTTTTTGGGTTTTTTCTAGCTTTAAAATAAACATAAAATATTTGAAAAATTATAAAAATCAATTTTGTAAACATTATTTATTTTTTTAAAAGTTATTTAATTATTTTCTGTAAATTTATTTCTTTAAGTAGTTTAATATTTTTATAAAATAGTTTTTATGGATGTTACATTTAATTTAATTTTATAAAAGAAGACTCTAAATTATGATTTAAATTATAAAAAATTATTATTGGTTCAAACATCATTTTTACTTATTGAATAAATCTTGATGATTTCAAATAAATATAAAATGTATTTATACTTTGTGTTCAAGCTTTGTCAACTATAATAAATGATTCAAATTCATGTTAAATTACTTAATTGGTATAATTTTGATTCTTCAAATTAAAATAAACGTGCCTTCATCGTTAACTGTTGTTTGTCAAACTCCAAATTTTCCATTGAAACCCTAGATCACGTCTAAACGTTAACGCTATTGTTGAACTTAATTTTGGAATAATTACGTTTAGGTGACTTGTAAAAAGGAGATCGTTGGAGCATCGTTTATTTTTTTTTAATCGTCCAATATATATATATATATATACATATTGATCAAGTGAGTATTTCTATACCCCTTTTTATATTTTTACACTTTTGGGTGAAACATGTTACATTATAAACTTTGCACTTGTAAACGCGTTTGATTCTTGTAAACCCATGGCAACTTACTTGTATGTTGTGGTTAGTTGAACTTTGTGGCTACCATGTAATGTCGAATATATGTACAATCATTAACTATTGCTAGCCTAGCGACGTCATAGATCTATGAGCCAGACAAGCCTGCTTGGTTGATCAAAGTACACTTAGCTAATCGTATATACTTGTAAACGTTTGAGACTTGTAAAAGTTTGTCGAGGTTTGATTGTGCATTCTGTCTTACATCCCTAGTTTACTTTGTTCTCTAACTTACAACATGAATTGCCATCTTTTATATACTTATGTATTGAAAACTATGGAAATCTCACCAACATTATTGTTGACCTTTTTTTTTTAACATGTTTCAGGAAAATACTCAAGCTTGATCGCCATTTTTGAAGTTGTTCCACACCTAGGAATGGACCTAGTTAACTTAATGAATGAGCTTGTTATATTCCTTATATTGTGTTCTTATTTGAGACTTATGCTTGTAATGTACCTTTCAGACTTATGAATAATATATTTGGATTTAATAATAGCGTTATGTGACTATGAACGATCTTAACTCTCACTCTCGACGTTTCCGCCGTCAAGGTTGGGGTGTGACAAATTGTTATCAGAGCCCATAACTATAGGGATTTAGGTTATTGGAAATGGTGACCTAGACTATAGTATGCATGAACCTTATAGAATCATAATTCTATATTGTAATTATATAGTTTCCATGCTACATAATGCTATGCCTTCTTATGTGCAATTTGATGCCTTAGCATATGATTGCCTAAACATTGTTACTTGTCTCCCTAAACTTAACTTTGACACTTTGACTCTCCCCGAACATGAAACCTCTTAATCTTATTTTCGACGACACGTGAAATCTTATGCTTATGCTTATGACTTGGATCTTTAGACGTTATGTCTAATCTATATAAATCTCATCAAGGTTTTGATTTCATGAACCTAAGAAATAATGTATGACACATAGACACCTCTATCTTGGATTTCCTGGAAAAAGGCCTTCGGGCTAAGGCAAGCATATCGCATAAATCCTTCGGGACTAGTTATGCTTACCTGGGGATTTCTGGGATGAGTGATAAACTATGGTCAACATACACAAGTTTCTAAGGCAAATGTGTCAATTTACCTTGACGTGTCAGCGTTTCCAAATGGTGATGCGTTACCAAATGGAACCATCCGGTTTATATTTTAAATATCCAAAATCCTTGATTCCTTGGACTGGTTTATCATCAAAACTCTAATATCTTCTCATTCCTATCTTACAGAATGTTCCCGTTAATATTGAACTCGTTATACTCCCCAATTTCTACGTTTAAACAACGTTATACGTTGTGCGCCTTATGTAACTATCTCATACCTTGACCAACATGTACATGGATCTTAATACATCCAAAGATATTGGTCGTCTAAATCGAATGGTTTTTTTTAACTAAACTTAAAATTGTTACTTAGGGTTTTCAATGTCCTTAAAGTGTATCCCATAACCGAAATTATGCAATGCCGAAAGGTTGAATACCTGCATCCCGGGATACCTTATCTATGCAAGGTATACACATAAATTTGATTTGACCGTTGGATCCGTTTATTTGACCTGGAACTCATGAGATGGGTGTTCGCTTATAGGTACGTGTGTCTACCGTAAAGTTGTGGTTGACGTAACACTTTGAGAAGTCAATGCATTTCCCTTTTATTTTGTACCGAACGTTCTCATTATTGTTTAAATCATTTCCGTCATTGATCTTGTTTTCCTGACTTAAACCATTCAAGATTTGAGAACCTAACACAATTAACTCCGTTATCCTGAACTATAACCTTAATCCTAGCAAGCATGATTTTCTTTTCCTGTTAGTGTTACATTGATGTAATTTGAAGTTTCTGAATTTCTAGCCGATATTCTCTTCATTTGCTAAGTGGAGCTTTATAAAAACTTCAATCCGTTTCACATCGTAGGCAATGCAAGAGTCCGCAAGTCAACTTATGACTAAAGACACTCGTATCCCCTAAATGATTCTATCTCATCAAAACAGGGGTGATTCCCTTACTTTGGTGATGACTTTCCATTTGCTATTACTGTTCTTATGAAATTTCATCGTCAAGACAGAAGTGAACCTCATACCTTGATGACTATTTCCTTTTTTGTTTTTATGAATTCGTATTTTACAAATGGAATTACCTCCTTAAAATAGGAGTAAAATTTTGTATCTTGATTGTTGATGCATGTATGTCCCTAGATCATGATTTGTAATGTAATAGATCTTGTCTGTCTGATAATGATGTAATTGTAATGATAAATGAAATGATATGGATTGTTTGTGATTTGTAATGTTTAATATTTCATTAATGAGTCGTGATTGAATTGATTGGGTTTATGATTGTTTGAATGGTTACACATAATGTTATATTAATTAAAACATTCAAACTTAACTTAATGAAGTTCTCATGCGAATGACCCATGCGAATGGACCATACGCATGAATAACTTCATACGATTGACTCAATCGCACGAATGAACCAGGAGACTGGATCAGTCGTATGATTGACACATAAGATTGGCTAAGTCGCACGACTGAACACTCAGCCGTGCGGATGAATCAACCGCATGGTTCAATCGCACGACTGAACCATACTTATGGTCCAGTCGCACGATTGAACAATACTAACCTATAAATAGACCCAATTCGTGGAAAACGTAAGCATTCATACCATTACGATTCCAGACGTACCCTAGCCGTCCAGAGACCTCCCAAATCGTTCTCCAAGTTCACAGAACACATTAGATCGATTCTTAATCGACTTCTAACGTTAGATTCAATTCTTGATTGATTCTTCGTGTGTTCTCACTGATTGGATCGCCAATCAAATAGGATTCCGCACTATTTGAGTTGGTTACACGCTAATCACTAGGTATTTCGTTCAAGTACCAGGTCCTAACAAGTGGTATCAGAGCTTTGACTCTTGATTACATGTTGATTCAATCAAGATTGCATAAAAGTTTGTGTGTTTGCACTAAAAACGCAATCTTTAGTGCCAAAGTGATCTTGGACGTTCCCTGCTCATCAAAGTTTGGTTTCTACGGACTTAGGCGATTAGAACTTGTGAATTTCGAACTTTTACGGCTGAAACCCGTCAAACCTAGAAAATTTCGCAAAACAGCAGCTTCAGTCGCACGAGTGACCCATTCGCACGACTGGACTCCATTCGCATTGCTCATTCGCACGATTGGACCTAGTCGCACCTTCATTCGGCCGACTGAACCGTTCGTTCGCATAGCTCATACGCACCTGATTAATTCGCACGACTGAACCAATCGCCCAGTTCAGCCGCACGATTGAACCAGTCGCAGAGTTCATACACATGACTAGACCATTCGCATCCTTCAGTCGCATCAGTGAAAGTTTGTTTTGTTTAGACTTAAAGTTATTCGCCATGGAAGATCAGATGTCAGCCTTTACTGCTGGGAAGGACTCGAGGATACAGAGCCTTGCTGCTGCTTGAGAGTGAGGTGGGTAATCACAATAAACCACCAAAGCTCTTGACTTTAGATGAGTTTCCCCACTGGAAACAACGTTTGAGATCTATCTCAATGGAGTAGATCCTAATCTGTGGGAAGCCATTGAGATTGGTTATAGTACACACCAGTGGGACTGATGGAGTTAAGCTAACGTTAGGTGTGTTGGATCATAAGAGGCTGTTGCAACCAAAACAATAACACTTAGAAGATTTTGAGTACTACATGCAAAGGACTTCCGAAGCCAAGAGTGGGACTTCCGAAGGAAGAAAGAGTTCTTCCGAAGTCTAAGTGTAAAATACACTTCCGAAGGAGAACTCCAACTTCCGAAGGTAAAGAAGCTACTTCCGAAGGTTCAAGACTTGAAGACAAAGTTCTGAAGTCAACTTCCGAAGAATAAAGAAGTCCTTAAAGCCTCGGAAGCATAGAAGCATCTTCCGAAGTATAAGTGGCTTCGGAAGAACTTGTTCTTCCGAAGCCAGTTAACCTTCGGAAGAACACTTCTATTATCCAGTAGACATAAGTATGGTCTGTCTGACAGTCCGCTGCAAATCTCTGAGATACTGCATGGCGTTTTCTCAAAAGCCATGTAGTTGACCATACTTTAATCTACTGTTTACCTTTTCATGTTAAGTACAGTTGCCATCTTTAGTTGGTGACAAAAGGTAAGTCATGGACATGTCATGACTACCATATCTTAGATAATACTTTATCTAAGATACCTTAACTATAGCATTGTAGTATATGCTTTAGTCTTAGGTTTCCAGCTGGTATCAAGTATAACCGGCTGTAGGATCTAGTATATATAGTTTCTCATTGTAACTCTTGTAGTATGCTTGTAAGTGTCTTGTAATCTTGAGTTGAGAAATAATATATACAAGTGCCTTGAAAATATTTCTGCTTGTTGTTACTTATTATATTACTATCAACTCTTGCCAAAGACGTTGCTTCATCTTGTTTGAGTGACATTATAAGTGAGTTTGAGAGAAAAACAAGTGTTAAGTGACAAAACCCGATCCTGCAATTGGTATCAGAGCTTTTTAGGCTCTTGATTGTAAGATCTTACCATCCCAATCAACCAAGTTTTTCACTCCTCCTTATACCTCACTCAAAAATGGCCCTCAACAAATCTGAAGTCGAAATGGGAACGATGACCAAAGCTCCTATCATCGATCCTGAAAACTTCAGGTCCTGGAGCAGAAGAATGGAAGGCTTCATCAGATACCAGGATAGCAAAATGTGGCAATCCATCGTGAATGGCCCGTACAAGCCAAAAGTTGCTGGTGGAAACGGAGCCATGATCGAAAAGGATGTCGAAGACTATTCTGATGAAGATAGGAAGAGGCTCGACATTGACAGCAATGCTATGACTGTTCTCATGACTGCAATCCCAAACTCCATCATGGTGGGGTTTGAGCATTGCAAGTCAGCCAAAGAACTCTTTGATGCACTTGCTCAGATGTATTCGAGCTCTAATGATTCAAAGAAGGACTCACTGAAGCAGCAGTTCGAGAACTTCACCTATATTGCTGGAGAAACTTTTAGCCAGCAATACTTCAGGTATATGGATCTTATCTCCTCCCTCCAATCTGTGGGAATCACTCAAGAACTAAGAGACCTTACCAGGAAGTTCATGAGTGCTCTACCCAATGAGTGGACTTTCTACTGTGTCTCCATTAAGAGAACAGAGAATTTAAACACTCTCACCATGACCGAACTCTATGGGATCCTAGATGGATACCGTTTGGAAATGGCAAGCAAAAAGGGTCACCAAGCAAGCAGACCCTTGAGCCTTCCTGCTAGCAACGCTTTAATGGTTGCTGAAGGCTCAGGTATCCCCACAGTCTCAGCAGTACCTGTCATACACCCAGCAGCCATCTTGCTCATCTGGGCCTTACATCACATTCCCTGAGACTCCAAGGTCTCATCAAGCTCAGCAGAGCTCCTTTCAGGAGGGCTGTGCGTTTGTTTCAGGGAGTGGACACTCCAATGATCATCAGTTCTGCTTTGATGATCTTGAGTGCTTTAGTCCAGATGACATAGAGTATGTGGACATTGTCCAGCAAATGGCTCTCCTTACCTACAGAGCGAAGAAGTTCTTTAAGAGAACTGGAAGGCAATTCCCTCAAAACCCAATCACTAGCAAGTTTGGGTTTGACAAAAGCAAGGCTAAGTGTTACAACTGTAACCAGCTTGGCCACTTTGCAAGGGAATGCAAGGCTCCCAAGTCCAACCCGGGAACCTCACAGGCCTCCACACATCCTTCTACACCAAAGCCCAATGGAAAGTCAACTGAAACTGCAGCTATGGCTCAAGAAGTTGACTGGAGCTTTATGGTTCAAGATGTGACTCCTGCTCAAGCACTCATGGCAGGAACAGATGAAAATAAGGTATATGAACATCTCTGTACCCCTGCCTGCATTGCTAAGGTTAAGTTGTATCAGGACTACAATATGGAAATTAAATCCGATATTGAGTCTTTAAATGTGCTAAAATCTGATTTTAAGAGAGCTGAATCTGACTACCAAAAGGAAAATTGAGGAGTTAGAGAAAACTGTATCTCTTTTAAAACATGAACACACCAACTACAAGACTCAAATCAAGGATTTAATATCCAAATTGACTGAGGCTCAAGCCCAGCTTGTCACAGCTGAGGCTCAAGCCAGGAAGTATGCTATTGCTGAGCAAAACTTCCAAGCCATACTTGCATCATCCTCTCACTCCAAACTTTGTTATCAAAACAAAAGTGGGTTGGGAACCAATGAAATTGCTCCACCACACTCTTATGAGTCTGTAAGACAACCAAGATGTGGTACTGAAGAGCAAGAGGTTCCATCTGTTGACCCACCTTGTAAAGAGTCAAAGAGTGATGCAACTGTGGAGACCATGACCATCACAGGGAAGGAACAGGTAATTGAGCCCTCCCAGACCAATGATGATCAATCTCTGACCACCAAAGCCAGAAGAAGCAGGGCTAAAGCAGCCAGAAAAACTGCCAAGAAGGTGGCTGAATCCAAGCTGAAGATAGACCCAAAGCAAAAGGGTGTATTCATATCAGCAGGATTCCAGGTGGTTGGACCTTCTGATTCAGGAAAGGAGTATAATACCAGTACTCCTGTCCTACCAAAGGATCAGAAGTTAAAGGGAAAGGTTGCTGATGAGGAGAAAAAGAACAAGAAACAGCAACCCTCCAATTCCCAGAAAATTAACATTGCATGCATAATGTGTGGTTTGCAAAACCACATGGCTAAAGATTGTTATTACAATCCTGCTAGCACACATTATGCAAATAATGTTAAAAGAGAAGGAGTCAGGGAAGGTTTCACATTTGGACCATATCAGATGGTTCAAGTGTTGAAAAAGGGAAAGCTTGTTTCCGAAGCAAGGCTTGTCTCGGAAGAAAACTCTTCTTCCGAAAGAAAAAGGCTTCGAAGTAAAAGCTGCAAAGACTCACAAAAGAGTTCCCTTGAAACCATCCCAGAAGAAGACTGCTTCGGAAGAAAAGGTGGTGAAGGTCTCTTCCGAAAAGAAAGAAGCTTCGGAAGAATGCCAAGCTGCAAAAGCTTCATCAAGCTCATCTTCTATGATCAACCAAGGGATGGAATGGAAGATCAAGGAAGATGCTGTAGCCCAAACCTCTTCTTCAAAGACATCCATTGAACCCCCATGCATAAACTTTGGTTCAATCATGTCACTTTCATTGGAAGAACCCAAGACCAAAAAGGCTTGGGTTTCCAATCAAAACTAATTTTCTCACCTTATGTGCAGGGACATCCATATGACAAGAATAACAACATTTGGATAGTAGATAGTGGATGCTCCAGGCACATGACAGGAAACAGATCTCTCCTTCAACAATTTCAACATTATGATGGAGGTCCTGTCCAGTTTGGAGGTGAGGCCGGAGGATATATTTCTGGCAGAGGAAGTATATCCAATGGAAAACTAAAAGTTGACAAAGTTAATTTTGTCAAACAGCTTGAACACAACCTGTTAAGTGTTTCTCAGTTTTGTGATCAAAAGCATCAAATGCTTTTCACAGAACATGAGTGCATCATCCTCAAACCTGGGATGACAATTCCTCAGGAATTGGTGCTTCTTAGATCTCCCAGGAGAGGGGATATGTACAAGCTTGATATGAACAATGCTTCCCCAATGGGAGAAGTATCATGCTTTCTTTCCAAAGCTGATAGTGATGAGTCAACACTGTGGCATAAACGAATGTGTCATGTCAATTTTAAGACAATGAATAAATTGGCTAAAAATAACTTGGTACATGGTTTGCCTAAAAAGGAATTTTTCTGCAAAGATAACTGTGTTGCTTGCCTGAAAGGGAAACAACACAGGTCTTCTCATAAATCCAAAGTTGTTAACTCTATCACTACTCCATTACACTTATTGCACATGGATCTATTTGGTCCCACAAGTATAATGAGCATTGGAAGGAAATCATATTGCCTTGTGATAGTTGATGATTTTACTAGATTTACATGGGTATTCTTTTTAAGAACTAAAGATGAAACTGCTGAAACTTTAAAATCTTTTATTCTTAAGATAGAAAATCAAGTTGATCACAAGGTTAAAATAATCAGAAGTGATCAAGGGACTGAGTTTAAGAACTTTGTTCTTGACTCATTCTGTAACTCAAAAGGGATTGCCAGACAATACAGTGCTCCTAGAACTCCTCAACAAAATGGTGTTGCTGAGAGGAGAAATAGGACACTTATTGAGGCTGCTCGGACTATGTTAGCTGATTCAAAGCTGCCTCTAACATTCTGGGCAGAGGCAGTCAGCACTGCATGCTATGTGCAGAACAGAGTTCTTGTAGTAAAGCCACATGGAAAACCCCTTATGAGCTATGGAACAAGAGGCCACCGTTCATTGGCTTTCTAAGGTCCTTTGGCAGCAGGTGTACCATACTTAACACACAAAGACAATTTAGCAAAATTTGCTGAAAAGTCAGATGATGCCATCTTTGTTGGATATTCCTCCCACTCTAAAGCTTACAGGGTTTATAATTAAAAACCAACAATTTGAGGAATCCTCCAACATTGTAGTTAATGAGCACACTCCTTGTGTTAGGGGGAATGGCCCTGATCATATTTTTGATTTAGAATTGTTTCCAAACTATTCTAAACCATCTTGTGAGAATGTTTCAGCTGGAACAGGTGCTCAAGGAAATTCTGATGAAGATCAACTGTTTGAGCTTCCCAGACCTGCTCCAAGTTCTCCAAGAACAACAACAAATCAAGTTCCCACTATTGAAAGATCTGACAGTATAACCATTTCAAGAAATAGTGGAACTTCAACAAGGGACTCACCTGATGATCTCAAGTCTCCTCAGGTGATCCTACACAACACCAAGCTGATGGAAGCAGCATTTTGAAGGAACAGGCAACTGTTAATGATGCTTCACAGCAAAGAAATGATGATGTTTCTCTTTCATTCAATCAGTCCTCATTGAATGAGATTGAAACAGCAGCTGGACCAAGTATTCAAGCTCCAGAGCAAAATATGTCCAACTTGGACTTATCTTTGCAGCTGGAGGTGATTCCAAGACTTAGAATTCACAATACTCATCCAGCTGAAAACATCATAGGGGAAGTCTCTGAGGGTGTGAGAACAAGGGGACAAACTCACAATGGGAATGTCTGCCTGTACTCATGCTTCTTATCCCAAATGGAACCCAAGAAGGTGGAAGATGCCTTAAAGGATAGTAGCTGGGTTGAATCAATGCAAGAGGAGCTGCTTCAATTCAAAAGACAGAAGGTTTGGAACCTATGTCCGCTACCATCTGGTCAAGTACCTATAGGCACCAAGTGGGTTTTCAGAAATAAAAGAGATGACAGAGGCTTGATTATCAAGAACAAGGCAAGACTAGTGGTTCAAGGATACACTCAAGAGGAAGGAATTGATTATACTGATGTCTTTGCACCTGTTGCAAGACTTGAGGCAGTTAGGATCTTCCTTGCTTATGCTGCATCCAAGAATTTCACTGTCTACCAGCTTGATGTCAAGTGTGCCTTTCTATATGGGGATATAGATAGGGAAGTCTATGTATGCCAGCCTCCAGGATTTGAAGACCCACAGCATCCAAACTATGTGTGCAAATTGGATAAAGCTCTATATGGGCTGCACCAAGCACCTAGGCTGTGGTATGAGACATTGTCTCAATTTCTTCTGAAGAACGGCTACACTAGAGGAACCATTGACAAGACTCTCTTTATCAGAAAGTCTGGGAAAGACATTTTGCTAGTTCAAGTCTATGTGGATGACATCATATTTGGTTCTTCAAATGACCAAATGTGCAAAGACTTTGAGAGCATTATGAAGAAGAAGTTTGAAATGAGTTCTATGGGAAAAATGGACTTTTTCCTTGGAATTCAGGTAAAGCAACTGAAGGAAGGGTTTTTCATCAATCAATCTAAGTATGTCAATGACATCTTAGAGAGATTTGATATGAAGGATTGTAAAGCAGCAAAGACACCCATACCCAGAAACCATGATTTATGCCCTGACTCTGAGGGGGAGGATACTGATCAACATCAGTATAGAGCAATCATTGGTTCTCTGATGTATCTTACAGCAAGTAGACCTGATATCATGTTTGCAACTTGCATTTGTGCAAGATATCAGGCTGCTCCAAAGGTGTCTCACCTAATTGCTGTCAAGAGAATCCTCAGATACCTCAAAGGAGCACCTAAGTTAGGTCTCTGGTATCCAAGAAATAGTGATTTTAATCTCTATGGATACTCTGATAGTGATTATGGTGGCTGCAACATCAACAAGAAATCACATCAGGAGGATGTCAATTTCTTGGTGGAAGGATCATCTCATGGCAATGCAAAAAGCAATCCTGTGTCTCTACATCAACTGCTGAAGCTGAATACATTGCTGCTGCAAGTTGCTGTGCTCAGCTGCTGTGGATTCAAAACCAGATGATTGACTATGGATTCAACTTCATGAGCACTCCTATCCACATTGACAACAACAGTGCTATATCCATCACAGAAAATCCAGTAAGCACTCAAAGACAAAGCATATTGACATCAGGTATCATTTCATTAGAGATATTCATGAGAAAAATCTTATCAAACTAGTCAAAGTCAATTCAAATGAACAATATGCTGATCTGTTCACCAAAGCATTTGATGAACAAAGATTTAAATATCTTATTACAGCTATTGGGATGATAAACATTGACTAGTCAATCTCATTTGAAAACCTTTTCAATATGTAAAGTCTTATGTCAATACAATCTAAGCCCTGTTACAAAAGATCCTTTCTTATTTAACTAAGTATAAGTTCTTCCGAAGAGAAACTTGCCTTCGGAAGATATCTAGCATAACTTCCGAAGCAAATTCTCATAGGATAATTTTCTTCTCGGAAGTATACTAAGTCTCGGAAGAAGCGATTGAGGTAATCTCAGATCTACTTCCGAAGCACTTAATACTTTCCACTTGAAAGCAACATGTATCTTCGGAAGCAATTTATTTACCTTCGGAAATACATTTGCCTTCGGAAGAACTTTACCTTCGGAAATACCTTATACTCGGAAGAAGGATTTTACTGTGTAACGGAAATCTTTTGGGCCCCACTCTGTAAAAAGTAAAGATTTTGTTAATGATGTCGGATTATTTAAATGGCTTAACCTTACCGCCCCTGTCACATCATCCTCTGAACCCTCACATCATCTTATCCAAACCACCCTTTAAACCGCCATTTCACCCATTTAAATACTTCCGGCTAATCACTTACACTCTTTTTACCAAATTCACTGCCCTAAAAGCTTTCTTCTTCACCAATTTACCTCTCTCTCTCACAAGAACTTTTCCTCTGCTACCTTTCCAAATGGCTCTAAACCCTCAGCACAACCAAGTCGCACTCCTTGACTCCTCAAGGGATGCCGACTTCTCTGATATTATCTCTTTCCTAGCCCAATCTTCATATTACACAGCACTGACTGTAAACCCGACCATTTACACCAACCAAATGTCCGAATTCTGGGCAAATAGTCGGGTTGAAACCCTAAATGGGGTTCGTGCTATTAGGTCAAGTGTATGTGGCCAAGAGTTGGTCGTTACTGAACAAATCATCAGGGAGCATCTTGAGCTCCATGATGAAGGCGCACCGACGGAATTCCCCAAGTCTGAGTTAGATAACTCTTATCTCCAAATGGGATACGGTGGAGATGTCAGCAGGTCTACAGTCTACAAATTCAACTTCTCATACAAGTGGAAGTTCCTGCTACATGTGGTTCTCCACTGCTTATCTAACAAATCAGGGGGTTGGGATCAAATTCCCTATGAACTCGGGTGCCTAGTTCATGGGTTGGTACAAGGCTTGCGCTTCAACTACTCCAGGTTTGTGCTGACTAATCTCATGGGAAATCTGCAAAGGGACACATTCTTTATGTATCCCAGATTTCTACAGCACATAATCAACTGCGAGCTAGATCAGAGTAAGCTTGTCTGTTCAGCTGCTCTATCTGCTCCTCAGATGAGGCCGACTATCTTCAAAGTACTGAAGAGAGTGTCTACCAACTACACTGGAAGGGATACCGCACTACTTCCAGGTATGATTGAGCCAATGGCTCCTGGTGACATCCCTGTTATCCCCACAGGTGATGAACCCACACCAGCAACACCCTCACCATTCCAAATCTACCTTCTCCACCAATAAAAGTCACCTATCAGAGACGAACCAAACGAACCCTTGTTCAATCTACTCTGATTGAACAAGCCCCTCCTCTTCAAACCAAAAAGGCTAGAGTGGAACAAGGGGCTCCCACTCAGCCAGAGGTCCCCCAATCCTTCACTATTGACCTCAATATGGGTCTTGAGTCTCCTCAGTCTCAGACCCATGAGCCCATAACCCCAGCTGATAGCCCTCAGGGTGAGTCTCTACTACTCCCTGAGCAGCCACCAAGGGACAGTTCAATGCCTTTTGACATTGATCAAAGTCCCGGGTCTTTAGGTCTTTTTCCTTCTCTTTACTGACCTATTGACCGGAGCTGGTGAAGAGACTATGTCTCTCCAAGGCAATGAAGTTGATCCACAACACCCCATTAAGGATCAACAGAGCCTAGAGAAACCTCTTGTTTCTAGCCCACACCACCAGCAAAGCCCAACTGAGGTGAGTCCCACTGATGTGGAGGGGACTCATGTAGATTCAGCTGCCACTACTGAAGGAGCCTCATTGGATCCTCAGGACAGTGGTAACAATAGTCAGACTGAATCTACGGCAACCATGCCCTATGATGCCTCTGAAAGAGACATCATTGTGCAAGGGAAACCAGGGTGCCAAGAAACCACATCTGGTGGTGAGGATGAACATACTAGGTATGTTACCTCATCTCCCCGTGATTCTTCCAAAGAAGATGAGGGAAGACTGCAACTCACAATAAGAGACCTACTTTCTAAAGTCTCAAACCTTGAATCAAAGGTTAAGACTTTAGAGGATAGGTCTGCCACTCAGCAACTTGAGATTGAAAATCTCAAGGAAAACTAGCTGAGAAACAGATTGAGAGATCTGTTAGGCATGTACCCATTCAAGTCTCCTTGACCTCTTCCTCTAGCTCATCTACCTCTCAAGATGATGCTACCAAAAAGGGGGAGAATGTTGAGGAACTAAGTCAAAGACAGGATTCCACCAGTCAAGCTCTCACTTCTTTGAGCTCAAAACAACAACCCACCATCTTCCCTGAGCCTCCTCCAGTTGTAATTCAAGTGGATCAAAGGATGCTTCAGGATCTAAATAGGATCTTCAACAAGTTCCTTTTAGAGTCCCTCATTGATCAACCCAGTCCAGATATGTCTGTGATATACTTTGGAGCTCAAGAGCTTCAAAGGTTGAATGCACCTCCTACCACTGTTGAGGAAGTTGGTCAACCTAAGGCCCAAGTGGAACCTGAGATTGATTTCGAAGGGGAAACTAGGACTGATGGCCCAGCAACTGAAATAGTTGGGACAGAAGGTGTGTTTTCACAGGCTTCCGAAGCACAATTGAAGCCTCGGAAGAACCAACTCAAACTTCCGAAGCTGAAATTGCTGCTGCGGAAGGACTGTTCTCTCTTTCCGATGATCTAATAGTCACAGATGCAATTCTGGAACTTGCATCTGAGGTTAATAGGGAGGATTTTCTCAGCCAACCACTAGCCATTACATCTGCATTGACCTCAGCTCCTACCTCCACCACCCAACCTGAGTCTTCTACCCCCAAACCACCAAAGTCTAGCACTTCCGAAGACATTAAAGGTAAAAGGAAGATGACTTCGGAAGAGCTTCTGGAAGAAGAAAGGCTGGAGAAACTCAAAAGAAAAGGAAGACTGCCAACTGGGAAACTGTTAGCTGCAAGTTCAAAAGCAGCTGCAGCCAACCAAGAGGCAATCAACAATAGAAGAAGGGTGGAGGTAATTGATAGACTAGTCAGTCTAGGAGCTGCCTCGGAAGATGTACTCCTGCTACCATTAGAGGAGCTGATAGAGCTAGAAAAGGCAACCTTGCTGCAAAACAGCAAAAAGAAGAAGAAGCAAGGTTGGCCTTAGAGAAGAAAGGCTGAGAAAAGAGAGAAGCTGATCTGCAGCTCAGGAGAGAAAGGATCACTTTCCTACTCTCCAGAGGATTCTCTCAAGATGAGTTATCTCCACACAACAATGACACGATCTTGTGGCTCTCTAACAAAGAGCAAGATCAAATGGAGAAGGAGAGAAAGAGAGCTGCAAGGGAGAAGCTGGTATGAAGAAGAAGAAGGAAGAAGAGGCTGGACTGTCTGCCGCCAAGAAGATAGGTGACAAAGCTTGGATGAAGAACTATCTTAAGGCTCACGGCTTCTCTGGCAGGCAAGTGGGTCCAATGTCTGAAAGACCCTGCAACGACATGTCAGTGACATCAAGGCTGACATTCGTGCAGGGAGAAGAAAGGAGATGTATAGAAGGGGACAGGGGATGACCTTCAAAGCCACCTCTCAGCCAAATATCCAAACCCAACATCAACCTGAACCAATACCCTTTCCCTTCCCAATCAAAACTGAACCTGAACCTTTCACCCCTGAACCTACACCTTCCCATCTACCAACTCCCTCACCTCAACCACCTAAACTACCCATCATCCAACCCAAAGCCTTACCCAGAACCCAACCTCCTAAACCTACCTACCCAACAACCAATCAAACCAATCCCCTCAGCCTTCTAAACATCTCTCAATGGAGGAATTCAAGGAGATCAAAACCAAGCTCATCAACTGCACTACTCTGAGCGACATCTCTTGTGAGGAGGATACAGTCAACCTGACTTATGTTGATGGATCCTCAAGTTCCCTCACAAGAGATGAGTTTCTTGATCTGCCAAGAGGAACTTTGGACCAAGCCGCAAGACTCTTTGGCCTCAATTCAGATACATTGAATGAGGAAGAAAGAAGCTAAGGAGAAGGCTGGTGACTCTGCTGGACACAAAGAAAGGAGATAGGGTACCAAGACAATCTCTTGTACCCAGAAAGAAGATAGTCCAGTGGAGGTTCGAAGACTCTTCTCACAACTTTGTTGTTGAGAGAGAGAATGGTGAGATTAACAGGCTGAATGCCTCATCTCTGCTACACTTAAGCAGATTCGATATTGCTGAGTTAGCAGAGAAAAACCATTCTCCAACCCCTCAAACTCCGAGTAGCTGCTCACATCAGAAATCATTTAGGCAGCCTTCACATGGCCGAACTCACTGCAAGAAGCAAGGTCGAAGAGGAGTCAAAACTGAGAGAGGAGGAGCAAAGGAAAGGATCAGCAAACCAAAGGCAAAGCCTTTCTTCAAATGGTTGAGGTCTGAACTTGAGTCCATAGTTAGATGGGAGTATGACTACAACTCCCGTCAACTAACTCTCTCAGGGGGGCACACAAAGGGGACACGTCATTCAAAGTGATAGACTGGATCTCCTATCCACGAATGACTGTACAAGCTTCTCAACACCACTTCCGGGAAGAACAGAGAGACAGACAAATATCTTCTATCCCTGGTGCTGAAAACTTTGAGAAGTAGAGATAAGTGAAGTTTTGGTAGCATCAGCCTAGGGGGAGTTTGTTGGATCATAAGAGGCTGTTGCAACCAAAACAATAACACTTAGAAGATTTTGAGTACTACATGCAAAGACTTCCGAAGCCAAGTGTGGGACTTCCGAAGGAAGAAAGAGTTCTTCCGAAGTCTAAGTGTAAAATACACTTCCGAAGGAGAACTCCAACTTCCGAAGGTAAAGAAGCTACTTCCGAAGGTTCAAGACTTGAAGACAAAGTTCTGAAGTCAACTTCCGAAGAATAAAGAAGTCCTTAAAGCCTCGGAAGCATAGAAGCATCTTCCGAAGTATAAGTGGCTTCGGAAGAACTTGTTCTTCCGAAGCCAGTTAACCTTCGGAAGAACACTTCTATTATCCAGTAGACATAAGTATGGTCTGTCTGACAGTCCGCTGCAAATCTCTGAGATACTGCATGGCGTTTTCTCAAAAGCCATGTAGTTGACCATACTTTAATCTACTGTTTACCTTTTCATGTTAAGTACAGTTGCCATCTTTAGTTGGTGACAAAAGGTAAGTCATGGACATGTCATGACTACCATATCTTAGATAATACTTTATCTAAGATACCTTAACTATAGCATTGTAGTATATGCTTTAGTCTTAGGTTTCCAGCTGGTATCAAGTATAACCGGCTGTAGGATCTAGTATATATAGTTTCTCATTGTAACTCTTGTAGTATGCTTGTAAGTGTCTTGTAATCTTGAGTTGAGAAATAATATATACAAGTGCCTTGAAAATATTTCTGCTTGTTGTTACTTATTATATTACTATCAACTCTTGCCAAAGACGTTGCTTCATCTTGTTTGAGTGACAATTATAAGTGAGTTTGAGAGAAAACAAGTGTTAAGTGACAAAACCCGATCCTGCAATTGGTATCAGAGCTTTTTAGGCTCTTGATTGTAAGATCTTACCATCCCAATCAACCAAGTTTTTCACTCCTCCTTATACCTCACTCAAAAAATGGCCCTCAACAAATCTGAAGTAGAAATGGGAACGATGACCAAAGCTCCTATCATCGATCCTGAAAACTTCAGGTCCTGGAGCAGAAGAATGGAAGGCTTCATCAGATACCAGGATAGCAAGATGTGGCAATCCATCGTGAATGGCCCGTACAAGCCAAAAGTTGCTGGTGGAAACGGTGCCATGATCGAAAAGGATGTCGAAGACTATTCCGATGAAGATAGGAAGAGGCTCGACATTGACAGCAATGCTATGACTGTTCTCATGACTGCAATCCCAAACTCCATCATGGTGGGGTTTGAGCATTGCAAGTCAGCCAAAGAACTCTTTGATGCACTTGCTCAGATGTACTCGAGCTCTAATGATTCAAAGAAGGACTCACTGAAGCAGCAGTTCGAGAACTTCACCTATATTGCTGGAGAAACTTTTAGCCAGCAATACTTCAGGTACATGGATCTTATCTCCTCCCTCCAATCTGTGGGAATCACTCAAGAACTAAGAGACCTTACCAGGAAGTTCATGAGTGCTCTACCCAATGAGTGGACTTTCTACTGTGTCTCCATTAAGAGAACAGAGAATTTAAACACTCTCACCATGACCGAACTCTATGGGATCCTAGATGGATACCGTTTGGAAATGGAAAGCAAGAAGGGTCACCAAGCAAGCAGACCCTTGAGCCTTCCTGCTAGCAACGCTTTAATGGTTGCTGAAGGCTCAGGTATCCCACAGTCTCAGCAGTACCTGTCATACACCCAGCAGCCATCTTGCTCATCTGGGCCTTATATCACATTCCCTGAGACTCCAAGGTCTCATCAAGCTCAGCAGAGCTCCTTTCAGGAGGGCTGTGCGTTTGTCTCAGGGAGTGGACACTCCAATGATCATCAGTTCTGCTTTGATGATCTTGAGTGCTTTAGTCCAGATGACATAGAATATGTGGACATTGTCCAGCAAATGGCTCTCCTTACCTACAGAGCGAAGAAGTTCTTTAAGAGAACTGGAAGGCAATTCCCTCAAAACCCAATCACTAGCAAGTTTGGGTTTGACAAAAGCAAGGCTAAGTGTTACAACTGTAACCAGCTTGGCCACTTTGCAAGGGAATGCAAGGCTCCCAAGTCCAACCCGGGAACCTCACAGGCCTCCACACATCCTTCTACACCAAAGCCCAATGGAAAGTCAACTGAAACTGCAGCTATGGCTCAAGAAGTTGACTGGAGCTTTATGGTTCAAGATGTGACTCCTGCTCAAGCACTCATGGCAGGAACAGATGAAAACAAGGTATATGAACATCTCTGTACCCCTGCTTGTATTGCTAAGGTTAAGTTGTACCAGGACTACAATATGGAAATTAAATCCGATATTGAGTCTTTAAATGTGCTAAAATCTGATTTTAAGAGAGCTGAATCTGACTACCAAAAGAAAATTGAGGAGTTAGAGAAAACTGTATCTCTTTTAAAACATGAACACACCAACTACAAGACTCAAATCAAGGATTTAATATCCAAATTGACTGAGGCTCAAGCCCAGCTTGTCACAGCTGAGGCTCAAGCCAGGAAGTATGCTATTGCTGAGCAAAACTTCCAAGCCATACTTGCATCATCCTCTCACTCCAAACTTTGTTATCAAAACAAAAGTGGGTTGGGAACCAATGAAATTGCTCCACCACACTCTTATGAGTCTGTAAGACAACCAAGATGTGGTACTGAAGAGCAAGAGGTTCCATCTGTTGACCCACCTTGTAAAGAGTCAAAGAGTGATGCAACTGTGGAGACCATGACCATCACAGGGAAGGAACAGGTAATTGAGCCCTCCCAGACAAATGATGATCAATCTCTGACCACCAAAGCCAGAAGAAGCAGGGCTAAAGCAGCCAGAAAAACTGCCAAGAAGGTGGCTGAATCCAAGCTGAAGATAGACCCAAAGCAAAAGGGTGTATTCATATCAGCAGGATTCCAGGTGGTTGGACCTTCTGATTCAGGAAAGGAGTATAATACCAGTACTCCTGTCCTACCAAAGGATCAGAAGTTAAAGGGAAAGGTTGCTGATGAAGAGAAAAGGAACAAGAAACAGCAACCCTCCAATTCCCAGAAAATTAACATTGCATGCATAATGTGTGGTTTGCAAAACCACATGGCTAAAGATTGTTATTACAATCCTGCTAGCACACATTATGCAAATAATGTTAAAAGAGAAGGAGTCAGGGAAGGTTTCACATTTGGACCATATCAGATGGTTCAAGTGTTGAAAAAGGGAAAGCTTGTTTCCGAAGCAAGGCTTGTCTCGGAAGAAAACTCTTCTTCCGAGAAGAAAAAGGCTTCGGAAGTAAAAGCTGCAAAGACTCACAAAAGAGTTCCCTTGAAACCATCCCAGAATAAGACTGCTTCGGAAGAAAAGGTGGTGAAGGTCTCTTCCGAAAAGAAAGAAGCTTCGGAAGAATGCCAAGCTGCAAAAGCTTCATCAAGCTCATCTTCTATGATCAACCAAGGGATGGAATGGAAGATCAAGGAAGATGCTGTAGCCCAAACCTCTTCTTCAAAGACATCCATTGAACCCCCATGCATAAACTTTGGTTCAATCATGTCACTTTCATTGGAAGAACCCAAGACCAAAAAGGCTTGGGTTTCCAATCAAAACTAATTTTCTCACCTTATGTGCAGGGACATCCATATGACAAGAATAACAACATTTGGATAGTAGATAGTGGATGCTCCAGGCACATGACAGGAAACAGATCTCTCCTTCAACAATTTCAACATTATGATGGAGGTCCTGTCCAGTTTGGAGGTGAGGCCGGAGGATATATTTCTGGCAGAGGAAGTATATCCAATGGAAAACTAAAAGTTGACAAAGTTAATTTTGTCAAACAGCTTGAACACAACCTGTTAAGTGTTTCTCAGTTTTGTGATCAAAAGCATCAAATGCTTTTCACAGAACATGAGTGCATCATCCTCAAACCTGGGATGACAATTCCTCAGGAATTGGTGCTTCTTAGATCTCCCAGGAGAGGGGATATGTACAAGCTTGATATGAACAATGCTTCCCCAATGGGAGAAGTATCATGCTTTCTTTCCAAAGCTGATAGTGATGAGTCAACACTGTGGCATAAACGAATGTGTCATGTCAATTTTAAGACAATGAATAAATTGGCTAAAAATAACTTGGTACATGGTTTGCCTAAAAAGGAATTTTTCTGCAAAGATAACTGTGTTGCTTGCCTGAAAGGGAAACAACACAGGTCTTCTCATAAATCCAAAGTTGTTAACTCTATCACTACTCCAAAGTTGCCTTTTCTAGCAGGATTGTTTCTTGCATTGCCATGAGACAATCCTTCCACCAAGGAATTGACATCCCCCAGATGTAGACTTTGCAGTCATTTTGCAACCACCATAATCACTATCTGTATAAGCATACAGATTGAAGTCAGAATTCTTTGGATACCATAAACCAAGTGTTGAGGCACCTTTGAGGTATCTTAAAATCCTTTTGACAGTGATTAAGTGAGACATCTTAGGGTTGGCTTGATATCTTGCACAAATACATGTAGCAAACATGATATCAGGCCTGCTAGCTATAAGATACATAAGAGACCCAATCATAGCCCTATATAAATGTTCATCTACACACTCCCCATCAAGATCAGGTCCAAGGGAGTGGTTTCTGGCTATGGGTGTCTTAGCAATCTTACAATCAGTCATGTTGAACCTCTTGAGTATGTCCTGAACATACTTTGACTGACTTATGAAGATGCCATCTTCAACTTGCTTCACTTGAATTCCCAGAAAGAAATTGAGTTCTCCCATTGCACTCATTTCAAATCTGTCTTTCATCAGCTTCTCAAAGTCTTTGCAGAGCTTTGGATTAGTTGAACCAAAGATGATGTCATCTACATATACTTGAACTAGCAATAAGTCATTTCCCTGTCCTTTGATGAAGAGAGTTCCATCTATAGTACCTCTCCTGTATCCATGTTTACAAAGATACTCAGATAGTGTCTCATACCACTTTCTTGGTGCCTGATGCAGCCCATAAAGAGCTTTGTCAAGCTTGCAGACATAATCAGGATGATCAGGGTCTACAAAACCAGGTGGCTGTTTGACATAAACTTCTTCATCAATCACTCCATATAAGAAATCACACTTTACATCAAGTTGGAAGACCTTGAAGTTCTTGGATGCAGCAAATGCCACGAATATTCTAACAGCTTTTAATCTTGTCACAGGAGCAAAGACATCAGTGTAGTCAATCCCTTCTTCTTGTGTGTATCCTTGAACAACTAGTCTTGCCTTGTTCTTGATGATGATTCCTCTATCATCCTTCTTATTCCTAAAAACCCATTTGGTTCCAATGGTAGTCTTCCCATGAGGAAGAGGACAAAGGTTCCAAACTTTCTGCCTTTTGAATTGAAGCAGCTCTTGTTGCATAGCTTCAACCCAACTTCCATCCTTTAGAGCTTCATCAACTTTCTTTGGCTCTATCTGAGATAAGAAACAAGAGTGAAGACAAACATTTGCTTCATGGGTTTGTCCTCTTGTTCTTACCCCTGTGACAACATCTCCAATGATGTTTGTGGTGGGGTGAGACTTGTGGATCCTTAGCTGAGGGATCACAGCAAGTTGCTGAGAGAGATCCAAATTTGAGAAATTTAGATCTGGCATAGATGATTCACCTTCCACATTACCACACTTATCAAGATAAACTTGATCCAATGAGTGTGTGACATCATTGATGTTGTCATCTATGGTGTGGTTATTAGCATCAAGGAATTCCTGATCACTATCACCATCACCATTGTTGTCTTCTACAATTGAGGTGTCTTTATCTGGTTGAGGAGCCTCTGAGCTGGAATTTGAAGGCATACCAGATGTATCAGCTGAATTTGTCATTGTTGTGCTAATAGAGACCTCATTTGCTGAAGTAGTTCCAACTGGAGCTGAAGATGTATGAGTTGAGGGTCTTCCTAGCTCAAATCTTGGATCAGGATCACCTGTATTTAAATTTTCTGCAGATCCTGAAACATTCTCACAAGATTTGTTAAAACAGTTGGTAACTAAATCAAGATCAAACAGCCAATCAGGACCAGAACCAGCCACACAGGGTGTGTGTTCATTGAAAGTCACATTGGCTGACTCCTCAACAATTCTAGTTCTGAGATTGTATACTCTATAAGCCTTAGCTTGGGAAGGGTATCCAATGAAATGTCCATCATCTGATTTCTCAGCAAACTTGGCAATTTGATCCTTGGTATTCAAGATGGTGCAGGGACATCCAAATGACCTGAGAAAACCAATGAAAGGTTTCCTCTTGTGCCAAAGTTCATAAGGAGTCTTACCATGTGTCTTAACTACTAAAACTCTGTTTTGCACATAGCAAGCAGTATTTACTGCCTCTGCCCAGAAGGTGATGGGCAGTTTAGAGTCAGACAACATAGTTCTTGCAGCTTCAATTAGTGTCCTGTTTCTCCTCTCAGCAACTCCGTTTTGCTGAGGAGTCCTGGGAGCACTATATTGTCTTGTAATACCTTTTTCATCACAAAATGTATCAAGGATTTGGTTTTTGAATTCAGTTCCTTGATCACATCTTATGGTTTTGACCTTGTGATCACATTGATTCTTAACTTTTAAGATGAAATTCTTCAGAATCTCAGGGGTTTCATCCTTAGTTCTAAGAAAGAAAACCCAAGTGAATCTTGTAAAATCATCTGTGATCACTAAACAATAAGAGGTCCTTCCTAGACTCATTACACTGGTGGGGCCAAAGAGATCCATATGTAACAAGTGTAGGGGAGTAGTGATGGAGTTCCTTTCCTTAGGCTTGTGAGATACCTTGTGTTGCTTCCCTTTCAGGCATGCAACACAATGATTATCACTAGTAAACTCTTTCTTTGGCATTCCAGTTACCAGATCATGTTTAATTAATTTATTCATGTTCTTAAAGTTTACATGGCACATTCTTTTATGCCATAGGAAAGACTCATCACTATTTGATTTAGATAGAAAGCATGAAACTTCTCCAGAGGGAGACGTTTCTTGCAAATCCATCTTGTACATGTTCCCTTTCCTGGGGGCTCTGAGCAGGATATGCTCATGAGGAATGACCACTCCAGGCTTGAGAACAATGCACTCATGCTCAGTAAAGAGCATGTTATGACTCTGATCATAAAATTGGGATACACTCAGAAGATTGTACCCAAGCTCCTTAACAAAGTTTACCTTCTCAATGCTGAGCTTACCATTTGTGACCTTGCCCCTTCCAGAAATGTAACCACCTTCATCTCCTCCAAAAGCAACTGGTCCTCCATCAATTCTCTCAAAATTATAGAGTAGAGACCTATTGCCTGTCATGTGCCTGGAACAACCACTATCAATTATCCAGACATTCCAGCTAGTCTTGAGCTGTTCCTGCACAAAGAGAATGATTAGTTACATTTGGAAACCCAAGCCTTACTTGTCTTGGGCTCACTAAGAGTAATGGAAGGTAATGCAACAGTAATAGATCCTATGGTTGTACTATGGGGATCTTCAGCTGTTGTTGATGGAGAAACTTCAGTCATTTGGCCTTTCTTAGACTTCCACACCACCTTTGGAGTCTTGGACTTGGCCTTCAAAACCTTAGAAGCTTTTGGGACTTCACAAGTTTTGATGACTGAACCTTCGGAAGATTCTACAGTCACTGCAGCAGACTTCAGTGCTTCGGAAGAACTCCTTTCTTCCGAGACCAATTTTACTTCCGAAGGTAATTTTCCATTTACCTTCTTCTTTGATTTGGAGCTTCTGAAGGAAACAGACTTTCCTTCCGAAGCTTGAGACTTCTTGAAACTCTTTGAAGTCTTTGTATTGGTCATGTGGATAGTACTTTTAGGATTGTATGGGCAATCCTTAGCAATGTGAGAGGTACTTTCACACATAACACATAATATTTTCTTCTTCAAAGGAGTCTCCTTTTGAGAGCAAGACTGGCTTTGGTCACATCCCTTCTCCACCTTCATCTTGGTAGATGCTGAGACGGTTCTTTTGGGCTGTGAACTGTTCTTGGAGTTTGATGGTCCAGGCTGTGCAGCAGTGGTACACAGCAGCTCAGTCTTCTTCTTTGCACTGAGATGATTTGAACAAGAACCAGGACTCTTAGCTGAGGAGTCTTGGTTGATGTCTTCAGTCCTCACTACTTTGAAACCTGCAGAGATAAAAACTTGTTTCTGCTTAGCATCAAAAGTAGCCTTGATCTCTTGACCCTTCTTTGCTTTCCTCTTGCTCTTCCTGATCAAGTTTTTCTCTTGGACTTGGTCATCACAGTAGATTTCTTCTCCTCAGAAAGATAGTGGCCCTTGGAAGAATCCTCTTCTTCACTCTTCTCAGAGGAATTCTTCACTATCACTTCTTCATCCTCAGAAAGATAGTGGCCCTTGAGTCATGGTTTCACCTGCTTTAAAGGTGAAGTTTTCAAACTGTTGTTTCAGGAGATCCTTCTTGTTCTCCTTGGCTTCAAAGGAGCCTTCATACATCAGCTTCAGTGCATCCCACAGCTGTTTAGCTGTTTTGCACTTCTTAAAGCCTCTGTATACAGAGTTTGGGAGAGCAGTCTGAAGAGCAGTCATGGCCTTCCTATCGATCTCTACTCTTTTTCTATCTTCATCAGAGTAGTTGGCCACATCTTTTGGAATCATACCAGCACCAGTAGCAGAAGGAGTGCTGGGTATGAAAGGTCCATTCTCAACAGATTCCCACATTCTTGAATCAAGAGACCTGATGAAACCTTCCATTCTCATACACCAGGTGTCAAAATCATCAAGAGTGATCAGTGGGGATTTGTTCATGGTTCCAGTCTCCATATCAGTCTTTGAGATGGATGCCATTTGGAGAGTTTAGTTTTTGTGTGTGTGAGGGATCTTAAGATGGTGAGATCTTATATCAAGAGCCTGGAATGCTCTGATACCAATTGCAGGACCGGTTAAGGGCTTGAACAAATTACAACACAACAACACAATGAGGAGAATAACTAAACTTTGATCAAACAGTGAACTGGATTAACCAAGATGATACAAAGAACACAAGTAAAGTAAAGAGACAGAACAAGAGAGTTGGGTTTCAAGGAGGCAGTATATTGCTTTCTCAAGTTCTTTTACAAGTGTTACAAAGCATAAAGAAAGATACAAGAACTTGGAATACTTATACTACAACCTACAGCCGGCTATACTTTGAAAGCCAGCTGGATACAATTGACTAGACACTAACAAAATCAATTGTAGGATCAAAAGGCATATCTGCCTTTTGACCTTGTGACTATGATATGCCATAGCTCATATCCTTATCTATTACAAAAAGGATAAAGTACATAAAGTAGAAAGTTACAGACTCAAGACCTCAATGTACAGTTACCAAAAGCATGGACCTTTTCACCAACTCATGTAAGTTGGTGACTTTACAGAGATGCAGCGGAAAGGTGCTTTATGGAACAGTACATCAGATAAAGCATGTGTACTAAAAGTCTTCGGAAGAAATCTGTCTTCATAGGTTGAAGCTTCGGAAGACTTTGTCTCTGAGGCTTCGGAAGACTTCATGTTTGGCTTCGGAAGATATTGGTCTTGGCTTCGGAAGATTTTACACTTAGAGTATTTTCTAGTGTGTTGTGTAAAACTTCCGAAGCATTCTTTACTTCAGTACTTAGTGCATGTTGCAGAGACATATTGGATGTTTTGGGTTGCATCAGACTTAAGGAATCCTTACACAAAGAAATTGCATAGATGAATCAGTGGATAAAGAACGGTGTTGCAGTGGATGTCGATGGTAGTTTGCGGTGGAGAGATAATAGAAACACACACACAAAGCGATTGGTGATTGAGAAAGACAATTAGGGTCCGGGAGTAATTTTTTTGTTTGGGTGAATATGTAGGTCCACGAATATATAACGGGTTTTGCATGACCAGCATGTTTTTAAAATTAACCTAAGGCTGCCAAGTGGTAATTGTGGATTAATAGAGTGTTAAGTGGTCGTATGTCTTTTTATATTATGACAAGTGGCCTAACTTATTTTCTTTAATTATATACTAGTTTAGAAACCCGTGTAATTATTACACAGATTGAATAAAAATATTAAATTAATAATATTTATTAATATTTTAAAATTTTAAATGATTTGAGATTAAATATGGTTAAAAATCCGTTTAATTACCTACTTTAGGTAATAACACAATAACAATATTTTTCCAATGTTTCGCCTTAAAAAACGTTTTTTAAACAATGTCATTTTTTTAAAGTTCTTTATATTAGAAAACTTCATATCTCCTAAACTTTTGTTTTTTTTTTTTTTTTAATAAAAAGAAATATGTTTTTAATTTATCAAAAATTCTATTTAAAATTTAAAAAATATGTTAATTTCATTAGCATTTAATGTATCATTGAATGATTAATTTTTATTCTAATAACTATACGTGTTCAAATCCTAGATAGAATCTAGGTGGACAGTATAGAAAAAATCCATATGACTTCTAACATTTATATTTATTAGTATACATAGAAGATAGAATATTATGCCCATGTTTTGTAGAACCATGTTTAACACACATTAGGCCCAAGTAAAGAAGAAAACTATGTTAGAGATTGTACATTGTTACATCGGCCGGTGTTTAATAAAACGTGAGTTGCTCGACCATGTTAATAAACACAATTCAACTGATCGGATTTTATATCTTTTATTTCAGGAAATCTGGTTCAAGCGGTGAAGGAAAGCACACCAACAGGAGAATTGCTCGATCATGGTGTCAGGTGGGCGACGCGAAAATCACATGAAGCTATGGTGAACCATGGTGATAAAGAGAGAAAGGAATTGGTTGATTTGTGGGTGAGGAGTCCGTTTGTGTTAACCCGATTATATATTTAAATAAAAAGTCACTAAGACACATTTTATTTCATACCGTAGGGAGGCTTTTTTGGGGTGTTATTGTAAGACAAAAAAGAAGCTTAATCTGATCATATATTTTAATGATATTTTAACCATTGGTTCTTTATTAGTATATCATTCTAATTTATAACTAGCGGGTTTGAGCCGCGTTTTGCGGCGGCTAGGTTGTAAATAAATATTATTTGGAAGCCTTAAAAAACATCCTGCAATGGTATGGTAGTGAATATGAGAACATCGTATTGGTGAAATCAAAAAATGTTTTAAAATATATTTAGTCAGCGGTTACATCAAAAAACTACTTATTCTTCAAAAACCCAAAAAACTTTTCAATAGTAAAATTTAAAAAAAACACCTAAAAACATTGGCACATCATTATCACTTTTATATTTATTTTTAATTATCAATCTTATATATTAATATAAAATATAAATAAAATATTTATATGTCTTTCGTTGGATGGAAATTTAGAACTTTAAAATTTTAAAATATAAAATTTAATATTTTTAGAGGGAAATTTTAAAATTTTAAAACTTGAAATTTAAACTTTAAATTTAATAAATAATAATTTATTGTAAAAAATTAAAAATTAAAATTAAAAATTTAAATTTACTGTTCAGGCGCATGAGCACTGTTCAGGCGCATGAGCACTGTTCAGGCGCACTGTTCAGGCACTTGGGCACTGTTCAGGCGCATGAGGTTGACCTGAAACGCCTAACACTAAAATTAATATTGAAAAACTTAATATTTTATTAATAAAAATATATTATTTTCTTTTTTTTAATATTAAAACCCAACCCTGTCCCACCTCTGAAAATGTCAGATGTTTTTTGGTGTTGATCTCAATTAACTTCTACCTTCAAAAACAAACCCCCCAATGATTTTTGGTCTAAAAAACTGATGATGTGTCATTTTTAAGAGCTAAAAATGTCATATTGGAGATGCTCTGAGAGTTAAGAAACAAGCCTACCGAATGAAAGAAAAAATAAATAAAAATTTAAAATAGAATAAAAAACAGCAGGGCGGCTAAAAGTCCAAATAAAAATAAAAAATAAAATCCGGCTTAAGCTTTGAATAGCTCTCTTATCGAAAAATAGATAACGACAACAATTAAAGGAAAGCAATAGACGCAATTTATGTTAGTTATAATGAGAGTTAAGTAACTTGAAATTAAACCTAATGAAAGAAAAGGCAAATATATGTTTAAAATTAAAGTTGACCATTAAAAAAATTAAATAAAACTAAAAAAGGACACGAAGTTTTATTTTAAGTATAATTTATAACGAACCTAGACAAGTTTAAACTCGTATTAAATCATGCTGCACAAGATCTAATGATCTATGTGATTTTCTATATATTAGCATGACTTTGCGTTGATCTTTTAAAATAATAACGACAATGTAATATATACATATTTTTTATACTTTAGATCACGACATGATAATTTATTAATCTCAAAATGATAAAATTTAATTAAAACACTTGCAATCGAAGTCCCAATCCAGTATAAAAACAAGCATCATATTCATCCAACAATGAAATACCTCCATTGTTATTCAATGGATCCTCCAGATGTTAAGATAATCTCAGAGTGCTTCATCACCCCTAAATTCGTTTCAGAAGAAGCAAACAAACCCTTTTACTTATCTCCATTGGATCTCGCCATGATCACTACAAATTACATTCAAAATGGTCTCCTTTTCCGGTCACCGGAAAATCAAGATTTCTCCATAACCACCTTCTTAGAGGACCTCAAACACTCACTCTCCGCCACACTCACCCACTTCCACCCACTCGCCGCCCGTTTAGCCACCGTCAAACACCAAAACCCACCTTCAATTCTCGTCTTTTTGAACCCCGACAACAGCCCCGGAGCTAGATTCATCCATTCGTCTGTTGATTTGACGGTGGCGGATATCCTTACGCCGACGTACGTCCCGGTGGTTGTTCACTCGTTTTTCGATCATCACAGAGCGATCAATCACGACGGTCATGAGCTGCCGTTGCTGTCGGTTAAAGTGACGGAGCTCATCGACGGTATCTTCATCGGTTTGTCGATGAATCATATGGTGGTTGATGGAACATCCTATTGGAATTTCTTCCGCACGTGGTCGGAGATGTTCAAATCCAAAATGAATAACACTCATTTATCTCACATCTCACGTCCTCCGATTCTTGACAGATGGATTCCGGTAGGATCCGACCCGATGATCACACTCCCGTTTGCCCATGAAGATCAGGTCATCGATAGACCAAATCGCCCGTTGTTAAGGGAACGAATCTTCCACTTGACGTCGGATTCACTGTGGAAACTGAAAGCAAAAGTGAACTACGAATGCAATACAACAAAGATCTCCACTTTACAGTCGCTCTCCGCCGTGGTGTGGCGGTGCATCACACGCGCACGGCGGCTTCCGGCGGATCAAGAAACCAGTTGCAGCTTGCTTGCTAACAATCGAAACAGACTCTCCCCACCGTTACCTGAGAATTACTTTGGTAATGTTAATTGTTAAGCAAATGAATTACTTGTGTTAACTTAAGTTTGTGTAATTTTTACAACAAAAAACTATCATTTATTAGACCCCTGATAATCATATTGTTTTTACCTCGTGTTACATATTTTATCGTCACATCAAAATTTTCCAAATTTTCTATTTTTTTTAATTTTTTTCTATTTTACATGATGTCATCTTAAATTCTCACCATTTTTTTTAAGTTTAGTTATTTTTTATTAAATTTGTCTTTACATTTCATATTTTATAATAATACTTTTTCTATATTTCTAATAATGTTTTGTCACAGCATCTTGTATATACTAAAACAAGTTATTATTTGTTTTTTTTTGAACGACAAATGTACGACCCTGCTTCGAAGGATAGATGTTATTTTAATCGGGCTCATCTATTCGTTTCCCAGCCGGGACCGCACCCCCAACCCCCTCAGGAGAAACTCATTGCTAAGAAAACCCCCTGACTCAACTCTGAGCATTTTTTGCTCAGAGTGAGACGTGAACCCATGACCTCTCCTTTATTTACATGTCATGAGTACCTCACCTTAATTAGTTGGGCTAATGATCATTAGTAGTTATTATTTGTTAATAACTTTTTTTCTAAGAACCAACCGTCCAAATTGTTAATTAACTAATCTTTTGTAATCTAATTTTTTTTTGTTTATTTAGTTAAAGATCGGCCCAAAATGTTTTCATTATAGTCTAATGTTTTGTTTAACAAATAAACACCTCAAAAGACTTTTGTTTAACCGCCCCAAAAATGATTCATCGCCCAAAAAAAAAGAGTAATATACGGTGAAATTTTAACAGGCCGAGGCGTGGTGTTTCCATCTCGGACTGGTATTTTTAGGCAATACCCGACCTCCATAGCGTGTGTCCTTAAATTTTCATTCAATTTTAAAAACATCTTACATCTCGCATCTACTTCCGCATATGTGTCATTATTTCAAATAATATTTGTATTTTTATTATGTTTTCACTTATTATCAATCATGAAAATATAAAATAACTAGCTTTAGTAAACTCGTGTATTACACGGGTTGAATAAAAAAAATATTAAATAGAATGAAAATTTATTAATTATAAATCGATATTCTAAAATAAGATATGATTGAAAAATCTTTCTTATAATAAACTTTCTTCTATAACTCTAAATTTTAATTATTCTTTTATAAAAGTTTTACTTTTTAAAAACACCAATTATGAAATATTTTGTATTTTCAAAAAGTTTGATGCTCTAAAAAGTTTTCTAACTTTATGAAAAATTATTTTCTTAAAAATAACATTAGTAAAATATCTTTTGCTTAATTAATTAAAAATTATTTTAATCTAAAAAATTAAATAATATTAAAGTAATTAATATGATTATTAAATAGGAGAGAGAAGCGGGAAAAATTTGTTGGGGAGATAGATATGATGAACATATAGTAATCTCTAAATATGAAAAATCACTGTAGTTTCCTCTAAAGATATAAAATATGAAAATCTGGATGGAGCATCTGATTTAAGAGCAAAACTTTTTCATGGTTCATTTATAATTTAGAGATGTGTGAAAAAATAATAACACTAATACGAATGCTCCAAGACACATTTTATAATTGGGTATGAGGTTAGTATTACCTTTGTCATTCCTACTTCAAGTTGTCATATTATTCTTTAGATTTGCTATTTTGAGGGGGTACGCTTGAAAGTTGAAACTGTAGGGAGAGGGCATATTTAGCTTCATCCTTTTAAGAGCTTTGTGTAGATTAATATCAGTCAGACTAATATCTACATTTTTTAGGTAATATGATTCAACCGTTGAGGAGAAAAACAACGGCAGCGGAGTTGCTTGATCATAGTGTAGGGTGGGTTGCATTGCAATTCCATGAAGCAGTGGCGAGGCACGGTGACAAAGAAATAAGGGAATCGATGCACTCGTTGGCAAAAAGCCCGATAGTGGTGAAGTTGGGTGTGTATAATGAAGGAACTAGTGTACATATGGGGTGCTCGCCGAGGTTTGACATGTATGGAAACGAATTTGGGTTTGGGAAAGCGTTGGCGGTTTTGAGTGGGTATGGGAATAAGTTTGACGGGAAGGTGATGTTATATCCCGGACGGGAGGGCGGAGGAAGCATGGATCTAGAAGTTTGTTTGTTACCGGAAAACATGAGGACTTTTGAATCTGATGAAGAATTCATGAGTGTTGTTAGAGGAGAAAATGAAACTTGAATCACAAGTAAAATATAATGTTATAAATGTAGTTTTATGTTAATTTTCGTATCAGCAATACTTTATTTAACATCTAATTATTCATAACAATGATTGGATCTAAGTGGTGTACAGAATTTTTTTAACTCCTATTACTAAATACCAACTCAAGTAACAATTTACATTATTTATTACATAGTTGTTATTGTAGATTAATTTGACCATGTGTTGATTAATCCAAAAGTCTTTTAAGTCGAGGGTATATGCATTGGCGGAGCTTGAACATTATCGCAAGGGGGCGGAGGCGAAACTAATATTCTTTAAGGGGGCGAATTCGTATTTATATAAAAATTTACACTATCGGGTCAAAAATTACACTACTAGATTAAAATTTAACACTACCAATGAAAAAAAGAGGGACCCTCCCCGGTCTCCCTTATGCTTCGCCCATGGGCATATCTACACTACTCTATAAACAAATCTACATCTCTAGTGGTACACTACTGTTAGGATTGTCTAAAAACAGGCGTGAAATCTAGTTTAAGCGACCTTTATTGAACAAAAATTTTCAACTGCCACTCAAGTTTTGGTTTGCTAATTGTGCAGGCATAAGGAAGCTGTGAATAAACATTGGGGTTTTGAGATTTAAGTGGACAAAGAGTCCTTTTTGTTCCTTCTGAAAAAGACTACGGTTTAAATTGGTTTAAATTAATATAAATTAGGATTTGTACATTCGCTTTGTATGCAGTATTAAAATTTTGTATCTTTATGCTTGCCCAAACCCGAACTGCAAATGGGCCTCTAAAAACAGATGTTAAGTGGTAACATTTTTACTAAAGCATAATGAACATTCACTGCCAGCAATGTGAAATCCCCTGTGGTTTAGCACCTATTTAGTTGGGAATGTTAAGTGGTAACATTTTTACTAAAGCATAATGAACATTCACTGCCAGCAATTGAACCAATAACCACATGCCATTTAGCAGCTTTATCGGTCTTTAGCTTCCACCTCCATTTAGCAAGGATAGATAAATTAGCGTCTCTTAAACTTGAAATGCACAATCTGCCCATCGACTTTGGTGCCAAATTCTTGTGCCATGCAACCCAAGTGCTTTTCTTTGCCCCATCCCACAAGAATTCTCTTCTAATACCTTCCAATTATTTGATCACCTGTAAGGGGGCTTTAAAAATAACGAATTATACAAAAGAATTCCGCCTAAAACTGATTTAATCAACCTAAAACGGATCTAATCAACATAAATCATCAAATATTATCTTGTAATGATTTTAACACGCACCACACTTTGATAAACAACAAACAACATATCAACTAAATAAACATTTATATATGTTAAAAAGGGCTTTAGTCATTGTCATATCAATGAAGTGGGGTTGGCTATTGTGTAGTTGGTGTCCACTGTACCCCTATGTTTCTTTTTTTTTACTTCTGCAGGAGTGTAAAAATGCTTTTCATCATATAACACTTTGATGATATTTGTTTTTTTCTGTAATAGTTTGAGAACCATATTTTCGGACATTTACAGCAAAAGAAATGAACCAAACATCTATATGACGTATACTATCCTCCGCCGTTGGTTATACACTTACACCATTACGCTTTAAGCGTTTTACTTAACTTATAGCTATTATTTCATGCTAGCTCCTTTATTTCATGCTACTATGGTAAATTTAGATAACGTAATACAAACAGTTATAACACTCATTCCATAAACTACATAAACTTTAACAATCACATTTAACTTATGAATGCTTAGTTAACAACACTCATGAATTCTTCATCAACTTCAAAAGCCGCCATGTATTCCGGCAACAAGCAAATCTCCAGATCCATGCTTCCTCCACCCTCCCGCCCGGGATACACCGTCACCTTCCCGTCAAACTTATTCGCATACCCACTCAAAACCGCCAACGCTTTCCCCAACCCAAATTCGTTACCATACATGTCAAACCTTGGCGAGCTTCCCATATGCACACTATTTCCATCAAAGTGTGCATTCATGTTTATGACATATGGTTTGTTTAACCACGAATCCATCGCTCCCCTAATTTCTTTATCCCCGTAGTTCGCCACCGCTTCGTTCAACCGCATTGCCGCCCACCCGACACCATGCTCAAGCAACTCCCCAGCTGTTGTTGTTGCGCTCAACGTCTTAATCAAACTACCTGATATTTATACAATAAATGTTACGTTAAAGGAAAGTTATATTAACCCAATTATTTTTAACATTACCTAAGTAGTTTTCAGGTATTGGTGGAGATAGTCTGCTACGGCAGTTCACGGCCATTCTGCAACTGGTTTTTTGATCCGCCGGAAGCCGCCGGGCGCGTGTGACGCACC
Organism: Flaveria ramosissima; assembly: GCA_025215565.1. Taxonomy (NCBI): domain Eukaryota; kingdom Viridiplantae; phylum Streptophyta; class Magnoliopsida; order Asterales; family Asteraceae; genus Flaveria; species Flaveria ramosissima. The sequence goes on along the minus strand of JACVEC010000279.1, from coordinate 499,662 downwards.
GCCACACCACGGCGGAGATTGACTGTAAAGTGGAGATCTTTGATGCATTGCATTCGGAGTTCACTTTTTCTTTGAGTTTCGAGAGTGATTCCGACGACAAGTGGAAGATTCGTTCTCTTAACGGTGGGTGATTTGGTCTACTGATGAATTGATCTTCATGGGTATACGGGAGGGTGATGAACGGGTCGGATCCTGCAGGAATCCATCTCTCAAGAATCGGAGGACGTGAGATGTGAGATGAATGAGTGTTAATCATTTGGGATTTGAACATTTCGGACCACGAGTTGAAGAAATGCCAATAGGAGGTTCCATCACCGACCATATGGTTCATCGACAAACCGATGAAGATACCGTCGATGAGCTCCGTCACTTTAACCGACAGCAACGACAGCTCGTGACCGTCGTGACTGATCGCTTTGTGGTGATCGAAAAACGACTGAACAACAACCGGGACGTCAATTGGCGTAAGGATATCCGCCACCGTCAAATCAACAGACGAATGGATGAATCTAGCTCCGGGGCTGTTGTTGGGGTTCAAAAAGACGAGAATAGAAGGTGGGTTTTGGTGTTTAACGGTGGCTAAACGGGCGGCGAGTGGGTGGAAGTGGGTGAGTGTGGCGGAGAGAGAGTGTTTGAGGTCCTCTAAGAAGGTGGTTATGGAGAAATCTTGATTTTCCGGCGACCGGAAAAGGAGACCCTTTTGAATGTAATTTCCATTAATCAGGATGAGATCATATGGCGAGAGGTAAATGGGTTTCTTTGCTTCTTCTGAAACGAATTTAGGGGTGATGAAGCAATCTGAGATGGTTACAACGTTTGGAGAATCCATTAAATTTAGGTCCAATGGTGAAAATCGGTGATTTGGGGATGGGTTTTATGCAGTGTTTTTGAGACCGGATCGGACCGGCCGGTCCGAACGGTTCGACTGGGGATCGGTCAGTTGGCCGGTCCGGTCTGCTATGGTTCGTTTTTGTCTGGTCGAACTGGCCGGTTCGTCCCGAACCGGTAGTCGGACCGGAAAACCGAACTGGTTCGGACCGGATTTTGGTATTTTTTTTATATTAATGGGTAAAAACGGAATGTTAAATAATAAATTAGTATGTTGGATATATAAATATTGTTAAATTTTATATATAACTATAAAATACATATATAAATCATATTTAAATTACTTATATTTAATTACATATATAAATATGGTTAAATCCGGTCTGACCACCAAACCAGTAAAACTTCCGATTCAACGTCCGATCTGGTTTTGAAAACATAAGTTTTGTGATGGGTTGTTTATTTGATCGAATATCAAGGTGAAAATAGGGACGTTACTGTCAAACTGTAAAAGACAATGGCATATGCGTACATTTTTGTCCATATTTTGTTTACATGATTTATTTGAATTGTAACATTATTTACCATTAATTTTATTTGAATTGTAACATCATTTGCCAATTGATGTAAACTAATATTCAAGCTCATTGTTGTATTGGGAAGTAAAATCATGATAAGTAGCATTGATATCATACCATTGATAGTGACTTCTAACATCAACAAAGATTGTAAAATAGAAGAAATAAACCGGACAAAAATAGATGTAAAAAATTTTAACTATGTGTGTGTTTTACGTTGTGTTATTGCGTATAAATTAGAATGAAATGTAAAACACAAAGCCGCCATTAAAATAGATGTAAAATTGTTGAACCAAATACACATGTTGGCTGTTGTAGTAAGTTAACTCGAAAAGTTTATACCAAAACGTAAAATGAAAAAAAAAAAAATGAAAAAAATTAAATAAGAATAAAGTTGAAAGTAAAAAAAAATGTTAGTGTTAAATGTAATGGATAAAAAATACAAGGTTTAAAGAAAAGAAAATAGAAAAAACAAAATAATGTACAATATACAAGACATAAGGTACAAACTATTATACATTACACAATAAATTTGATAATTTGTATTATATAAATTTGTTAAAATATAAAATTTAGAGTATGTTTGATGTGAATATGAGTTATGATTTTCTAGAAAAGTAAAAAGTTATTTGATCACACTTTTAACAAGTACAATCATTATCAATGATTATATAGATAATAACTAAATAAAAAAAATATCACGTGAGTTTATAACTGATGTGGGCGAGATTTAGTCTTATGTGGCCGCTGAAGTGAATGAAGTAACCATTTCAGACGTGTTTTCATTGATTGGAAATAAATTATATATGTATAGTTATATATAAATTATAAACCTTATGCTCTAAAAAAACCTATATTTTATTAATTCAAAATTCATTTGATGTTGTTTCATTTCACTTAATGTCTTTAAACAGATTGAGCATGTCATACATTTTACCTTAGCGGCATAACCATCTTTGATAGAAAACCTTAAATTGAGAGCAGTTGATACGAGGAGCAGGGGTAAGATTGAATGTAGCATAGAGAAAGGAAGGGTGTTTGTGAGAGGTAAATCGACAACTTTGGCTGGAACTTGTATAAATTGATGATGTTGAGAATGAAAAGACCATTCATGAAACGAACATTTGTTTGTTGGTATGCAAATCAACTTCTACATAACAGTACCATATGGCTAATAATATGAACTTAGTCAAAAGTCTAAGGCTGGTTATTGACACGATTGAATCAAGGTTTATGGGTTGTTTTGCGATCTCTGAACCAGATCTGACTTAGTAAAATACTTTGCCCCAATAAATGCCGAACCACTAAGTGTCGTTTGGTTAGATCTGTAAATAACTATGTAAAATGACGATTTTACTCATCTAAACATACAAGTATCATAAACTAAAAGTATTTAACAACATAATGTTAACACTTTTATACATATTTAATCAGGGCCGGCTCTGAAAGGGGGCGGGGTGGCCAACCGCCCAGGACCCGATCTCCTCGGGGGCCCGAATTTTTTTTAAAAAAAATTATATTATATATGTATTTAAAAAAGCCCCTATATATTTTATTAAACATTAAACTCATTAGAATTTTAATTATTTTAATCCTAACAAACGCTAGAGTCTGTTAATATTTTAATTATTTTAGCCACTACCATTTTACCTATTACTAGATTTTTAAACTCAAACAAAATAAATTACGATTTGGGGTGGGAGAGGTAAAAGAAACGATCGGAACGCAAGAGGTCAGAGCTATTGATTGATCAAACTATAGTCTCGTTTTTTCTATTCGCACAGGGTCACACCGTAGGTGTAATAGTCAGAGTTGAGTCAGTTGATTTTCTTAACAATTGATTTTTTATAAAGAAGTTGGGGTGCGACCCTAGCTGTGAAACGAACAAATAGGTCTGATTAATAAAACACTCGTCATGTGAAAAAATAGAAGCAATAAAGCATATATGCTTCTAAACTGAAGGATAATTAAACTATATCATTAACAGATAAATAGCTTTCGAGTTTCGAATACTAAAACTACAACTGAATTCTTGTTTGACAATTTTCCTCTCGGATCTCCACCATCAACTTCCACATATTCAGCATCATCCAAAGATTAGACATGTATTGGGACATAAAACTGATAAGGAATTAAAGTAGAAAAATAGAGAAACCAACATCAAAGGAAATTTATATATGAGAACTCATCCAAATGAATATCTATATTAGCAATTGACAATCTATATTAGCAGTATACGAATCAAATTTTACTATTGTCTATTCAAAGATACACCTATATACTTGCTTTTAAACGAAAAAAACATAATGCTTTCATGATTCGTTAAAGAGATAACTTACCTGAAAGCAATAAAATATTTATGATCAAGCTTATAAATCTGAAAAAATCATATGATATGCGTTGATGCTAGAATGATATTGATCCTTGCGACACAAAGCACAGGCTCTAACTAGATCAAGCACACTAGCTAAAAACATAAAGTAGCACCAAAGGCCGCCTTAACATACTGTGATAACCATTATCTAACTTCCAATAAAAATTAAAAAAAAAACTATTTAGCAAAATAACTGATTAGTTACCCTTAAATCAATACCACTCATCCTTGTAATTAACACTATTTGTCAAGAACGGTTAACTCACACTCTGCTAAGAAAACCACATCTTATGTTCAATTCAAAACTAACATCCTAGATTGAGTTATAGAACTGCATAATAATATTACCTTTTTGTTTGAATGTGAAGCATCTATAACACCCTTAACACCATAATCAAACCCATAATATTACCTACATTCCAATACCCTTATATACATCAGTTCCAACCCCTTTCTATATTTGTAGGACTAATTCAACATATATGATGTGTAATTATTGTTGTAGATCGATCGGTTGGGCTGGGGTAAGCAACGGGGCAAAGTTATTCTGTGGTACTTGAATAGAGACCGGTGAGAGTTGGGTTAACAATGAGCTTATCAAGGCTACTTCAAGTTCATGGATCAGGTAATTGATCTTTTGAAGAAGCTCTTTTAGATACTCCATTGCACCTCCAAAAACTGAGGCTCTGTTCATTTGAAAATTAAAAGCATTAGTATTGATTCATGAAAAACTAAATACAGATTAATGAATCTACATCAAGATTTGAACAAGGAAAATTCAGAAGGGTTGTAAGAGGCTTATACGCCCCATATAACCCTATACGACCCCGTATACGATACATATAGGGCTATACCACGCGTATAGCAAATTTCGACACTGTCTACAAGGAAAAATTCAGGGGGCTGTCGGAGGGGTTATACGTGTCATATTGGGCTAGGGCTGTTCATGAGCTGAGCCGAACTGAGTGGACCTTTGCTCGTGCTTGGCTCGTTTCCAAACCGAACCGAGCCGATCGGCTCGTTTACAACCGAGCGCAAAATCGAACGAGCATTTTTCGAGCACTAAATTTTCGAGCGAGCGCAAACGAGCGGCGAACAATTTATACAACCGAACTATCTTGTGTGTCACACGATTTATACAGCAGCGAATAAGGTTGACATGTCACACCCCAACCTTGACGGCGGAAACGTCGAGATGCGAGGGTTAAGATTGTTCACAGCCACATAACGCTATATTAAATTGTAAATATTATTATCATAAGTCTTAAAATGAAATACAATCGTAAGTCTCAAACAAGAAATAAGTTCAATCATAACATAACATAATGTAAACTTTTTATTTCATTAACTAGGTCCAAGTCCTAGATTATTGCATGCTTCAAAAGGATCACTTTAAACTTGAGGTTGACCTGAAACATGATAAAAATAAGAGTCAACTAAAAATAGTTGGTGAGTTTCCAAGGTTTTCATACATAATATGAAAAAGGTTACAAGTAGCAATTCATGTCATAGGTCATAAGCAAGTAAGGTTATAGAACACATATCGTTACAACCAAACCTCGACTTGATTACAAATATAAAAGATTGGCTAAGTGTATTTGGTTCCCATGATGAACAAGCATACGTCATCAGGAGTCGGCAATACCTCGACTTTAGCACCAAATAGGCTTGTCAGGCCCAAAGATCTAAGACGTCGCCAGGCTAGCAATAGTTAATGATTGTAAACAAACTATGTATCACATATAATCACTTACAATACACAAATAACCATGACAAAATAATAAGTTGAATTGCATGTGATTTACAAGTCTCAAATGTATATAAGTGTATCATGTATAAGCTATCATGTTTCACCCCAAATTAGTGTGATAATATGAAAAAGGGGCAAGGAAACTCACATGAATATAGGCATTACAAGATGATGTAAAAGATTAAAGTAAGATCCAAAGATAAATCCAAAGTATCCATTACAAGCACCTAAATATATAATTTACAAGATAAAGATTAAGGTTAACAATATGATTAACGTTCACAAGAATTAGGGTGTTAATATTTTTAAGGTTTTTGCTAAGCAATAAGTTTATAATGTAGTTATTTACATTTTCATTCCATTAGCAGGAATTATATAGGTTTATATGATTAAGTATTTTAGAAATGAAATTAGATAATAATGATGTAATTAAATCTTAATAATTTTTCTAAGAATAGTATATATTTTCCCAAATTTTAGAGATTAATAAAAGATAATATTATGTCCATTATTATTTTAAATGATTCTTTTAAATTATTGTATCAAGTCCATAAGCATATAAATAGTTATTATTTTAAAAGAAAATCATTTAAATATATATACACATAATAGGATATTTAAGTTTGAAAAAAATACATTTTGACCAATGTTTATAATGTACTTAATTATATGACTTGCAAAATAATATAAAATTGTTTAAAGTCATTTAGCATGGTCAAAAATAAATAAAAAAAAATTAATTATTTAATTGATATTTAAATGTCTATTTACATAATTAATCATTTATCATATTAATTTATAATGTTTTATGAAATCTTCATTTAAAATAACGTGATTTAAAAGATAAATAATTAAAGGGAAAGTTCGGGTCACTAATATTTTATTATTTTTTTTTAAATCCATATAAATAACCCATGAAAATCTTTAAAATGTTTTGTTACAAAGGTTTTTAGTTATTTAAAATTTTAAAAATATTACTGAACTTTATTTGATGCCTTAAAAATATTTAAAGGTTATAAAAACATTTTTTATATTTATTAGGAATTTTCTAAAATTGAATTAAGGCTAAAAAAGCCATTTAAAAAGATATGGGGGTGGCCGGGTTTCGAACCCGGGACCTCCAAGATGACATGAGAAGACTTAACCGGTGAACCAAGGCATACAGCCGCGGTATCACCCGGTTTTCAAATCTTAAGAACACAACCCCTATGAACTTCCCCCAAACCCATGAACCCTAAATTTGTTTGAACCAAATTGACAGCCAAATCATTGTTGTTAACACTGAAGATCATGGGGCTTTTATTCCCCATGTAATTTCGAGTCTATCAAGGTGTTTAATTTACCAGTTTTGAAGCGAAACCGATGTGCACGAATGAAGAACAGGTCGCGGCTGTGGTGGAAGTGGTTTGAGTTGTAATCGTTGATGCTATCCAAATTCCTTGCACAGAAAGCTTCCAAGGATTTTGATGGGCAAAAACCCTCTGCCAATTGAAGTTAAAAGAGCTTGAAATAGGGTCTACAAGTGGATTGCAGGTCGCGATGGAAGGGGGAATCGAATGAGAAGTTTGTATGTTTTCAGGTGAAATTGGTTGTTGTGACCGCTTAGGACTAGTTAGATGATCGTGTACGTTCGTTTAATTTGATTATTATTACGATTTAATGCCCGAACGACTATGGAATTTAAGGCGTCGGTTATACGATCGTTTGAGGATTGTAACCGGTGTTTTAACACCGTTTAAGTGAGTAATTACGTTCGAATCATGTACGCGAAAGGTTTCGAACGGTTTGGGAAATGGTATCGGTTGTTCTTAGTGGGTTTGGGGCTCGCCGGAAGGTCGCCGGAGGTTACACCAGTCGACCACCGGAAATCATGGGGAAAGGAAATAGGATTTTAAAATATTACAGTTTTAGCCCTTGAACTTTTAAGCTTTATTATTTTATGAACAAACTTTTATTTTAAGTTTTCAAAATGACTAACTAATCCCTCTAACTCAAAGAATTTAAGTTTAATAACTTTTAAGGTTATTTTCTTCTTGTTTTTATTTTTATTTTTATTGTAATTATTATTATTATTATTATTATTATTATTATTATTATTATTATTATTATTATCGTTACTAATTTTTATTAATTTTCTTTTCATTATTTGAATCTTTTCATTATTAAACATCAAGTTCAATTTAATGAAACTATAACTTTATAAATTAAAAGTTAATTACAAGCACATAAGGCATCCATGAGTTTCATATTAGGCAATTATAGTCCTTACGAGATTAAACAACGTTAAATTTTAACTAACGTAAAGATACAGGATATTACAGTCTCCCCAACTTAAAAGAATTTCGTCCCGAAATTAAGAATAAAACTTAAATGAGCAGGAGACTTATGATGAAAGATAAGCGAACTGTGGTTGGCGTTCGATTACGAGTGAGATGTTTTGACTTTATGGAACCTTACAAGTCTCTTGACATAATGCCTACCATTTGAACTCTTCCAGTGAAATACGAGACTCTTTGAGAGTTGGCACATGAAACGTTGGAAGACGATGACGAGTTACCGTAGTATATTAGACAACATCTAGAACGTATTTATGTGATAAAGTGATGACTTGAAATCAATGAAAGACCATCAATTGTAAGAAAGGTTAACCATCGGAATTTAAGAATCCCAGACGTCACCGAAACGATCTTAACACATATCTTGTGAATATATATTGCTCCTTTGACCAAACCGTCGGTCTAAGAATAATACGATATGCGAAGATTTTGGAATGAGTTCACAACGATGACTAGAAACATTGCTAATAGCAGGAAAATGAATCGATCATTAAAATTAACGATCAATATTTACCGACATACCACGGTATACGACTATTTGAAACCGCTACAAGTCAATTTCTCGACCCTTTATCCCACATAAATCAATATGAAATTAGTTAATCGGTCTATAATGCACCATTTGTCATCATGGCATCTAAGATAAGAGGCACATAGAGATGAAAAGTTAAACAGGAGATTCATAGGAACACGAATGTTAGGCTTTGTCATATATGAAGGTAAGACACTTGGACACATACCAAGTTATGTCTTTTCTTCTATGCCAAACCCATGACTACAAGTTACGAAGGTTTATGAACCTCCACGTCACAATGTAAGTAATAACGAGTCTCGTTAGTCGAAACCAAGATAGAGTTTTAAAGATTTCCAAGGTTAAGGGTTCAAAAGTGATTCAAGAAGTAACGCAAACAATAAGACATGCATTTGTAACCATGTTTTGCAAGATAACAAATTTCCAAATATAGATTGCATACGTAATTCATCAAACCCATAAGTACAAATCGGGAACATTCGTATGACTAGAAAGACATAACCACAAGTTGATAATGTCTTTATTTAGCAGAAAGATTGTTTAGGAAGACTACCATCACACAATCATATGTTGATGATAACTCAAAATGAAAGTTGATAAGTAGGAAATAAATGGTTCGATGTAGCTAGATCGAGTCAAAACATGTAGATAAAGGGAAAGAAATCAATTTAAGAATTTAAATGCTCCAAGCTTGGAATCAAAATCAACCTAGAGCGATCGGGTCTCCTTTCAAGTTCAGAAATCATGCTTTGGCTTGATAGGTCCAAACACTAACATTGGTTCACCCTTCAAGTTACTACAGGTTTCTTATCACTTGATTAAAACCTTGGTAAGTTGGAGATCAAGAAATGAGAATAGTCATCAAGGTGTGGTTTTCACTCCTAACTTGATGGTGTATTCCCAAGGTATGACCGCTAACTTACCAATTAAAAAGTTCGATCCCAACTCCTTGTTGAGGATCCACAGAAATAAGACGAGGTAACTCACCATTAAGGTAAGAGAAATCACTCCTATCTTAACGGTGAAGTTTTACAAAAAACAAAATATAACAAGATGAACTTCTTCATCAAAATCCAGAATTCACTCCTACTTTGATGAAGTCGTCTCATTTGAACAAATACAATTCATAAAGATGATATTATCATCAAGGTATGGAATTCACGCCTATCTTGATTATTGAATTTCATAATAGCAAGAAAACAATCGAAGATTGACATTTTTCACCAAAGTACGGGTTTCAATCCTATTTTGGTGAGATCATGTTATTTGTCAAATGTCATTCCAAAAAAAAATAATTGAAGTCAATCCTCGGGATAAGGAAATCACCCCGATCCAGAGGATGAAATTTTATAAATCACAATTGGAAACCATTTATCGAAACGAATAGAGAATCATCAAAGTAAGGGAATCACCCCTATTTTGATGAGTTAGGATCATTCAGGAGATACGAATGTTCTTAGTTATAGGTTGACTTACAAATTCTTGCATCTCCCATGGTGCAAACGGTATGAAGTTTGACATAACAGCGAAAAGAAAAAGAATATCAATTAGAAATTCAGGAAATTTCAAGTTACATCAATGTAACAAAAGAGAAAATTATGCTTACAAGCTTAGGATCAAAGTTCGAGATAATAGAATTTGTTGTGGTGTTCAAATCTTGGATGGTTTCAACCGGGAAGACGAAATCAAGGGCATGAATTATTCAACACCACAATGAGAAGTGAACATTCGATTCACAATCGAAAGGAAATACATGGACTTCTCAGGATATGAGGTCAACCATAGCCTTATTGAAGACACGTGTACTTATAAGTGATCACTCATCTCAAGAGTTTTGAGTCAAGTAAATGGATTCAATGATCGAATCAAATCACCATTTACACTTTGCCTAGACAAAGTATCTCGAGATGTAGGAATTCCACCTATAGCATTGCATGTTCTTAGTTATGGGACACATCCTTAAGAAGACTTGAGAACCATAAGTAACGGTTTAAAGTTTTTGATGACCATTCGGTTTAGATTCCTAATATCTTTGGGTATATTAAGATCCATGTTCATGTTGGTCAAGATATAGAAATAGTTACATGAAACGCTCAACGTATAACGGTGTTTAAACGTAAGAGTTGAAATGTAGGTTAGGTTCAATATTAACAGGAACATTATGTATGATAAGAATGAAGTGATACTAATTCAAGGAATCAAAGATTTTTAAGATACAAAGAGGATGGTTCCATTTGGTAACGCATTACCATTTGGAATCGTTGACACGTCAAGGTAAATTGACTCATTTGCCATAGAGATTTGTGTATGTTGACCATAGTTTTCCCAGAATTCCCCAGGTAAGCATGACTGGTCTCACAATGAAATTTATACGATATGCTTGCCTTAGCCCTAAGGCCTTTTGCCAGGAAATCCAGAATACAGGTGTCTATGTGTCACACAAATTTCTTTGGTTTATGAAATCAAAACCTTGATGAGATTTTCATAGATTAGACATAGAGTCTAAGGAATTGAACCCAGATGATAAGTGTAGATTCCACATGTCGTTGAGAATAAGTTTAGGAAGTTCATTTTTCGGGGAGAGTCAAAGAGTCAAAGTTAAGTTTAGGGAGACAAGTAACTAAGTTTAAACATACATAGAGCAATCCTATGCTAAGGCATCAAGTTGCACAAAAGGCATAGCATTATGTAGCATGCAAACAACATGTAAGCACAAAGGTATAATGATCTTTCTATGAGGTTCATGCAACTATAGTCTAGGTCACCATTTCTAATAACCTAAATCCCTATAGTTATGGGCTCTGATACCATTCTGTCACACCCCAACCTTGACGGCGGAAACGTCGAGATGTGAGGGTTAAGATTGTTCACAGCCACATAACGCTATATTAAATTGTAAATATTATTATCATAAGTCTTAAAATGAAATACAATCATAAGTCACAAACAAGAAATAAGTTCAATCATAACATAACATAATGTAAACTTTTTATTTCATTAACTAGGTCCAAGTCCTAGATTATTGCATGCTTCAAAAGGATCACTTTAAACTTGAGGTTGACTTGAAACATGATAAAAATAAGAGTCAACTAAAAATAGTTGGTGAGTTTCCAAGGTTTTCATACATAATATGAAAAAGGTTACAAGTAGCAATTCATGTCATAGGTCATAAGCAAGTAAGGTTATAGAACACATATCGTTACAACCAAACCTCGACTTGATTACAAGTATAAAAGATTGGCTAAGTGTATTTGGTTCCCATGATGAACAAGCATACGTCATCAGGAGTCGGCAATACCTCGACTTTAGCACCAAATAGGCTTGTCAGGCCCAAAGATCTAAGACGTCGCCAGGCTAGCAATAGTTAATGATTGTAAACAAACTATGTATTTCATATAATCACTTACAATACACAAATAACCATGACAAAATAATAAGTTGAATTGCATGTGATTTACAAGTCTCAAATGTATATAAGTGTATCATGTATAAGCTATCATGTTTCACCCCAAATTAGTGTGAAAATATGTAAAAAAGGGGCAAGGAAACTCACATGGATATAGGCATTACAAGATGATGTAAAAGATTAAAGTAAGATCCAAAGATAAATCCAAAGTATCCATTACAAGCACCTAAATATATAATTTACAAGATAAAGATTAAGGATAACAATACAATTAACGTTCACAAGAATTAGGGTGTTAATATTTTTAAGGTTTTTGCTAAGCAATAAGTTTATAATGTAGTTATTTATATTTTCATTCCATTAGCAGGAATTATATAGGTTTATATGATTAAGTATTTTAGAAATGAAATTAGATAATAATGATGTAATTAAATCTTAATAATTTTTCTAAGAATAGTATATATTTTCCCAAATTTTAGAGATTAATAAAAGATAATATTATGTCCATTATTATTTTAAATGATTCTTTTAAATTATTATATCAAGTCCATAAGCATATAAATAGTTATTATTTTAAAAGAAAATCATTTAAATATATATACACATAATAGGATATTTAAGTTTTAAAAAAAATACATTTTGACCAATGTTTATAATGTACTTAATTATATGACTTGCAAAATAATATAAAATTGTTTAAAGTCATTTAGCATGGTCAAAAATAAATAAAAAAAACTAATTATTTAAATAATATTTAAATGTCTATTTACATAATTAATCATTTATCATATTAATTTATAATGTTTTATAAAATCTTCATTTAAAATAACGTGATTTAAAAGATAAATAATTAAAGGGAAAGTTCGGGTCACTAATATTTTATTATTATTTTTTTAAAATCCATATAAATAACCCATGAATAATCTTTAAAATGTTTTGTTACAAAGGTTTTTAGTTATTTAAAATTTTAGAAATATTACTGAAATTTATTTGATGCCTTAAAAATATTTAAAGGTTATAAAAACATTTTTTTATATTTATTAGGAATTTTCTAAAATTGAATTAAGGCTGAAAAAGCCATTTAAAAAGATATGGGGGTGGCCGGGTTTCGAACCCGGGACCTCCAAGATGACATGAGAAGACTTAACCGGTGAACCAAGGCACACAGCCGTGGTATCATCCGGTTTTCAAATCTTAAGAACACAACCCCTATGAACTTCCCCCAAACCCATGAACCCTAAATTTGTTTGAACCAAAATTGACAGCCAAATCATTGTTGTTAACACTGAAGATCATGGGGCTTTTATTCCCCATGTAATTTCGAGTCTATCAAGGTGTTTAATTTACCAGTTTTGAAGCGAAACCGATGTGCACGAATGAAGAACAGGTCGCGGCTGTGGTGGAAGTGGTTTGAGTTGTAATCGTTGATGTTATCCAAATTCCTTGCACAGAAAGCTTCCAAGGATTTTGATGGGCAAAAACCCTCTGCCAATTGAAGTTAAAAGAGCTTGAAATAGGGTCTACAAGTGGATTGCAGGTCGCGATGGAAGGGGGAATCGAATGAGAAGTTTGTATGTTTTCAGGTGAAATTGGTTGTTGTGACCGCTTAGGACTAGTTAGATGATCGTGTACGTTCGTTTAATTTGATTATTATTACGATTTAATGCCCGAACGACTATGGAATTTAAGGCATCGGTTATACGATCGTTTGAGGATTGTAACCGGTGTTTTAACACCGTTTAAGTGAGTAATTACGTTCGAATCATGTACGCGAAAGGTTTCGAACGGTTTGGGTAATGGTATCGGTTGTTCTTAGTGGGTTTGGGGCTCGCCGGAAGGTCGCCGGAGGTTACACCGGTCGACCACCGGAAATCATGGGGAGAGGAAATAGGATTTTAAAATATTACAGTTTTAGCCCTTGAACTTTTAAGCTTTATTATTTTATGAACAAACTTTTATTTTAAGTTTTCAAAATGACTAACTAACCCCTCTAACTCAAAGAATTTAAGTTTAATAACTTTTAAGGTTATTTTCTTCTTGTTTTTATTTTTATTTTTATTGTAATTATTATTATTATTATTATTATTATTATTATTATTATCATCGTTACTAATTTTTATTAATTTTCTTTTCATTATTTGAATCTTTTCATTATTGAACATTAAGTTCAATTTAATGAAACTATAACTTTATAAATTAAAAGTTAATTACAAGCACATAAGGCATCCATGAGTTTCATATTAGGCAATTATAGTCCTTACGAGATTAAACAACGTTAAATTTTAATTAACGTAAAGATACAGGATATTACATGACAGAATTAAAAATTAGCCACATTTATATACATATATTCAGTTATAATCATTCTATATAATATAAAGAAAACATTTACAAATGAATAAGAGAATAAAATATAGGGCTGACAAATTTTGACACGAACCTATTAACACGACACGACACGAAAGTAACAAGTTTCGTGTTTGAGCTTCATAGGTTTCATGTCATTAACAGATCAACACGTAAAAGACACGATAAAAATTGTGTCTTAACAAATCAATCACCTGTTAACCAGTTAACGTATATGTTAAGACATGTTTATATTTTTAGCTTATTAAAATAGCTAATATATATGTATGATATATGTCATTATTTTTCATGTTTAATCTAAAAACCTTATCCCTTGCCCAACCACTTCAATCGAATACGACTATTGCAGTACCACCGACCGAGTCTCCGACCTCCGCTTGAGCCCTCTTCGTACTCCGTATAATACCTTATTAAACTATGTTATCAGTTAAAATAATTTTTTTGTTGACTTTTGTTTTAAAAATAACAAGGATTATCATGTTAAAGATTATGGTTTATTCAGGATTTTTGATAGACTTCAGTCAATTTTTATTTCACTAAACGTGTGATTTTTATCGTGTCTTTTAACAGGTCTTGTGTAACCTGTTTCTAAATAGGTTCTTGTTCGTGTCTAGAAAAAAATGACACGATTAATTATCGTGTCGTGTTTGTGTTAGCACTTATCGTGTTCGTGTGTTATCATATTTGTATCTTATCATGTCGTGTATGATTTTTTATGTCAGCCCTAATAAAATACAAATGCTCTTAGCATGTTGCCCATTGACTACATTAAGATACGCGGATAAATGAATACAAAGATCTGATAAAATTGATTCTACAACTTACAGAAAGTTAAAAGAATAACATTTAATTTATGAATCCTTAGTTAACAACACTCATGAATTCTTCATCAACTTCAAAAGCCGCCATGTTTTCCGGCAACAAGCAAATCTCCATATCCATGCTTCCTCCTCCGTCCCGCCCGGGATACAACGTCACCTTCCCGTCAAACTTATTCGCATACCCACTCAAAACCGCCAACGCTTTCCCCAACCCAAATTCGTTTCCATACATGTCAAACCTCGGCGAGCTTCCCATATGCACACTATTTTCGTCAAAGTGCGCATTCATATCGATCACAAATGGCTTCTTTAACCACATGTCCACCCCTCCCCTTATTTCTTTATCGCCATGGTTCGCCACTGCTTCGTTCAATCGTAGTGCCGCCCACCCGACACCATGATCAAGCAACTCTCTAGCTGTTGTTGTTGCACACAACGTTTGAATCAAACTACCTGAAATGTGATACAATAAACGTTATGTTAAAAAAAAATTATACGAGTGAGATTTTAGTTTAGTTTAGTTATTATAACATTACCGAAGTAGTTTTCAGGTATTGGTGGGGATAGTCTGCTACGGTTGTTGACGGCCATTCTGCAACTGGTTTCTTGATCCGCCGGAAGCCGCCGGGCGCGTATGACGCACCGCCACACAAGGGCGGAGAGCGACTGTAAAGTTGAGATCTTTGTTGCATTGCACTCGGAATTCGCTTTTGATTTGAGTTTCGAGAGTGATTCCGACGACAAGTGGAAGATTCGTTCTCTTAAGGGTGGGTGATTTGGTCTACTGATGAATTGATCTTCATGGGTGTACGGGAGGGTGATGAACGGGTCGGATCCTGCCGGAATCCATCTGTTAACAATCGGAGGACGTGAGATCTGAGCTAAATGACCTTTGGATCTGAACATTTCGGACCACGAGTTGAAGAAATGCCAATAGGAGGTTCCATCACCGACCATATGGTTCATCGACAAACCAATGAAGATGCCGTCGATGAGCTCCGTCACTTTAACCGTCAGCAACGACAGCTCGTGACCGTCGTGATTGATAGCTTTGTGGTGATCGAAGAACGACTGAACAACCACCGGGACGTCAATTGGCGTAAGGATATCCGCCACCCTCAAATCAACGGACGAATGGATGAATTTAGCTCCCGGGCTGTTGTTGGGGTTCAGATAGACGAGAATAGAAGGTGGGTTTTGGTGTTTAAAGGTGGCTAAACGGGCGGCGAGTGGGTGGAAGTGGGTGAGTGTGGCGGAGAGAGAGTGTTTGAGGTCCTCTAAGAAGGTGGTTATGGAGAAATCTTGATTTTCCGGCGACCGGAAAAGGAGGCCCTTTTGAATGTAATTTCCATTGATCATGACGAGATCATATGGCGAGAAGTAAATGGGTTTATTTGCTTCTTCTGATATGAATTTGGGTTTGACGAAGCAATCTGAGATGATTTCAACAATTGGAGAATCCATCGAATAACAATGGAGGTAGGTCCGATGGGGGATAATCGGTGATTTGGGAATGGTTTTTATTTTATAATGGATTTATTTGATTAAAGAGCAAGATATGAATACAGGAAAGTTGCTAGTTGATTCCGGAAGAAAATATAAAGCATAATGGTACGCACGCATATTTTGACCAGTATTTTGCTTACGTTTGGATATTTTATTTTAATTAAGTAGTCAGCTACTCAACTTTTAAAAGTTTTTTAATCATGTAACTTTAAAAAGTATTATTTTAATAAAGTGATTCAACTTATTTTATTTAAATTATAAATTTTAATTTGTTTTTTATTGTTTCAATTAGTAAATAAATTTTCTTCTTTTTGATGCTGACGTGCAACGGTGACGAGAATTTTAGGTAATTTTTTTTTTCTAATAGAATTTAGATGCTTTTTATTTTTCAATATGATTTCAAATATAAAAATTTTGAGTCACACATCTTCTATTTCATTACTTTCTTGATATAAGAAAATTTGATTATAACTTGATTTGATGGTTGAATAGTTCAATTTAAGAAAAAAATATGTATACATGATCAAATTGGAACACATTTGAAACGTGTTTACTATTATGTGACATTTTCCTTTTTCATATTTATAAAATCTTGTCTTACGTTTCGGTCTAAACTTTACGAGTTAACACGCCGTAACGTGCGTGTTTGATTTAACGTTTCTACACCAATTTTTCCCCGTTTAGCGGCCGCGTCATAACGCACATGTCGTAGATCGACAATTAGTTGTTTTTTATATGTTTTACATTTCACCTGCGTGGTCCAACGTTTTTACACCTGTTTTTTTTCTATTTTATTTTTCCGTTTTTTATTTTTTATTTTTAATATGACCTTTTTTAATGTTAATGTTTACTGTCGATGATTTGTAATTCATGCTACTTGACACGGTTTTTACACCATCATTTTAACACGGAATGCTTAATATTAGTCATGGTCTATTTAGAAAGGAAAATGGGACGTACGTTTATGATGGGTTTATTTGAGTGAAAAACAAGGTTTGAGGAACGTTATTAGTCAAATTCAGAGAAAAATTATGCAGGAAAATGACTGGTCCCCACATATAGACCAGTATTCGTGTTCTGCTTATACAGTTTTTCACTTTTTCTTTTCTTCTTTTTGTTTGAACAGCAAATTTTTTCTTTTTATTCCACCAAACCTTGCACTTGAAAGGATTTAAATCATATTACTTTTATGGGACAACACCAATACTACTAGACCATAAGATCATTGGTTTTTACTTACACAGTTATTTTATGAATTTGGGTTTCATTGGGTTAACGGGTAAAACTTATAAAAATTTGAGCGGTGAGGTTGATGTAAATTAAACTTTTATATATATGTGCGACTCCTCAGTTAGAAGTATTGAAAAGGATTGAAGTATAAGAATTTATTAGAAGTATTAAAACTGATCTGTTGAATACTGAGAAGGAAAAATTCATGGACATTAGTGCGAAAATGGAAACTAAATGAATGATCTCTTGAATATTGAGAAGGTGAAAATCATAGAACTTATACAAAAAGCAAAATTAAGATGGGTAGTTGAGGGGGATGAGATCTCCGTTTTTTTCATGGATACTCCAAGTCGAACAAGTAGAATCTCAATGTTTTGGTTATTAATGAAAAGCAGAATATGGATCCGATGGCTATAAAGGAGGAAGCTGGAGACTTCTGAAGACTAGTTCCAAGAGCCTATGACAAACATAACACGCTTCAATTGCAACGGGCTCAAGACTCTATCCGATATAGAGGCAAGATATATGGAGGCTTGTATTTTAGACAAGACTACAACCATCCCGCATATTTGAGACTTGCTTGTTTTTATTTTTATTTTTATTTTTATTTTTTTAGCGGTTGTGAATGAAAAAAAAAGGAAAAAATAAAAAAAGTAAATAAAAAATGTTTAATAGAAATAATGATATATATTAGACTTAGAAATATGAGAACTTATTTTTTTGGTTAAAATATAAAGATGGCAATGGTAACCTACTGTGAAGAATTAGGCAATCGTTTAAGACATCCTTTTTAAGCCTTCGATTTAAAAAGAAAATTATACATAAAATGAAAAAATTTAGCTATGGACTTTAAATTAAGAAAAAGGCAGCAAATTTTATTTTAAAAAAAGAACCTCAAAATTTATAAATTCTTTTCTACACTTTATAACATGATATTCAAAATTGAGGTGTCACATCCCGATTCATAGGCGCGACTTGTTGTATCACAATATACAATAATATACAGGGAATGACTTAACATTTAAGACTACAATTACTAGGTTGGATTACAAATTTTAACAATACAAACATAATTCACGAATCATTGCATCATAATTCTCAAACACAAAATACACATACCGGCTAAGGCAATTTTAACTCGGTCTCAATATTCTATATGAAGATCTTATTCAACTCTAACCCCAGTCTCCGTGACCTAGCTATTGCTTTCAGCCACTTCCTACACAACCTGCATCATGAGCTAAAACACATTGTTGGCGAGTCATGACAATAACTCCAAAACAAACGAACATAACATAACGATGTGTATAAGTAATTGTTTAGCAATCAAATCTTAGTAAGCAACGACACATCACTGACTAGTGTTCGCATAGCATGTATGTCACTCAAGGTTTTACAACAAAGATGGTGTGTAGGTAAGGCATTCCGTTTGAACGAATCCCGACACGTCGACAACCCACAAGCTTCACAATCCTTCGGGGATTATTGACTCACCCGCCTGATTACGTAGGATCACAACAATTTGTGACACTACACAAGGTACCACAACCTCGGAGTGAAGCCCTCCTATCTAGATCGTATCCGACTAAACACACATATGCCCTGAAGTGATAAGCAGTTCTACCAGAACCCGTACACTTACCTTAATGATTTGCATGTGAGTTAACAGTGACCAATGTCGGACGTGCTGTCACACCCCAACCTTGACGGCGGAAACGTCGAGATGTGAGGGTTAAGATTGTTCACAACCACATAAAGCTAAATTTAAATGCAAATATTAATATTCTAAGTTTCAAATGGAATACAATCATATGTCTCAAAATATGAAATAGTTCCAAACAAAACAAAGCATACCGTAATCATTTTATTCATTTAAATAGGTCCAAATCCTAGTTTATTGCAAGCTTCAAATGATGACTTCAAACTTGGGCATTTCCTGAAACATGTTAAAAATAAAGGGTCAACTAAAAAGTTGGTGAGTTTCTAAGGGTTTTACATACATAATATATCAAAGGTTACAAGTAGCAATTCATGTCATAGGTTATGAGTTAGCAAGTTTATAGAACACATATAGTTACAACCAAACCTCGACTTGATTACAAGTTTATAAGATTGGCTAAGTGTACTTGGCTCCCATGATGAACAAGTCATACGTCATCAGGAGCCGGCAATACATCGGCTTTAGCACCAAATAGGCTTGTCAGGCCCAAAGATCTAAGACGTCTTCAGGCTAGCAATAGTTAATGATTGTAAACAAAATTTGTATCTCATATAAGACTTACAATAACACAAATAACCATGACAAATAAAAGTATGAATTGCAAGTGCTTTACAAGATTTAAACGTTTACAAGTGTATGTTGATAAGATTAACATGTTTCACCCCAAAACGGTGTGAAATAATATAAAAAGGAGCAAGGAAACTCACATGACAAATAAGTATAAGAAATGACGATTAATAAGAAATATAATAGGCGTCGTTCCAACGTAAACCCTCACAAGGCACCTAAATATATAGATATTACAAGATTTAAGTTTAATTATAATGAGTTTAACGAATCAACGAGTACTAGGGTTAAGTGGATTTTGGGGCTTGTTAAATAATTATATTTAACAAATAAAAATCATTTTATCTTTAAAAAATATATATATATATTTTATACAAAAATGTGAAAAGAAACACTTTAACAATTTGAAAGTTTTATAAAGTTGGAATAATTTTTTATAACAAAAAAAATTAAGTACTATTAAACAATATTAATTGAAAAGAAACGTTTTGAACCAATAATAATTTATTAATTATTATTTGCAATCTATTTTATTAGAAATTATTCACGAACAATCTTTGTTAAAATGTTTTATTAACAAAATAAATTTATTTAAACCAAAAAATACAGAAAATATTTGGTGGCTTTTAAAAATATTTAAAGTTTATAAAAACAATTTTTATATATATTAAAATTTTTCTATAATTTAATTAAGGCTAAAAAAGCCTTTAAAAAATACACGAGGGTGCCCGGGTTCGAACCCGGGACCTCATGTTGAGAATGCAATGTCTTAACCAGTGAACCAGGGCCGTGGCCTTGGTATCCACTTGGTTTTAGATACTTAAAACATGGACACAAGGAAAATCCCCAAATTCAAGAACCCTAGTTTATTCCCGAATTAAATTGATCGTCCATTCGATGTTGTTAACTAAATTAACCATGGGGCTTTTGTTCCCCATGGTTAGCTGATCATAAACATGTATTCAACTTACTTGATTAAGATTGATTTGCGGATTTAAGACTCGGTTCTTGCTCGGTTAACTCGCGATGAATAAAGCTCAGGATTCTATTGATTGAGTGTGTGTTTCACGAATTGTGGTTTACAAAGAGTAGAAAGGGGTCGAAGGGGACATTTGCCCTCTATTAAATAGTTCCAATATGGACGTTTTCACGTCGAATGGGTTCTGAATGTGGTTCAGGTGTTTCGGTTATAATCGGACGATTAATTGGTGATTTAACTCGAATTAAACTGCATATTAAGCTTTACAATGATTATACAAACGTTTCTGTTGATTAATTGGATTACCAACATAATTTGGGAGTTGAAGCGAGTGGAATTCGATTGTGGGTTCGGTTTCACGTTCAAATGTCATTATAACAGTGTTTAACACCCAATTAAAGTATGTATTCAAGTTCAAGTCGTTTCCCCGAAGTGATTGCATCATTCGGGCTTGAAATTGGAGGGTAAACTGCCGATTTTGGCCTCGTCAGCGCCGCGCCAGACATTGTCGGTCGGCGACCGGAAAGACGAGGGTCGACGGGTGGGGTTCAAAGGTTTTAAAAAATTTACACTTTTGGTCCCTGAAGTTTAATAGTTAATATTCCATGTACAAACTTTATAACCTAAGTTTCTAATTTGACAATAAAGCCCCCTTGACTTAGTTACCTTAAGTTTTTAAACATTTTTAAGATTATTAACTTTATAAATTGTTATAAGGATTATTATTATTATAAATTTTATCATTATTGCTACCATTACTATTATTATTAACATTATTATTATTATTATTATTATTATTATTATTATTATTATTATTATTATTATTATTATTATTATTATTATTATTATTATTATTATTATTATTATCTTAGTTTTTATTATTGTTATTATTATTATTATTTATTATTATTATTATTATTATTATTATTATTATTATTATTATTATTATTATTATTATTATTATTATTATTATTATTTAATTGTTATAATTTTTATTAATATTATTATTATTACATTATTGTTAGTAACACTATTATTATTTATTATTATGTTTAATTTAATAAATAAACTATAATCCCTTAAATTAAAGAATTAAAGACTAACTAATAGATAAGCATAAATAGCCCACAAGTTTCATAATTGACAACAATGACTCTTATAAGAATAAACGAAATTCACTTTTAGTTAATAAAAATACAAGATGTTACAGTCTCCCCAACTTAAAAGAATTTCGTCCCGAAAATTAAGAATGAAACTATACGAACAAATGCGGGTACTTCTTCTTCATATGTTCCTCACGTTCCCAAGTGAACTCAGCTCCACGCTTATTCTCCCAGCGAACCTTGACGATTGGGGTAGTTGTGGTTCTAGTCTTCTTCATAATGTGATCCATGATCTCAACAGGTTTCTCAATAAAATGCAATGACTCGTCGATTTGGATGTCTTCTAACGGAACATGCAAACTTCGTCAGCCAAGCACTTTCTCAAATTTGAGACGTGGAACACAGGATGAACTCCACTAAGGTCGGAAGGTAGTTCCAGTTTATATGTCACTTTCCCAATCCTTTTCAGGATTTTGAAAGGTCCCACAAATCTTGGAGCCAGTTTACCCTTCTTTCCAAAGCGAACAACACCTTTCCACGGTGAAACCTTAAGAAGAACCATCTCCCCAACTTGAAACTCCAATGGCTTACGTCGCTTATCGGCATAGCTCTTTTGTCGACTTCTTGCCACTTCAAGGTTCTTGCGGATTATAGAGACTTTATCGGTCGTTTCTTGTATAAGTTCTGGACCAGTGATGAAGTTTTTACCAATGTCGATCCAGCAGATCGGTGAACGACATTTACGACCATAAAGTGCTTCGAATGGTGTCATCTTGATACTCGAATGATATCTATTGTTATACGAAAATTCCGCGAGCGGTAGATGCATATCCCAATCACCACCAAAGTCAAGAACACAAAGGCGTAGCAAGTCCTCCAAGGTTTGGATGGTTCGCTCGGTTTGACCATCAGTTTGAGGATGGTAAGCCGTGCTTAGATCCAATTGAGTACCCAATAGTTCTTGCATAGACGACCAAAAACGCGAAGTGAAACGAGCGTCTCAGTCAGATATGATGTGCAGAGGTACCCCATGACGACTTACAATTTCATCAACGTATATTCGAGCCAACCTTGATGTCTTGTAAGTGTCACGTATGGGTATAAAATGTGCCGACTTGGTCAATCAGTCAACGATCACCCATATGCTATCATGACCACGAGAGGTTCGGGGTAGCTTTGTTATGAAGTCCATGTTCCCATTTCCACATAGGAATCTCGGGTTGTTCAAGTAATCCACTTGGACGTTGATGTTCGGTTTTAACCTTTGTACACGTGAGGCACTTAGCTACATAAGTCGCTATGTCTTTCTTCATTCTTAGCCACCAATATTGACCATGCAGGTCCATGTACATCTTATCGGAGCCAGGATGAATGGAATAACAAGTTTGATGAGCTTTGTTCATGATGAAGGTACGAAGATTATTTGGAACCCAAATTCGATTCGCGAAGTACATCAATCCATTGGGTTTCGTTTTCAATTGAGTTAGAAGGTTATGCTCCAGTTCATCCTTCATTCTTCCTTCATGTTGAACCGCTTGTTGAGCCTCTAGGATACTAGACTCGATGTCACTATCTATTCTCAGGTTTTGTAGCAGTACAGTAGTCTCGTTGACATTTAGTCAGATCTCAGTATCAAACTCTCCTAAAGTGTCAAACCATTGGCGTCGATCACGAATCTCTTGAAACGAGATCGTCTTGTTATGAACCTTTCGACTCAGTGCATCGGCCACAACATTGGCTTTACCAGGATGGTAACGAATGTCACAATCGTAATCACTAATCAACTCCACCCACTGACGTTATCTCATATTGAGATCCTTTTGATTAAAAACATGTTGAAGGCTTTTGTGATCGGTGTAGACTATGCATTGTGTACCATACAGGTAGTGTCTCCAAATCTTCAAAGCAAAATAACAGCACCAAGCTCGAGATCGTGTGTTTTGTAATTCACCTCGTGAACTTTCAATTGTCTCGATGCATAAGCTATGACTCTTCCTCGTTGCATTAGAACACAACAAAGGCCTTGTTTTGATGCATCACAATATGCGGTGAAATCGTCGTTTCCATCGGGTAGGGTCAAGATAAGAGCTTTGCACAACTTGTGCTTTAACGCTTCAAAAGCTTCTTCTTGCTCGGAACCCCACTCAAATGGTTTATTCTTTTGTGTCAAATACGTGAGTGGCTTCATGATTCTCGAAAAGTTAGCAATGAATCGCCGATATAACCAGCAAGACCAAGGAAAGAACGAACTTTGGTTGGAGTTGTGGGAACACATCAATTCTTCACAGCTTCCACCTTTGCAGGGTCAACGTGAATTCCTCGGCTATTCACCACTTCTCCTAGAAATTGAACTTCCTCGAGCCAAAATTCACACTTCGAGAATTTCGCGTATAGTTGTTCTTTCTTCAACAACTCAAGAACTTGTCGCAGATGTAGCTCATGGTCGGTGTTGGACTTGGAATAGATAAGTATGTCATCAATAAAGACGATCACAAACTTATCCAGATAAGGCTTGCATACTCGATTCATGAGATCCATGAAGACAGCAGGAGCATTTGTTAAACCAAAAGGCATAACCATGAACTCATAATGCCCATATCGAGTACATAATGCAGTCTTTGGGATATCATCGTCATGGACTCGCAATTGATAATAACCAGAACATAAATCGATCTTTGAGAAAATAGCGGCTCCTTGAAGTTGATCAAACAAGTCATCGATACGAGGAAGAGGGTAACGGTTCTTGATGGTAAGCTTGTTAAGTTCACGATAGTCGATGCACATATGAAACAATCCATCTTTCTTCTTCACGAATAGAACAGGTGCACCCCAAGTTGAAGAGCTAGGACGAATGAAGCCCTTCTCGTATAATTCTTGAAGTTGACTAGAGAGTTCTTGCATTTCCGATGGTGCAAGTCGATATGGTGACTTAGCCACGGGGTTAGCTCCCGGAATCAAATCGATTTTAAATTCGACTTCACGCACGGGAGCTAAACCACTAAGGTCATCGGGAAATACTTCAGGAAAGTCTCGTACAATCGGGACATCCTTAAGATCTTTCCCTTTGACTTTCGTGTTGACCACGTAAGCCAGGAATGCCATATAATTCTTGCTTAAGCACTTTCGGGCTTGGGTGCACGACATGAGCTTGAGCCCTTTGGAGGATTTTTCACCGAACACTTTCAATGTATCCCCAGAAGGTAACAGTATACGAATGCACTTCTCAAAAAAATGATCTCGGCATGGTGTTTGGCTAACCAATCCATACCAATGATGATGTCAAAGCTTCCAAGTTTCATAGGAATAAGATCGATAAGAAAATCATGTGTGTCAAGACTTAAGATACAATCACGAATAACGATATCAACGGTGATCGGTTCTCCATCGGTGAATTCAACGGTGAGAGGTCTTTCTAGTTTCGTAGATGGCTTAGCAAGAATGAGTTCAAACTCTAAGGAAACAAAAATCTTATCGGCTCCAGAGTCAAATATAACGTATGCATAAGTTTTATTAATAAGGAACATACCTGTTCAATTTTAAAGGTATTTAATGATACAGGTAACAAATGAAAAGACTTATGTCATTTAAGTTAAGGGTTAGTTAACATACCATTCACCACATCATTGTTTGCTTGTGCTTGATTTGCATTGATGTTGAAAGCACGTCCTCGGGCTTGTGGAACATTACCCACAAGACGAGGGCATTGTGGGCGAAAATGACCAGGTTCCCCACAATTGTAGCAAACACGATTCGTGACCATCGCGGCATTATTAGGTGCACGGTGACAAGTCGCCACCAAGTGACCATATTTACCGCATACGGTACAGATGCGGCACGGTTGGTTCCCCGGATGATGGTACCTACAGGTTTTGCACATAGGTTGACGACCAGCATAGGCCCTAGCCCCAGGCACTTGTGCCACAGGTGCAGCCGCAGGTACAAGTTGTCTTTGAGGTTGTTTGGGTGCAGCCACAACATAGTTGCGCGCCGGTGTGAACTTGCGCTTGTTGTTGTTGTTGTTGTTGTTGTTGTAAGACGGTTCGGCTTTGGTCTCCTTAACAGCCTCGGTAGCCGTCTTTTCCACCTTCTTCGCACCCTTAACAGACATGGTGCTCGCTCGTATATGATTCTCGGTGAGTTGAGCGGTGATAGTGATGGCTTCTTCTAAAGTTGTGGGTCGACTACCCACCACAGCATCTTGAATTTGGGGTGGTACACCCTTGATGAACTTCTCGATGTTGCGAGGGACAGTGTCGACCATATGGGGCAACATTATACACAACTCATGATGCCTAGTTGAGTAGGCCAAATGGCCACCACCATCTTGCTTCAAGTTCCAGAATTCCTCTTTCAGTTTTTGTAGTTCACTCATCGGGCAGAACTTCGCGATGGCGATGTTCTTGAACTCCTCCCAGGTGAGTGCTAACACAGCTTCAGCAACATGATTCCTCTTCTCGCTATTCCACCAAGTAAGTGCCCTTTGTTGGAGCATACTAGTGGCATAACTAACTTTGTGTGCCTCGGGACACTCACAATTGACGAAAGTATTCTCCATGCTCTCGAACCACTCAAGAAGACCAGTGGCTCTTTCCTTGCCACTAAAGCTGGTGGGCTTGCATGAACTAAAGTGCTTAAAAGTGCAGGTTTGATTGTTGCGCCCTTGATTCGTACTATTTTCACCTTGACAATTACCATTGTTGTTGTTGCTAGCATTGGTCATCAAAGTGCTATTGAGTTCAGCAACCATGGTGTCACACCCCGACCGACGGCGGAATCATCGGGGCGGAAGAATAGGAGACGATTGCTCATAGCACATGGAACTAAATAAGTTGTAATAATATTAAATATCATTTATCATTGAACATTACAAGACAAATAAGTCCATACAATACAAGAACTTCAAACAACGAAATAACATATTTAGTTAAACTAGGTCCAAGACTTATATAAGCACAAGAAGATCTTCAAGCATCAAACCTGAAACATGTTAAAAATAAAAGGTCAACTATAAAGTTGGTGAGTTCTCATGGTTTAAACACACACATATATGTATATATAAAAGGGTTACAAGTAGCAATTCATGTCCATGGTTACAAGTTAGCAAGCTTATAAAACACATACAGTTACAACCAAACCTCGACTTGATTACAAGTATATAAGATTGGCTAAGTGTATTTGGTTTCCATGATGAACAAGCATACGTCATCAGGAGTCGGCAATACATCAACTTTAGCACCAAATAGGCTTGTCAGGCCCAAAGATTTAAGACGTCGCCAGGCTAGCAATAGTTAATGATTGTAAACAAAATATATATCTCATATAAGACTTACAATAACACAAATAACCATGACAAAAAGTAAAGATGAATTGCATGTGCATTTACAAGTATCAAGATGTTTACAAGTGTAAGTTTATAAGGTTAACATGTTTCACCCCAAAAGGTGTGAAATAAAATAAAAAGGGGCATGAAGAACTCACATGGAAAACTCACAAGTATAGTGATGGTTGTAGAGTTCATAAGAAAGCTTGGATGTCAAGAATCAAACGTGATGTCCTAAATGATAAAAAAAACAATAACTTGAGGTTGGAATTCATTACAAGAAGTTAGGACATTTAGAGAATGCTAAAAAGCAAAAGGTAGATTGAGAAATGATTATTGCATCAATTCTAGATTCTAAACAGAATGTTTAGTATGTGTTTGAACAGGTTTTAAAAATAGCAAACGGTTTCATAAAATTATAAAAATTTATACTTGACTAGTTCAAAGTCTCTCAGAAAACTTTCATTCAGAAACATTTTTATGAAAAGATATTTAAATAGGTCAAACAAGCAGAACAAGACAGAAGGTGCTGAAATGCGTACTTATCTTGTGAAGGCTATTGTTGAGTCGTCCGATTGAGTTTGAAGACGTATAAACTGTCGTTGAAAAGGTAATTCAATGAACTTAACATTGGATTCTGTTTGTACCCAAATTTAATTTGTTATGATCAAGTTATGATCGATTGAAGTAAGATTATATTCTGCTAGAATTGCAGTAAGGCACTTATGTGCACTTTTAAAATTGTTAATACATGAAACGGGTTAGAACAATTTATTATGTCAATATATGGTATATTAGTCTTCATTTGAGTTATAAAAATATTCTAAGACTTTGGCATAGCCATCATTTAGAACAATAATCTTGTGGAATAACCGAATGCGGCGGCATAGCCGTCCATATGCAAACGGGATTCTTTCTTTATGTTAGTGTGTTGTTAGCTTAATTTAGGAATATTAGTGATTGTTACAAGATTAGTGATTATTAAAATGTTAATGATCAAATGATAATTATTAAAATAAAAAGAGATTTGGTAGAAGAAAGAAAAATAGTAAGAACATAAAGTCATGAAAACAATTGGATGTTAGGATGATTAAAATGTATAATATAAAAGTAATAAAAGATTACCTTAGTATTAAAAATTCTTGAAATCTCTTGTAAAATAAAATTATTCAAATTGATTATAACCAATAGATGAAAGCAAGATATGAGAATGAGATTTTTAGAGAATGAGCAAATGAAAAGTGAGGTCTAAGCCTTGCTTTTATACTTGAGGTTAGGAGGAGGTTATGAATGGTGTTAATGATGATTTATAAGTCTTTTAAAAGGGGGTTATGATTGGAATTTGAAATAAATATAAATTTAAATAATTTAAATAAATAAAATAATAATTATAATTTAAATTTAAATTCTTGAAGACTCTAATTTTAATATTTTTTTTATAAAATACTTATAGACTTTATAAAACCAATTTAAATAATCAATCAAATTATTTATTTGTTAATATTTATAACTTTTATAAAACTTGTAAACTTTATAATTTGATTATTTATTTTCAGTATTTAAAATTCATAATTACTAATAAAACTTTATATAAGCTTATTAAAATTCATTTTATAACTTTATAAGTTTTAATAAGTCTTTTCCATTTAGTTTTTTTTGTAACATGATTAATAAAATTTATAATTTTATGAAAAAGAATTATTTATCAATCAATAAGTTGATTACATATTTAATGTATTTAATCCATTTATTAAGTAAATTAATAATGGAAGCTCAAAATAAGTTCGGGTTTGGGTTTTAACTTGAAAAAATGGCGGATGTTACAGTCTCCCCTACTTTAAGAAATTTCGTCCCGAAATTTAATCACAAGGGGCTAATTTCAAGGAGACGAGAAGACTTGGATTTCATTTCACGTCCACAAGGGAACTCTTGGAGGCGTTTAAATTCAACAAATTTAATTATGATGTTTTGCTATGCTTAAGTTTGTTCAGTTCATGATTCATGATTTCATGTGTTTATTGGCAAAGGGTACAATTAGTTTAGAATTTTAATTCATAAACTTTTATATTCCAGATGGTTCAAGACGACTAGGAAAGTTTTATCACGAATACAACACCAAGTTTTAGATCGATACGTAACTCGACTTAACGAACATGAGAAATAAGTTCAAAATATTTTTGGATGGGTTATAAATTTCATAAGAGCTTCTCAAGCAAATAAATTTAACAAGGTTTTTAGATGATCAATTCTTGTTTACTATTTCGTTGAGGTTTTCAAAGTTTCATTAGTTTAACGTTGATACGAGAATCCTTTTTGTTAAGATTAAAGATTCAATTTAGAAGGAGAGCATCATTGTAATAAGTTTTCAGGATAAGTGCGGTTTTGAGGGGAAGGCATTCGGAAAGATTATTAAAAGTCTTTACGAGAATTGGGTAATGATTTTTAAGATTCAAAAAGAAAAGATCAAAGATAAGGCGATTTAAAATAACAAGGTGTTTCGAGTGTGACGTTCGGTTACAAACCAAAGCATTACGTTGACTTATCAAAGTATTAGGTGAACTACAACCTTAATGGAGACATGCGTACCTATAAGCGGACACTCACCCCAAGGGTTCAGGTAAGGTAAACGGATCCATCGGTTAATAATGGAAGCTCAAAATAAGTTCAGGTTTGGCGGATGTTACACATGGTCGGGATAACGGCGGCCATTTGTCGTGCGATCATGGCGGCTAGCTTATGGTCGGAACTTTCACGCTTTCCATGATGACGAGACATGTTGGATATACAAAATGAGTTAGTCACGGGAATGAGGATAACAAAGGACAATAATTTAAACTAGGATATATCAAGAGTTGTAAGGCACATGGAATGATTCCATTTGGTAACGCATTACCATTTAGAAACGTTGACACGTCAAGGTAAATTGACTCATTTGTCTTAGAAACTTGTGTATGTTGACCATAGTTTATCACTCATCCCAGAAATCCCCAAGTAAGCATAACTAGTCCCGTAGGATTTATGCGGAATGCTTACCTTAGCCCAAATGCCTTTTGCTAGGAAAACCAGAATATAGTTGTCTATGTGTCATACAAATTTCTTAGGTTCATGATATCAAAACCTTGATGAGATTCTCATAGATTAGACATAGAGTCTAAGGAATAAACCCACGATATAAAGTGTAGATTCCACATGTCGTCGATAATAAGTTTAGGAAAGTTTCATTCGTCGGGGAGAATTAAAGAGTCAAAGATAAGTTTAGGGGAGACAAGCAACAAAGTTTAAGCATTCATAAGGCAATCCTATGCTAAGGCATCAAGTTGCACATAAGAAGGCATAGCATTATGTAGCATGCAAGCAATATTCATATTTACAAGAATATAAATGTTATTCTATAAGGTTCATGCATAAACTATAGTCTAGGTCACCATTTCTAATAACTTAAATCCCTATAGTTATGGGCTCTAATACCAATTTGTCACACCCCAACCTTGATGGCGGAAACGTCGAGATGTGAGAGTTTAGATTGTTCACAACCACATAACGCTAAATTTAAATGCAAATATTAATATTATAAGTTTCAAATGGAATACAATCATATGTCTCAAAACATGAAATAGTTCCAAACAAAACAAAGCATAACATAATTATTTTATTCATTTAACTAGGTCCAAATCCTAGTTTATTGCAAGCTTCAAATGATGACTTCAAACTTGGGCATTTCCTGAAACATGTTAAAAATAAATGGTCAACTAAAAAGTTGGTGAGTTTCCAAGGGTTTTACATACATAATATATCAAAGGTTACAAGTAGCAATTTATGTCATAGGTTATGAGTTAGCAAGTTTATAGAACACATATAGTTAACCTAAACCTCGACTTGATTACAAGTTTATAAGATTGGCTAAGTGTACTTGGCTCCCATGATAAACAAGTCATACGTCATCAGGAGCCGGCAATACATCGGCTTTAGCACCAAATAGGCTAGCAAAGATCTAAGACGTCGCCAAGCTAGCAATAGTTAATGATTGTAAAAAAAATATGTATCTCATATAAGACTTACAATAACACAAATAACCATGACAAATAAAAGTATGAATTGCAAATGTTTTACAAGACTTAAACGTTTACAAGTGTATGTTGATAAGATTAACATGTTTCACCCCAAAAACGATGTGAAATAATATAAAAAGGGGCAAGGAAACTCACATGGCAAATAAGTATAAAAAATGACGATTAATAAGAAATATAATAGGCGTCGTTCCAACGTAAACCCTCACAAGGCACCTAAATATATAGATATTACAAGATTTAAGCTTAATTATAATGAGTTTAACAAATCAACGAGTACTAGGGTTTAGTGGATTTTGGGGCTTGTTAAATAATTATATTTAACAAATAAAAATCATTTATATTATCTTAAAAAATATATATATCTATATTTTATACAAAATGTGAAAAGAAACACTTATAACAATCTGAAAATTTCGTAAAGTTGGAATAAATTTTTATAACAAAAAGAATTAAGTACTATTTAACAATATTAATTGAAAAGAATCGTTTTGAACCAATAATAATTTTTTAATTATTATTCGCAATCCATTTTGTTAGAAATTATTCACGAACAATCTTTGTTAAAATGTTTTATTAACAAAATAAATTTATTTAAACTAAAAAAATACAGAAAATATTTGGTGGCTTTTAAAACTATTTAAAGTTTATAAAAATAATTTTTATATATATTAAAAGAATTTATAATTTAATTAAGGCTAAAAAGACCTTTAAAAAAATACATGAGGGTGCCCGGGTTTGAACCCGGGACCTCATGTTGAGAATGCAATGTCTTAACCAGTGAACCAGGGCCGTGGCCTTGGTATCCACTTGGTTTTAGATACTTAAAACATGGACACAAGGAAAACCCCCAATTCAAGAACCCTAGTTTATTCCCGAATTAAATTGATCGTCCATTCGATGTTGTTAACTAAATTAACCATGGGGCTTTTGTTCCCCATGGTTAGACGATCATAAACATGTATTCAACTTACTTGATTCAGATTGATTTGCGGATTTAAGACTCGGTTCTTGCTTCGGTTAACTCGCGATGAATAAAGCTCAGGATTCGGTTGATTGAGTGTGTGTTTCACGAATTGTGGTTTACAGAGAGTTGAAAGGGGTCGAAGGGGACATTTGCCCTCTATTAAATTGTTCCAATATGGACGTTTTCACGTCGAATGGGTTTTGAATGTGGTTCGGGTGTTTCGGTTATAATCGAACGATTAATTGGTGATTTAACTCGAATTAAACTGCATATTAAGCTTTACAATGATTATACAAACGTTTCTGGTTGATTAATTGGATTATACAAACGTGTCGTGACTTGTCAACATGTCCACAACCTTCACCAAGCGATCTACCACTAAAATGGGTTTTCACACTTCACATTCTCGTACATATATTGCCATAACTCGTCTTTTGAAGGGAATGAGGCTTACCAACGAAATCGCAAATTCACGAGCACCTCTCTTACCAAGAGAACATTGTAGAATCCAAATATCACTTTTGAGTGTTGTTTTAAACACCATATGCAGTCTAATTTCTAGAGAAATAATAAGAGACAACACGCTCATAGAGAGAGACTCCTAAGATTTTTTGTGCAAATGAGGTTAAAATCGGCCTTTTTGGGTTTTAAACCAAATTTGACCGAACGAGCAATTTAGCGAACCGTTGGGCTAGGCTTGACAGTCCGGTACTGACATATAAAGGGAATATTTGGGGAATATTTTCATCACAAAAATGTATTTTATACGCATATTAAATGGAATATTTCTCGCGAATTGTTTAAGCTAGACCATGGTGGTCCTAGCACTTCCTGGTGGACCATTACCCTTCACCTTGGCGGTTCGCAATGGTATCCATCTTACGAAACCCTAATTCTCTTCCTTGGCGATCTGTTCTGGCTTCTTCCTTGGTGAATTCCATTTTCTATGATTCTGATTCGATCATTCGTGTGACAACCAGTCCACTAGGTCGAGGGGTCACATAAGGTCTTCAAAGAGATTGAGCATTCCCTGATTTTGCCAAAGGGGCATAACCTTTCTTATGAAAGAAAACCTTGGAATGAGAACAATTGATGGATGGAGTGGTCATTAGAGAAGAAGCAACAGATACAGGAATAATTTTGATGAGAGGAAGACATGAGAAGGAAATCAACAACTTTGGGTTGGAAACCGTAAAATAGATGATGTTGAGAATGAAAAGACCATCGAGAAACCAACATATGTTTATAACGTATGCAAATTAAATTGTACATGATATTATCATATGTCCAATAATATGAACTTTGTCAAACGCTGCAGGCTAGTTACCGACACAAATGAATCAAGGCTTAGTATGTGGAAAGCTTCTACCTTGTCAATCAAGGGAAGGATGACTCTTTTAAAATCAGTTTTGGATGCTCTTCGGCATATTATTTTTCAAAGTATAAAACTTCTAGAGAAATCAATAATAAGCTGGAACTTAATTGTGTTTGAAACTCATATTGGTATGCATGTAGATTAGTTCACACATAGAAGAATAATGCTTCAAGATCTTTGTTAAATTAGTTATGTTGTTAATCACATACTTTACACAAGTATCTATCACTAACTTAATGCAGTCTTGATCAATTAGAAGTTTGAAATGGAAAAATTAACACTAAAATACTTCAAACATACACTTCATTAAGCCATTTCGCTACGAAATTTTAGACATGAAAACACATGGGTCGATGGGTAATGTAAAGACAAAACTATTGAGTTAGCATTGGAAAAAATAAGTTTTTTCAGCAAAATTACCTACTATTTGAATCTAGAGGTATAAATGATTGTTTTATAATTAAGATCGATTATGTATTGAACATCTTCTTATCACTCACTCTCTATATGTTTGTTTATGTGTACACACACATATATACAAGGCAAAAATTGATGCTTGAGAGTTTTTTCAAGTGGATGAATATGGCAACAGGGATACCAAATTATCTGTAACAACTCAAAACTTATCATGTATTGAAACTCATGGAATAACTCCTATTACAATTCCTCATCTCTAAGAAGTGATACCTTCAAGTATGATTTCAGGTTGACAAAAAATTATCATACATATCGTAAGCAACAAGCATTCATATGATTTTTGTTGTCAAAGGAACAAATGTTCTGGTATAAACACATCATCAATTCTAAAAGTTGTACATGGTGTTTGATGTAAGTTGCCATCATATATTTCAATGTAAATTCTTTGGAGAGAAACTGTGTCTAGTTTCCCGCTATCTGATACTAAAAATTAGTTGAGAATGAACTTAGATAGGTGGATAAAACAAAAAAGCAGAGAAGCCATAAAGTGGGTATAAATATCGTAGCCCTAACTTCGATTTTGAGCCGAATGAACAAAAAGTAAATCAACGACCAAGCAACATGTCTTAAACTTTTAAGTAGAAATCATTGTTACCAAAAGCTCCCTCCTTAGTGTAACAGAGAAGACGGGAGGAAGAAAGAAAGGTTGTAATTGACACATGTGACACGAGGCAATATTTAGGTATTGTTTGTTTTTTCTGCAGTAAAATGTCTGCATCTGCGGACCACATCTGCACATATCTGCAGGAGAAGAGGTGGACAAAACCTCAGCAGTCTGCAACAAGAAGAGTGTCTGTTTTTTGACGTCTGCATACTTTTAAAATCAACTGGTGCTGGTATACGGCGGTGCTGGACGGTGGTGGTGATGGTAAATGGTGGGTGGTGGTGGATGGTGGATGGTGGGTGGTGGTGGTGGTGGACGGTGGGTGGAGGCGGGCGGTGGTGGTGGACAAAGGTGGTGGTGGGTAATTGTGTTTAGTTTTCTACAGACTTTAGAAATGGTTGTGTCAAGTCTGCACCATGTAGACCCCACGCAGACCTTTTTTTAATGAAAAGTCTTTCAAAAAACAAACACTCTACAAAACTCAACATCTGTGCGTGGTCTGCAAGACGCAAATAAAAAAGATCAGGAAGAGCTTTTCTAAAAAACAAACACCCGTTTAGTTTTACTATACGTTTTAGCAAGTCTAACCAATGAATAGTAAATAAGAAACCCCATCGACGTTCATAATTATAAGCATATATACTTGTGCATGTGAATAGAATTTGATTATTAAAATACATTCTTTATACATATATACGAGGTTTTCAAGTTAAGCTTGAGTAGATCGTGAAAGTTGAAGCCAAGATTGTGCTATAAGGGATCATGATAAATTTATAGAAAACATCATTTATATCTATATAAAATTGCATGTTTCATCCTTTATGTTCAAAAAGCACCTAATCATCCTTTGTGTTCACCTTTTATTTAGATGATGTCATTTATTGTAACGTATGTTAGTTTCTTCCGTTAAATGCACTGTATATAAGGACAATTTGGTAATTATAATCCAAAATAACTATTTGCCTATTCCAAGTTAACTCCCCCCCCCCCCCCCCCCCCCCTTCTTCCCATCTTCGCTAACTCCCTCTATTAACTCTCTTTTCTCAACCCCGGTGCTAGATCGCCACTCATCTACCACCATTTTCTGTTTTTCACCACCATCATGATTCCTAACCGGTGGCTTTTAGATTGGAGAACATTAATCAATAGTCATACTAGCTTGAATTAACCCAATCTTGAGCTTGTATTGGTTAAAATCCTTACTCAAACACCCATGATGAATAAGCCATAGTAGCTTGAGTCAACAAGAAGGAACCCACCTTTCTCAAAGCTTGAATCTTTATTTTCAAATACTCCATCAAAAAAGAAACTCACCATCACCAACCACCATCCTTTGCAGACGAGAAGCAATTGCTTGTTAATTGGGTTGTAACATTTGTTAGCACTAATGTCTTCGGTGCTGTTTGTTTTTCTTCAAAAGCTCTTCTTCATCTCTTCATCTGCGCGCACGCAGACGCGGGAAGAGCTTTTAAGTGCGCAGACTGTTTGATTTTTGGAAGACGTTTCATTAAAAAAAACGTCTTTCCTGAGGTCTGCGTGGAGAAGATGTGGACTTACCACTTCTCAACCTCTTCTCACTCACTTATCCTTTAATCTCCAACCCTGAAACACAATTCTCCTTCAACTCAAACAACAGCCACAAACCACCGGTCACCCTCTCATCCCGCAGCCCCCCTCCTCCGGCAACCCCTCCATCGCGCCGCCTCCCCTTCCGTCGGCCGCCTCCCCCTCTGCCGCGCCTTCCTCCTGCCCGTCCCGCGCGCCCTACCCCTGCCCGTCCCGCGCGCCCTACCCTGCCCGTCCTTGGGCGCCGCCTCCCCCTCTGCCGCGCCGACTCCCCCTCCGCTGCGCCGCCTCCCTCTCCGGCTCGCCGCCTCCCCCACCGTCGCGCGCCTCTTTTTCCGCCGCTGAATTGATGGGGGAGTCTCTGTTAGCTAGCCATACATAGGTTTTCTGCTCGATTTGCTTGTACTAAATACCGATATACAGATTGTTGTTGCCTGGGTAGAAGAACCCTAATTCGAAAACTTCACCTGCAAATACTAGAGTGTGATTGGTGGTGAGGGGTCTAGTGGATGTGATGGTATCGATCGATTGAATTAAACAGGGGAAGAAGGTAGATTGTATGAAGATGATGATGATGGGGATGGTGGTGGTGGTAAAATAATGGGTGCTTTTCATGTTCTTCGAGAGAATTGTGACCAATTTCGTTTGTGTGAATGTGTTAATGAACTGGGGTTTCTGGAGTTTTGATGATTTTGTTCTTGCCCCATGTGATTTTCGTACCCACTGTTGTTTATTGGGTGTTAATTTGACTTTAAATTTGTTGGTTGTTTATTGGGTAGGTCTTGATTTTGTTGCTATAATTAAAAGAATTTCATTTAGTTTGAAATTTGATAAGATTTCAAATTAATAAGATATAAATTTGATTGTGTGGTTATGTTGTTTGTGATTTGGATTTGGGGTTATGTTAATTGAGTTTAATTATGAACTTCGTTGGTATTGCTGCTTTTAATTGTTTAAAAATTAGGTTTAATTTAATTACATAATATTTCAGCATTCTGCAGATGTTAAAACAAACAAACAGTCTTTTTTTGCAGACTGCAGACTTATGGTCAACCTCTTCTGATACAGATGTCTGCAAATATGGTCCACAGACTGCAGACGTTTTCCTACAGAAAAAACAAACAGCACCTTCAACTCCAAACATAACAATGTTGCAAACACTAACGAGTCAAAATTTGAAGCCTTTTGGGTGCGATTTAAAGAGCCATTAATGTCGTCAAATCCAAACAAAACCCTTCACAAAAAACCCTTGATCGGTGGATGGTGATAACATTATGGTCTGGTTGAATATTAAAAGGAGTAGGGCTTTAGTTTTGACTTTTAACAAAGGGGGTCAAAGGTTCTTATGGGTTAAAAAGACCAAACTGCTATCACATGAAACTCACATGATCTGATTTAACGGTAAAACCAACGGGATTTAGCATAAATGACGAAACATGTTATAAATTGTTTACATAAAAGATGATTTAGGCGTTTTTAAACATAAAGGATGAAACATCAAATTTATATAAACTTTAAGGATGTTTTTTATAATTTTGTTTTAAGTTTTTGAATTATGCTTGAGCCTAGCTTCCACTAGTTAGTTGAACCTAATTAGGTTAAAAAAAAGTTAAAATTTCCATTATTATGAATAATATTCATAACACACATTATTACATGTTTTATTTATCATTATTTCTCCTCATTATTATAGATCTGGTTACACATTGTATTTATGTGTGTGCATATATATGTGTGTGTATATATATGTGTGTATATATATATATGATGTATGGTTATTGAGATTGATAGAAATAAAATAAGAATTCTCCTCTTCTTCCTATTATATTTCTCTATATGCGATGTTATTAGGCTGTTGATATAAAACACATTATCAGCACGAGAATTCTTTCCAAGCGCCCTTGCTTGAGCCCTGTCAAGAACATCGCTTTCAAAATTGTGTCCTAAAATTCATCTTTCATATTTGTTGTTTGTGTTTACGGATTAATTCTAGTTGATGAAGCCAAGAAAGCATGGGAGATGGAACGAGGAAAAGTTAAGAGAAGTAGAGAACTACACAAAGAACCTCCTGCCCATCATCCTCTGCTGAAACTTCTAGTAATCATAACCATCTCGTCCTTATGTCCAATAAACTCATTCTGCAAATCAAACTACCGAGAACTCTACTCACTAGTCCCGCAAGTAGATGAATCACCAACTGAAATCAAGTTTGTTGCTTCAGCAAAATAAATAAATAATCCTTTAGTAGCTGAAAGTATTAGAAGATATTGGAAC
Organism: Flaveria ramosissima; assembly: GCA_025215565.1. Classification (NCBI taxonomy): domain Eukaryota; kingdom Viridiplantae; phylum Streptophyta; class Magnoliopsida; order Asterales; family Asteraceae; genus Flaveria; species Flaveria ramosissima. The sequence continues at coordinate 460,915 of JACVEC010000279.1, read as the reverse complement.
AATCCAGAGAAAACTTATAAATATGAGTCCTCAAATACTGAAGATGAAGAATACTTAGAAAGTGACCAAGTGTACATCACTGATTGGGGATATGATTTGAAATGTAAGAGATACTTTATTGAAAGACGTGATGGCTCCAATCATTTCATTTAGATGAACTTGAAGTTCTAAAGCTCAACCAAGATGATCTAGAAAAAAATGTACTCTCTCATCGAAAGATATAAAGATATGTTAGACAAATACAAATCAATAGCATCTATCTAAAGGTGAAGATTGGTCAAAGGGTTGATAAAAAACCAAGTGGAAGTGGTGAAGAAGGCGTTCCACATGTTTCTCATCTGAATGTACATGATTCAATTACTACATGTAGTTTTGAGTCAACCACCAATTTTTTCTACTTAACTTTTGTTGGTGCTGGAAGAATAAAAATGAGTTAATTTGATCTACTCAGACTGCCTTGGCCCAACATGAGAGATTTGATGGAGATCCCTCTTAATAATCCAACAAGGGATCATAAGAGCTAGATGTATGAAATCCTCTTGATAAGAATGCTTGAAGGATAGAAAATAGTTTTGATAGCATCATCTTAAGGGGAATTTGTTGAAATATAAAGAGGATGAAGCTACACAAATACTATGTATCAAGTTCAGTGCCTAAAGTCAAATAATCAAACTAATGTGAATGCTCTAACACTAAACTTTAGTAACCAAACTCGAAAAAACTAAAACTTAACTATAAATAATTTAATGGCTAAACTCTAAGATCTTAAACTTTAATGACTAAAGTCAAATAATCAAAAGTGAAAATACCTAAAACAAATGTGGTTAAAATCTAAGAAAGCAAAACTTTACTGTTCATCCGCCTTTCAAATTAACTATAGAGTAAAGTAATATGTGAGAATCTAATAAATAATGAGTGGGTGAGTTCTATCTTATGACAAGTTGAAAGTATTGTTTACGAGGGAACATAGTATGAGGTTTCTTTGCTTCTGGTAGGAATATTGGCTTCATGGGATTTTTGCTTCTGGTAGGAATATTGGCTTCATGGGATTTCTACATTTGGAGAATTGAATAAAAATGGAGAGATGTCATCGCTTCTTGTTTTCTCCTAACCTTTCATGTCTTGATGTCAGGACTAATTTCCTCTAACCTTGGATGTTCGACCGCATGATTGTACCTCTTTTCTGTTGTCAAGCTTTGGTAGCAGACGAAGCTCTAATTGTACCTCTTTAGTTGTTCTATATACGTTATCAAGTTACGACAAACCAACCAACGACTAGTATGAAGGTCTTGGTGTGATTTTGCTTTTAGCTTCAGAATATGAAGGGCACCAACCAAAAACCAACGATGTTGATCATGGTCAATGCTTCAAAGCATGAGTTGCTTGAAAGGACAACATAATCTTGCATTTAGCTGCTACATACAAAGCATTGTGCACGCATTCTACACATGGGAGGATGCTATTTCGGTACAACTTTTATGTGTGTGTCATTTGTTAGATACTATTTGAAAAACTTCTTATCAGCATGTTTTGTTCATTTTGGCAACAAGTGTAAAATCATACGCAAGGTTGCATGATATTGTTATCAGTTATGCAATATGAGCAACCTAACGTCTGACATTATCAAACCCTAGTCTCATCATTTATCAAACGTTATCAAACGGCATCTGTCATCAGATCAGAGGTTCTTCTAGGCCAAAAGAAGACACTATATGTACCCAAAGAAGGCACTATATACTTAAAACCACCCAATGCTCATATAAACTGTCACATAGCCAATATGAATGTTACATACACAAACCGGATGACTAACCGATTTCCTTTTATTTGATAAAAATAAGCCATCACATCGTCAATAAAGTGAAGGCACAAATATTTATTAAACAAAAGCAACACCAAAATCCATAAGAAAGGAATACTCCTAGTCAATCTTTTCTTTAAAAAATAATAAATAAATAAACAAACAAATAAATAAAAACTCTTGTAGAAGACATCTACTCTGCCTTCACTCTAGCAAAAAGCCATCTTCAACTAAGAAACCAAGTTTTCATTGAGGGATAGTGAAGCAAGCTGTGCAGATGGACTGCTGGCTTGCTTCACATTTCTAAGTACCTCCATAGCCTCTGCAACCTTTGCCTTCAACGCATCTGGAGACTCCAGAAGGTGCAATACCTCGGTTTGGTCCATCTCCAAAAGCATCCCCGTTACCTTAGCCGCATGCTCGTGCTCCAGTTGATCCACCAACGGGTACAGATTCTCGCCAAGCATCTGAAACAACGTTATAAAATAAAACAGGTTAAAGTGAAACCTGCAGGTAACAAGCAGTGTTTAATTTGGTTGGTTAAAGATGTATACCGTCCTCTGCTGGTCAGGTGAAGCATTAGCCAGGGCAGAAGCCAATGCTGTAATGGGCATTGGCTGCTGCATGGTAGCAGCATCTCGTGGAAGCATACCGCCCATGTCATAAGGTACAGGAAGCATTCCTCCACCAACACCTGCTGCATTTGCATCTGCCATGTTTCTGCCTGGATAACGGTACATCCGTCCTCTAGGGACCATCTGAAAAAAAAGCATTAATAACCAAACTGTCAAACTATTTATATTTGCTTAATCTTATAGTGATTTTGTTTACAGAACACATCAAGTTCATTTTAGACATCTTGAATGCAAAGATCACCCCAGCTCGGAACTAGGAACAAGCCATTTAACTAGTGTTATTTATTTCTCTCTTTTGGAGCATTTAGCCCAAAAATCTTCATCAAAAGCCAACCAGACCGTGAACCCCCCAAAGAATTAGGATATGTTTTCACTTTATTGTGCTCAAATTGCTTATTGATCTAAGGGTCAATTGTACCTTTTAAAAAGAGGACCATTTTTAAGACCAGCCTGCCTCTCAAAAAGAGTATTTTTAATATTTTCAGCAAGATATCATTAGAGGTCATATCTCATACCTGATGTTGCATCATTTGGACAGGCTGCTGATTTTGTTGCACAGGACCGGTTCCACGTCTCCCACCAAGACGTTGCTCTTGCTGCCCTTGTTGAACAACAGGTACAAAGAAGTTTGGCATAGGACCACTACCTGGCCTCATTCCAGGTACCAATTGCTGCTGATAACCAAATCCAGCCTGCCCTCACCCACCCAAAACATATGAGAAAAAATCACTAATTGCACCAAAAAGATGCAAATACATAAATACATTTAGCAAGAACCAAGAAGTACCTGAGGAGGAAGTATAGCAGGAGGAGCTTGGCCATAAAATAGCTGCTGGCCCATACCTGGAGCACCAGGAGGATACATGGGCATTCGAGGAGCCATCATTGAAGGTGCCATTGCAACTGGCCTCATTTGAGAAAATTGTGCCTGGTGGCAACAAAATTAATTACAAAACAATAATTCATCATACATTATACTAGCTATGACTCTTTCATTATCATTAGCTTAAAAAATTATAAAACTGTTTTAACTTTACCTGCAGCCTTGCCCTTCTCTCCTCCTTACGCTGTGCAAGTGCAACATAAAGTGGTTTACTCACAATCATCTTCCCGTTCATCTCAGAAAGCTACATTTATTTATAAGAACAAGTATGTTAGTTACTTAGTTTCACTGATAGCATATCATGTATATAATCCAACGTGTCCCTTACAGCTCGAGAAGCCTCTTCAGAAGACGAAAATGCCACAAATCCAGAACCTCTGCTGATTCCACCAGTATCACGCATAACCTATAGACAAGATAGTCTCACATTAAAGCAATATAATGCAATAAAACAGTCAATAATGCCCAAAAAATAGTTAAAAGTGGAAGCCAACCTTGCATGAAGTAATGGTACCATACTCAGAGAAAAGTTCCTTAAGTTTTTCATCATCAATAGTGTCATCCAAGTTCTTGACATACAAATTTACACCTTGAAACTTATCCACAGCTTCTTTTGCGGTCTGCTCAAACCGACTCTTCAATTCAAGTTCTCTTTCAGATTTCTTTTGAGCCTTACCAACATACCACTCTTTCTCATCAATCTTCTTCCCATTCAAAGCCTCAACAGCATTGGCAGCATCATCTGCACTCTCAAAATTGACAAATCCAAAACCTTTGGATTTCCCATCTCCATCTCTCATAACAACAGCACTTGTGATTGTCCCATATTCACCAAATGTCTTTTTCAAATCTTCATCAGTAGTTGAATCAGAAAGATTTTTCACATAGACATTGTTGAACTTTGTCCTGCTTAAAGACGAATCACGTTCTTGCTTACGAAGAAAATGACCAACATACACTTGTTTGTCATTAATCAGCATACCATTTAGTTTATCAATTGCATTTTGAGCAGCTTCTTCCGTGTCAAACTGCACAAATCCATAACCTTTGGACTGCCCCGTGTTATAAGTAGCTATCTTGCAAGAGAGTATATTACCAAAGCTCGAAAAAGTGTCATGCAATGCTTTGTTGTCAATTGACTTATCCAAGTTCTACACACAGAAAACAAAACAACACATATTAACCCAACATTCAACCAATCTCAACATTATCTTTAAAAAATCCCGAATGGAAACAGAAAGATAATGGTAATAATATACCTTAATAAATATATTTGCAGTTCCACTTTTACGAATGCTTGGATCCCTATGAGAATACATGATGCGAATCGCCTTTCCATTTACAGCAGTGAAATTCAGTACATCAATAGCCCTTGCAGCTGCAAAAGAACAAATAAATAAGCATATATCCAATCAATAATAAACAATGCACCACACAGTTTTAGAAACTGTAACATGATCATTAATGTCAAATTCTTATAATATAATGTTCCAATTTTATATCCTTTGTTTCAAACACATATACAGTATTCTCATTCAAACAAACAAAATTAACAAATTCACAAATGCAGGTAGCTACTAACCATCATTAGGGTTGCTATAGTTAACATAACCATAACCAAGCGACCTTCGCGTGCTCAAATCCCTACAAACCCTAACAGACACCACCTGTCCAACTTGATTAAACAGATCATACAACTGCGAATCAGTAACATTAGCCTCCAAATCCCCAACGTAAAGCGACGTCGTAACAAACGCCGGATTCCCACCGGCCACCGCCGCAGCCACAGCGCCAGCAACAACCGCCGCAGCAACACCACTAGCATTCGGCGTCGGCGTCGGCGTCGCCGTCGCTGTCGCCGCTGCAGCGACACCGTTCGGTCCGGACACCGTAGGAGGTTGCACCTGAATCTGCGCCATTTCTCCTCTTTCCTTCTCTTTATTAACAATTAACAATTAAACAGTAAAGCTCAAAAATTGCAATATGTTTTCGAAATTGGCAAAAAAATGGATAGATCGCCGGAGATCCGGTGACGGTGATACACGTCGGCGATGATGAATTGATCAATGTAGAGATCAAACAATGTATATAAAGAGGGATTGATTGATTGATTATTATTTTTGGAGGCAGATAAAACTGCACTGCAAAAATGGATGAACGTTGTATGGGTTGTATATACGTGAATGAACCCTAGTTTTTCAGATGTTACGTATGGGATGATCGTAGCCGTTGGTTTTGATCGTGAAGGGTGGACCTGGCCTCTACCGTTGGATCTCAGGTGGGTTGACGTGTACGGTGGTGATGATGTGTATAGTGGTGGTGGTGAAATCAGGTGGTTTGTGTGATTGGTGTTATGTTACGTTTTGGGCTTGTTTTGGTGGGTTTTTAGCCGTTGGGCCTGGTCATGCATTTAAGCATTTTAGATCAGTATTTCGTGATGGAGTTTATTAAAACGATGGCTTAAAATCAAACAAATGACCGATGGTTTGGTTAAGCTATAACGGGTCAAGTGTAAAGTTACCGTTTAGTTTTGGTTTTAGTGTGTGGCGCGTACATATAGCTAATTTAAGCAAAGTCTGAGTTCTTTGACAAGCAACTTTAATTGTAACTGACAAGTATTTACTTTATTTAAGTAGTTTTGCCTGTAATTATTTAGATATAATTGATTATTCAGAATTTGTTACGTGTAATATACATGCACGATTGCTCTCAAAGTAAGAGTTCTTTACAAAACCCAATATATTACGAAAACTTACAAGAGCCAATCTAAATGATTTATTTTTATTTAAAAGTTAAACAAACATGTACATAATTATGAAAAAAAACCAATAAATGCTTTGTAGGTTAGAGTTTTATAGCCAATATATGCATGTCACACACATTTGAAGACTGACTCATATGCTAGTGACGTGTTTGTAGATATACACATTTATAACATAGTCATGAATTTTTTTTACCTCTATTGTCCCATCCTAACCCGAAACACGAGAACTGTATTTCCATATTATTGAAGGTTCATACAAATAATTATCTTCATATCCGAAACAATATATTGACCATGTCAACATCATAAAGAGGATAACCAGCAAAGTAATCTTATACAAGATGATCAAGATTCATGACACATTAAATTGTATCAAACTTATTATGTACGAAGAAAATCAAGTTCTTCGAGTCACTCTTTGAGACGGTGGTACAGTTAAATTGATCTATGTTGAATTATATGCTTTATGTCAATTCAATATCAAACATAACATTTCAGTAAATATATTTTCTATGTGATTGAGTTTAACTTTTTCATGTTGAATGCTATATCTTTGATGCGGGCCGAGTATGGATGGATTGGAGCGGCTTTACTTTTCTGGGCTAGAGCTTGTGGATTGCGCTTCACTAGGTTGTTGTCTGTTAGTTTTTAGGTTTACTTTCACATTAATCAAAAACCGTTTGCTCTCTACTAAATGCACGGGTCATGGGGTGCCCATTGGAGTATATGGTTGTTGCTAGAGCTTATTAAAAGAGAGAAAGAAAAAACTCGTTCATGATTAACTCTCTCATTCTCTCCCTCGCTCTCTCTAATATGGAACTGTTTCGTCTAATCGTCTTCTTCATAATTTCGTCTTCTCTGATGCATATTTTCTATTCATAATCGATCTTCTTGTAATGGTTTCACACTTGTATCTTCATTTCCACCAGATCTAGAGTCATTCTTTATCCTCTAGTTTTAAGTTGTAGAGTTTTGAGTTTGTATTTTGTTCTTGAATCAGGATTTGTGTTAAATAAAATGTTCTCGAGTTTAATTGGATCATATTTAAGGTTTCTTGACAATCTCATCTCAGATTAATTTCTTCTATAACATACCAAATTCACTTCCGAAACCAACTCAATTACACATTATGTGCTACCATGTTTCACATTAGACAGTAGACACCCCCTTTATTCACTACTAAAAATAGCTGAATAGTTTAATACTCCAATTAGCATAAAAATTTGGATAACTACTTAATTAATTCATCTACTTTCTAAAAATTATAATATGCTGTATATAAGTTTCCTGGAAAACCAATCATTTTTTGACTTTTTCAACAGAATTTAATCTTTTTTATTAGCTTTTAACCATTATTTATAGACACAAAATGTTGACTTTAATAACAAAAAAGTCTTCTATTATATTATGTTGATAATAAAACGAATTAGTATCACACCAATTTGGATTGAGAGGTCCCACCGCGTAAAAAGTTGTAGACCTTTGAGACCAAACATAATATTTAACGGTTAACCTCTGAATTTTTATAATTATGGTTATGGTAAAAACACTGATTTAATGATCAATAATAACCTTCTTTGGTTGGTTGATGATTATGCCTTTTGTTAAATAACCTATTTTTTCTATTTCTAAAAAGTAAATTGTTAATCACATATCATTAAAAGAAAAAACCATACTTTCGGCCTTATAAATGGAGCAAATGGAAAGTCGCATTGAAATAGAAAAGTCTCCCTAATATGATTAGATAAGCTACAATGGAACAAATAGAGCAAACAGAAAGTGACATGTAATCCAAAATAACTAGAACACGTGTAAGACACGAACCCAAACACGTCATTAATATGTAAAAATTATGTAAGATACATGAATTGGAAGAAGACATATGATTCACATACCGACATAAATACAATCATTTTAATCTATTTTTTATTTCTTTACATATTATTACTATAAAGTTACCGATTTTAAAAACAATGTAAATATGTATGATACATTTATACTCGAACCATAAAATTACATGTGTCTACAATTTACCTTTTAAGTTTTGACCTGAAATACTCAAACAATTTTAGTTAGACAAAATTTTAGCTAGATTAATTAATCTCGACATTTCTGCTTTGAGTTTGAGTGTCAGTTTTCTCGAAGATCTGCGAACGATCATATAAGTTGGAAGCTTATGTGTATGGCACCCGGTATTAACAATGGAATCATGTGGAATTCAATACCGATAACAAACACCACCCCGCGCCCCCACACATGTAGTGTCAACAAAAGATCACCAACAACAATCACTTGCAGACACTCTGTTCCACAATGACCATCCACCCACCCCAACGGCTACTTAAAATTAACTTACTCTCCATCAACAACTACTTTAAAAAAATTTAGTTTATTTAAATCAATCTATAAATACGTATTCAACAATTATATTATTTACCAGCTCAATGACATATAAACCACCAACTAGCAATAAGCTAAAGGGAAAATAAAAACATTACAATATCAAAATCAATTTTCGTAATTAACGAATCCAGTTAAAGAATAATTAACAATGGTATAAAAAAAACTTAATCATGTATTCTGAAAACGCCATAAACCCCACCACTGCGAGCTTATAACAACATCAATCAGATCTTTCTTCAGCTTCAACATGAAGATGAGTTGAACTTGTTCACCATGAAACTCGACACTTTAGAGCTCGATAAGGGGACAACCAGCCATCGCTCCACAACACTCAAGTCGCAGACGCGATATTGTGTCTTCACTATATATTCTTTATGTAATTCAAGGTTGTATAATCTTAAAAATTAAATCAAAGGAGGAAAATAACTTACCAAACGCCATACCAAAACGAATTGGAGTCATCATCAACTTTCCACAAAGAGCCCCGTAATGATGCCTTTATTGTTAAGCTTGACACAACTCACAAGACTTAACAATTCTATTCCACGTCTTATAACCCTCATAACATGAAACTTATCAACAATCCACGCTTTAACAAATGAACAGACTTTATAATCTTCGCTCAAAGATCATTTGAAAATTAATGAATCTTCAGTTTTGTCTGAAGTAATCTTGCATCATCAGATAAAGATACTTATCACATTCCATAGAAAACAGTTTTCACTTTCTGTATGTTTTGCAATGATAATTAATAATATTTAATGACAATTATTAGTTAGAGTTAATCTGTATTTAAAAGAATTAGTTTTCACTCATGAAGAATTGTATGTCGCGTTATCAATAGTAAAAACTAGAGATGGAGTTAAATTATTAATGTTAGATAAAGATGATAAGATTACTAATAAAACAACAAAAGTTATATACAAGAAAATATTTAGAGATTTATAATAGCTATTTATTTGTTTAAATGTAATTGTATTTCTATCATAAACCATGCAAGTAATATAATATTACATTATTAATGATAATAAAATTATTCTACAAATTTTCTAACAATGTTTTTTTTTATTTTTTATCAACCGTGTAATACATTTGTACTAACCTATTTGCAATCGTCCCAATGTGCTTCATTAGGAGCCCCCAAAAGCAAAACTCACGACTTATATATATATATTCCGAATACTCCCATCATCATTCTTGACTTAATTGGAATACTTTTAAATTATATATAATACTGATTATCAACTTTTGTATGTTATTAGGGTTGTTTCATGTGTTTTAGTGGGTTGTACCCACCTTTCTTCTTTTTTTTATCTTTAACTTTTTTATTTAACTCAAAACTTCTATATATTTTACAATTTATCCCTGGTAATTTTTTTTACTTTTAACTATGGTTTCCTATACTCTTCATGTTTTACAAATTTTCCGTCGTTTCAGTTTGAATTTTGCGAGTTAACATGCCGCAACGTGCGTGTGTGGTTTAACGTCTTTACGCTATTTTTTCCCTGTTTAATAGCTCCGTCGCAACGCGTTGGTCCTACATCGACTTAATTTTTTATATGATTTAAGTTTCGCATGTGTGGTTCAACGCTTTTACGTCTACTTTTCAATCACTTTTATTTTTTTTGTTTTTTATTTCTTTTTAATACGAATTTTTCAAATGTTGGTGGTCGCTTGATACTTGGCACGATGTACGCCCCCCGCCGCAACGTTGGAGGCTTAATACTAGTTGTTTACTATTTAGAAAGTTATCCTAAGTAAGTTATATAATTGAAGTCCATATAAACAAGCCTATCAACAAAACAGGAATACATAGCTTATCAGCTACAAAATCAAATACAAACTACTTGAAAGACATAACATATAACATTCATATATATAATAGTATCATTGACTCTGACACTTCATGGTTAGGAATATAGAATTTCTTTAGATTTCTACCTCAAGACATGACTATAATATACGTTTGGTTCAATTTGGTTATTATATAACTTCAACTACAACACAGCATTTGGTTACAATATGGTTTGGTTTGTTTAGTTGGTAAAAGAAATCACAATTTAAACCAAACCATGATGGATTGAGATCGAACATTGTATGAAAATCCTGGATTGAGATTTTACATTTGATAAATTTACATTTGGTGGATTGAGATCGAACATTGCATGAAAATCCTGGTTTTTACATTGGAAAAGTTTCCTATATTCATTATAATTTATTTTCCTTCCATTTACACGTGGAATGTTCAACGATCTAATAAAATATTTAAAATTAACATTTTAGTTCCACTCAAAATTTTATCAACCAAACACTTTTAACGACTTCTTAATACCCAAAGTGGGGACCAATCGGATTTTCATTACCTTCTACCCTTTAAATAGATTTATTGCGCATACTTACTATTCTCATAGGTGTTTGCATCAAGAGCGGGTAGGCTCGCAAACATGATTGTTAGTTCGAATCGACGCCTTCATTCAAGGTCATCAAATTCTAATGGATGTATTTGTTACCGACAGATAATGAAGGTTAAATATAAGAAAATTTGACGTATGTCAATTATCATTTATCAATGTGGAATTCAACAAAACTTTTGATTGTGTTGATTGTATTTTTTTAGTGGAGACCATGAAGCATAATAGCATATGCACTTTAGGGTGAAGTGGTGTAAGTAGATAATGCCTCTTGTTCCTTTCGCTTTCTTATCGATTATAAATGCTTTTCATATCGAGAATTCTAAATGAGAAGTAGAATTAAGACAAATGATTCTTATTTACTATCGTAGTTTATACATTACACGTAACCATGAAAACATGAACTAAAAGGAGCCTTAAAGAGGTCTCAATATATCGAGGATAATAGGTCAAATATGTCATATTTACAAACGATACTATAGTTAAAAATGATATTATTCCAATATCACAGATTATTATGTAATGATTTTTAAATCGTACAGATACGATATCAAACCTGTAAGTTCGGTCAGACTGGATTTAAAAAGTGAACGAAATGATTATTAAATTAAATAAATATTGAAAATTAATAATATTACAGAATAAATTTAGATAATGAGAAAAATATAATAAAAAATGGTAAAGTATTTATTTTTATATTATAACTACATAAATTTTGTTATTATGTGTGTGTATAACTTATAATAAATATAAGACAAATTGAATTTTAATAATCCAAATTATTACTATAATAATTTATACTATTAATATTGAACTGTAATAGTCTTAATTTTATTTTTATTATCAACAATAGTCCTATTTACATAATAAATAAAAATTTACACTTCATTTCATTGACAACAATGATTATAAACGAAATAAAAAAATATATAACCTAAATCGAGCCTAAACTAAGTATAAATCAAGTGTGAATATATGATAATAATACTACTTGACTATTGTTAGTAATAAAAATAAAAGTTGGAATTCTTATTGGCTAAATTAATAGTATGAATTATTATCGACAAATGTATAATAGTTAGGATTATTAAAATATAGTTTGACTAAATATAAATATACTATGTATAACTTATAATAAAAGCATAATTGTACGTTATCCATGTGGCCCTATTCTAGATAGTACACCTAGGATCCACGTATAATCTATCACATGTCATCATCATATCAATCATTACTATCTCACTAATCAATCCTAAGATGTCAAACTTACCAAATTTATAAGTATTTTTCATGTTTTAAATTACAATACATTTTCTAGATGTCCACTTATCAAATTTGATGTATATTTTAGTTTCAAAATTTTCTTAATATTAATAAATCACATCAATTTCTAATATTCGTTGATTTAATTTTATTAAAACATGAATAATTGTTTTATTACCATCACTATTAAAAAAAGATATACTTATTAAACACTTAAAACCTTTTAATTTTGTTTGAGCATAAAGTGAATATACGGTTAGGTTACATTTAGAGATGTTCCAGAAAGTAAAATAATAAAATAACTATGTTTTCTTTATATATTATTTAACGAGTTTTAAGTCATATATAAATCTAATTATTAGAAGTCTTTATAAATATATGGGATCTTTATTGTATATTTCATGACATATGTTCATGTTTACTTTTGCATATTACTGATTTTTGATATTGTTATATCATATTATCATGAACATATTATTCCTTGACATTAAAACCTTTTTTGTACATGTGAGTTAGATCATTTATGATATCATCAATATATATTTTCATTTAAAATTTGATCTTCTATTCAACATTGTACTATACGAGTCTATAACCTCTTAATTATATATATAAACTCATATATAAATGTAGAATTTATTTAATATGAGAGAAAACAAGACATATATTTATATATTTAACCTAGATATCATTATCATGGTTGTTGTAACACCCGTCATAATTTCATATCTACTTTCTATTATTCGTTTATATTTGTTATTAGACAACGATGCATTAATAGGACTTAGTTACATATTAAGTAAGTTACATATAATATTCACAACAATTATAAAATCCTCCATATTTATATAAAATCATAACTTGGTGATGCAAAACATATTGTTCGACCAAGTCGTAAAGATGTAAATACTCATAAAAATCACATGTGTACATGTGTGTGCATATATCTTTTAGTTACTTATACATGAATATGTATTCACATACATACTTTATGTTTAATTCTTCTATGCATGGATGTATATTCATGCATACATCATTTGGTTTACCTATAGATTTAATCTCTTATATTTATAAGCTAGCTAGTAAAACCATTTTTATGAAAGCAGGACCTAAACTAAAGAAACTAATGATCTATTTTGAAGCAAACCTAAACTAACTATAGCCCCAAACATGCTTAACCTTCACCGACCCACCCCGTCCCATTGACCATTTTTCGGCCATACAGCCCTCCCCATGCCTCCTTTGACCACCAACTACACCTCCCCATCATCATACCCTCCTTTTAAGTCTAGGTCACATTCCCCTTTTGATTATAGGATATTATTATACTTTCAATGTTCCATTTTACACACATATCTTTTCTTGTATAAAGTTTATAAGCTACAACACTTGATTCACGAGGGGGAGGGGGCCCACGCCGAGTCTCCCAACATGCCTTGGCTTGACACCCCAACATCGTCACTAGTTTTGCAACGTGTTCTTGCCGTGGGTTGCTTCCAAATTTTGACTGTTGTCCACCCCCTTTCAACAACTACGTGTGCATGTTGTGTTGTGACATGAGTGTCCCCTGCCTTAAATATGAGTGTATGGTGCAACGTGATATGGTTTGATATGATACATAGAGTTTTATGGTGTGGTGTAGGATTATGACATGAGTACCCCCCCCCCCCCCCCCCCCCCCCCACCCTAATAACCAACTTATAACTAGGACTTATAATTACGAGTAAGATCATTTATAGGTCAAATATACCATACGTTCTTATAAAAACCTTTCACATCTCAATATTCATACATATTCATGTTTTATTTAAATAATATTTTATTTATTTGTTTAATATATTTTTTCTTTCTTCTACTTACAACTACTCACAAATAATATTAAAAAATAGATATGATGTATGTGTAGTAACCCCTAAATATAGGGGATTGTTAAAGTTTTTTCTAAAAGCAAATTGAATTTTAATAATCCAAATTATGACTTATTGACAAATAATAATAACTTTCATTTTTGTTCTCGACGTCAATCCTACTAGCACAACTGTTTATTTATTTACATTTAATTTTCACTTGATTTTGCTCACGATGATTATTGTAAATGAAATATGGACACATACAACAAAACAAAGTGAATAATAAGTGAAAGCCAAGTGTAAATCGATGAAAATTATGCTAAAAGGATTGTTTTTGATAACAAAAATGAAAGTTGAGATTATTATTAATCAATTTAATAGTATGGGTTGTTATCAAGCAATATGTTATAGTTTGGATTATTAAAATTCTATTTGCCTTTTTAAAAATATAAATGATAAAGATGAGGATGCTCACCTAAGAGCATTTAGATTTCATTTTTTATCCTCATCCTAGTTACAAATAAAAATCATTATTTTTTTCATCTTTATTAATTAAATAATATTTTTTATCAATTTACTATCATATTTTCTTTCTTCTGTACTCAAAACCGTTTTCAAAAATATTAAAAGGTTTATAAGGGGTTAAATAATGTATTACAAAATATACAAATAAATAATAATATATTTTCTTTTTTTCACTATAAATACTCAAAATCATTTCATTTAATGTTTGAATCATAAAATTATAATCGAGACGTAAATGCTTTAATGTGAATTAAAAACAAGAAAGCATATTAAATAACTTATGTGAATCTTTCAAATGTGAGTTTCTTTTATAAAAAAGAATAGTATAAACAAAATGATCCGGAGAATGATATGGATATCATCTTTGAAGTACAATGTTTATCAGTGGCCTGGATTTTAATGATTGAAGGCCGTGAACGACTAATAACAAGACACGCGTCTCACTGCCATTGAGTACGGCCAAATCACCTTAACTACTACGTGTCAGTGTTTGAAACTGAAGTTCAAATTTATTATTTATTATAATTATAATTATAATAAATACAATTCTTGCACATAACTCGAAATATCTCACATGTAGTAAATCCCTACGATGCCGTGACCGGATTTTACTTTAATTTTTTTAACCGTAAACGTGCGATCAGATTCGGATAATAAGTGTTATTTTAAAGTCTATAGCCCAACTGGTTAAGGTAAGGTATCCATACATGTAATGTTTAGAGTTGAGCCAGGAGGTTTTCTCAGCAATGAGTTTCCTACTGAGTGGGTTGGGGGTTTGGTCCCGGCTGGAAAACGGATAGGTGGGCCCAATTAAGATAACACCTATCCTCCAAAACAGGGTCGTACATTTGTCGTTCATAAAAAATTATTTTTTTAATCGTGTTCACTTATCCATGTCCCAGCATGCTCACCTATCCATGTTCCAACGAAACTGCACCCCCAACCCTCTTATGAAGAAATACATTGTTGGAAAAAACCACTGCCTAAACTTTGAGCATATTGCTTTTACATGTAATGTGTATCTCATCTAAACCAGTTTAGCTAACTATCACCAGTGATGTTACTTTACATGGTTATAAAGTTTTATTTTTACGTCAAGTCACTTTCTTTAATAAGGAAGACTTAGGGTGATCAAATATGCTTTTAACGACACTATAAGCGTATTAGATAGAACTAGTATTAAGCCTCCCACTTTGCGGCAGGGGCGTAAAATTATGCCAATAGCATCAACATCACACCACCATCAATGACCGCCAACGTCAGGAAAAATTCGTATAAAAAAAACGGAAAAAAACAGAACGAAAAGTAGATGTTAAAACACTAAACCACGCTTGTGAAACGTAAAACTTTAACAATAATAGCTAAGTCGATCTAGGATCCGGACGTTGCAACCAGACTGTTAAGTAGAAAAAAATAGACGTAACAACGTTGAACCACATATGAACGTTATGATGTATTATCTTTTAAAATTTAGAGCGAAATATATACGAAAATTTTGTAAAAGAAGAAAATAATAGGCAACCGAAGTTAAAAGTAAAAAATTGTAGGGGTTAAATTATAAAAGATGTAAAATATTGGATTTAAAATAAACAAGAAAAGAAATAGAAAAATAAACAAAAGACATGTACAACCTTTAATGCGTATAGTACAACCACCAAATTAAGTAGGAAAAAATAGGCGTAACAACGTTGAACCACACATGAACGTTATGGCGTATTATCTTTTAAAATTTAGAGCGAAATGTATACGAAAATTTTGTAAAAGAAGAAAATAATAGGCAACCAAAGTTAAAAATAAAAAATTATAGGGGTTAAATTATAAAAGATGTAAAATTATTGGATTTAAAATAAATAAGAAAAAAAATAGAAAAATAAACAAAAGACATGTACAACCTTTAGTGCATATAATACAACCACCAAAGCAACCCAAAGTAGCTAATTAATATAATATAAATAAGGTGTTTAATGGTATAAGCTTATGCTCGACTAATATATGGTGGAGATCAAAATTCTCAGTTTTTTTTTAATTTAAAGTAGGACAAAGTTACACTTGATAGATTGGGTGTGATATAATTTAAGTTTTGTATGTAAATTGTAATTTTGTTTGTACTTGTCACTAACAACTTGCTAGTCTCTGATATGTGTTTTTCATGAAATGCACCACCATCGTTCTAAAAAAAACCAATCTATTTTAATAATTAGTTTTCAATTATCATTCGGATGGGTGTTCAGTGATAATAATTAAAGACTAATTGAATATTATCGAGATTCCAACATACATAAGAGTATTTGAAATGGCCCTAAAATAAGGTGGTGTTAAAAAATATACAATAATTTTCAATTGATTGGAATGAAATATAAAAAAATGAAATTGAAGAATAATAAATTTAAAAGATATGATAAAATGATTTATCCATTAATATTGACATTAGAGAGTTTACAATCTGTTTCAACTTTGTTTCAAGAAGACGATGGTCTAAGCTCGCTAACTTAGATGTGTCGAATTGTAAATTAGTTATTGTAAAGTTCTTATTGAGGTAGTCATTTGATGTTTGAGTTAAATATTCCATTGAGGTCAAAAGTTTTGCAGCGTAAATAAATTGTTATATTAAATTAAGTAGTTTAAATGATGTATGAGTTGGCGTTTTATAAAAAAGAATTAGAATTGTATGGTTACTTTTTGGTTTTATTTCCGGTGAGTAAACAAGTTAAATAGCAAAATAACTTTTCTTTGTCATCTTGAACTTAAATTTGTAATTTTATTTTTCAACAAGTCTTAATATAATAATAATAATAATAATAATAATAATAATAATAATAATAATAATAATAATAATAATAATAATAATAATAATAATAATAATAATAATAATAATAATAATAATAATAATAATAATAATAATAATAATAATAATAATAATAATTTGGTGATACTATACCTATGTATAATTGCATCTTTTAAAATAAAAAAGTAAACAGTAAATTTGATGATTGGTTCCATTATTAAATCGTAAAAGCTATTATAAGTGTTTTATTAAATAATAAGTCGTATAACCCTCAAATCTACTAAATACATGTGTTTCGGTTAGACAATTAGATAAGTTTCAGATGGTTTATAAGACCCTTCTAAATACGTAGAATATAACAAAATTATTCAAAAATGTTGCTTGACTTTTGCAGATTTCTTAAATATATGTTATTTTTAAGTATTAGTTGTTTAGAGCTATGTATACATCAGCTAAATAAATAAATATTAAATAGTTAGTAATAAAAGTTTTTAACTTAAAAAACGTATATATAAAATATATATTTTATACTTTTTTAAAATAAACATTTTGTAAACATTTGCTTCGCTTTATTTTGTTGTTTTAAAGAAATGAGTTTTCAAAAAATTTTGTTGTTTTAAAGACAGGTTAAAAATATTTCATAAAAAATGTCATTGTTTTAGAAAAATTCGTATCTTATAATAAATATGTTTTTCGATTAATTTTTGTTTCTGAATTAAATATGCAGTTTTTTAGTTTCCAAAAGAATTTTTTTTAACCTTCTTTTAAAAATTTACATGATTGAGTAACATAGTAATTAATTATATTAAACAGAGAGAAAATGATGTCGGCATTTAAATGACTACAACATACTTTTATGGCGAGAAATTATGTGAAAAATGTAGAAAAATGGCATGTGACCAGTGACCCTTCCTGTTTTTCTTATTCTTATATAGTACATAAACATAGATTTAGGTGTATGAGCTTCTATTATTTTAACAACGAGATGCAAACGAGTGAGCAGGAGTTCTATTATCCTAAAGCTCGGCTCATTTTAAGTCTTAAAAGCACTAGAACTCGTCTCATTTCGAGCTTTATTTCTAAAGCTTGGACTCGATATGGCCTGATTTGTTTCAAGCTTTTTATTAATCCGATCTCGATTAGCTCGCGAACGGCTCAATTGTTTGAGCTCCCATGCAAAACCAATAAATAGAAGGAAATAAAAATCAAGAATTGAAAGTTTTCCTAGTTAAAATTTTATTTTCATTTATTTCATTCAGCATTTCTATAACCTATTTATGAAAAATTATATATTATACCAAAAACGAACATATATTGAGGCTTTTTTGTTCGTTCTTTCTTTTCTTCAATTAAAGAGTAAATAAAACAATATTTTAACATAATAAAAACACAAAATCCCTTCGGATTCTCCATCTATCCTTCTACATAAACTACACCCCACCAAATAATATTTCAAAACTAATAAAAAAAAGACAAGCCAGCCCTCCGAAATTAACGCCGTCAATCCCCGTATACACACCTAGCCTTTGTCGTCACCCGTCCGTTAACTCTCATCAGAAGATTCCGGACTCGGGTACTCATTCAAATCCGTGTTCAAACACACCCGACCCGAACACCCTTCCGCCGACGGCGACCGGTGCCCGTCACGGCGGCGATGGTGGTGGTGCTGGTGGCAATCCTCCGCCCCTCCGCCCTGATTCTGCATCGCATCCACCTTAGCTCCGACCTCCGTCGCCTTCTTCCGTATAGCAGCGGCGGAGAGGTCGTGCAACTCGCCGTCGTCGCCGATGGAATCGGGGAAATTCAGGCGAGCCGTCGGCCCGCGGAGGTAGAACACGGCGGTGTCGTAGGCGCGGGCGGCGGCGACGGGGGAGGAGTATGACCCGAGCCAGATACGTGAGCGTTTGTTGGGTTCACGAATTTCTGCGACCCATTTGCCCCACTTTCTCATTCGGATCCCTCTGTAGGGTTTTGTGGTGTCCGATTCCGATTGGTGGGGTTCTTTACCCTTGGTGGCGGTGGTAGCGGTGGTGGTGGCGCCGCCGTGGGGTGATTCCATTGGTTGATTTGGGGGAATGATTGAATGAATGAATGATTGTGGTGTATTTATGGGCGGAAGTGGTGAGGTGGCGGCTGGGGATGTTGAGTCGGCACAGCCGTTATGCGGGTCTCGTTTTCGGCTTTCAGATAAGCACAAAAAACACGGCCGACAAATAATATCAAACCATCACTCATACTCTCATACCTAATAAAAATGTCACTCAAGTAATAGACGGGTGATAAGAGACAAATAAGACAAAATCTCTTATAGTAGTAACTCATGTTTTAATTTGATAATGAAAAGTTTATGACGTAGTTTAGAAGAATAGTTGGTTTGTTGTTAAAAGATAATTATAGGGTTTTTTTTTGAATGGTGAGTTTTCTTTTTGATAACGTTTTTAGGCAATATAAGTTTGGAGCATTAATTTGAATAGTTGACATTCTATCTCAAGAGGTATGACTTTGCAAAATCCGATTATGAACCATCGGAATCGGGAAAGCCGAACCGTCAAAACTAATTATTTATTATGCATCTGTTTAGTTTCCGGTTCCTATGATGACCTTTGTTCGGTTTTTGTCCGGTTCCGAAACCGAATATGTTTCAAAAACCAGAATGCCCGATTACAAAGGAAGAAATGAACTAAGGCTTGGATTTCAAATCCAGGTGTGAGTGAACTTTAGTGAAACTGATAATCTTTTTAGTTGTATTTCAAACTTAATTGTTGTCTTAATATATTTTGTTTGTGAAAGAGTTTAATTTGTTAAATGATCATGCAAGTGTCTACAAATGCTAATGTATGAAAGAGAATTGCATATGTTTTACTTAATATGTACGTCACAGTATGTTAATATCATCCCAAGCTTACGGGTGCTTGTTTGTGCAGCAAAAAACAATTGCTTAAATATAATGCCACCGGTTCTCTACTTTTTAACCGATTTGCACATCATTAACATGTTTTGCACATCTTAAACAGCTTATGCATCCTAACCGGTTCTATATTAGAACCGAACCATAAAACCCGTAATAAAACCAAACCATACTGTTTCCATAAGCTGCAGTTCCGGTTTTCAAGATCATGATAAACAATTCTTAATACAGCTCGGTTCTAGTATGGTTCTAGCTGGTTCGAACCGGTGGCATAGTCCTACGAGGAAGCCTCACTTGGATATTGGACAAACATAGTTTAAAAAAAATCAAACATGCTTTTTCATCGATTATTAATATTAGAGTTAATCTCGGTTTTCGTCCCTGAGTTTTGTAAATTGTTTCCATTTAAGTACCAATGTTTATTTTGTCTGTATTATTGGCTTGAGTTTTGCAAATCGTTTTTGTTTTCGTTTTTTTGACTAACGGTGTTAACATTTTTCTGTTATATTTTTTAAAAAAGACCAAAATACCCCTAAGGGCTATAAAAAGTATCACCATCTTACTTTTCTATCTCACTCTCCTTCTTTCTTCATTCTCCACATCACCACACACCATCGCCACCAAACACCACATACCACCGCCACCACACACTACAGCCGGCACACACCACCGCCGGCACACACCACCACACCACACAACACCACCACCACACACCACCGCACCTCACAACACCACCACCACCACACATCACCTCCTTCACCCACCACCACACCTCACACCACCGTATACAACTAAAACAGTCACAAAAACCATATGGTTTGAGTAAGAACCGTTTGAACTCTGGATCAAAGAGAGCTACAAGAACTGAGGATCTGGGTTGAGTTTAATATGGGGATTATTTGCTACAATTAGTTGATATTAATGGATGGTATGAAAAAGATGATGAGGTTTAATGTACCTTAGATCTGAAAATCCATGGAGGCTAATCGATGTATATGATAAAAGTGATTTGTTGAAGATGATGATGATGATGATGATTTGTATATGTGTGAAATCTTGAGTTTCTGTAAGTACAAAATGGTTTCTCTCTAGAGTTTGCGTGGGATGTAAAAGGAGTTAAAAACAAGGGGTAGAAGATGAGAGGAGAGAGAAATGACATATCAATGTTTTTGCCGAATGGATCTTATTACTTGCCCAATGCATATACTTTTTGTATTCAAGTTTATAAAAATAACAAATAAACATCAACACATAACCGGAATTATCTTATAAACAACCGCAGATGACGATTCTATAGTAAAGTTGACGATGGTGTGATATAGAGGTCGCGCGGGACTGTCGCCGATCCCCCACGCCGTTATTTCTTTGCACCATATGGCGCCCACTCGCCGTGACACACCCAAAAAATTGGGTTTTGACCATTTGCAAACGGTCATATTTTTTGACCGTTGGAGCCTACCCCACCCCCACCCCACCCCTAACAGCTAATTGCCAAAATTTAAAAATAATTATAATAAATTTTACACTATAAATGCTAATCTAAAACTCACAGTTTTTTCCCTATTCTCAAATATTTCTCATCTTATCATACACAAATTTGCATTATACTTTCAATAAAATAAATCCCACCAAAAAATCCTCAAAATCCCAAACTCAAACCTCAAAAAAATATAGACCGAAAGTATGTTCGGGTCCAAGTAAACCGACGCCTAGTAACCAACCGTTCAACCCACCACCACAATACAACCGATGGCTTCAAAATCCTTACGAATCCGCCCAACCATCAGTCTACCGCCCAATTATGCCGATGTTTAAAACCATTAGAATTTTCATATTACAATAATATCCCAAACTCTTTTCAAAACCCACCACAACACGTACAAGAGGAAGAAAAATAAAATAAAGAAGAAGAAGACAAAGAAAATGAAGAAGAAAAAGACAAAGAAAATGAAGGAGGAGGAAAGAATCTTGCTAAAGCACAGTTGTGGAAAACGTTAAATTATGCTAAAGAAGTCTTGCAAGCATGGAGGTCTTGACGTATTTCAAGCCTCGACATAGGAGTCTTGCGTATGACAAGCGATTGGAGTCTTGCATTTGTTGCAAGCCGGACAAGAGTCTTGCGTAAGGGCAAGGTACAATGAAGTCTTGTATTTTTCTTTACACGAGCAATGGCTAAATGAGTGTTGTACGAAGTACAGACTCACTATAAAGTAATGATAAAATAAAAGCTAAAGTATTAAAGAATGAACATAGTTAAAGAGAAAGAAGCCTTACCTAAATGTAAGAATAAAGATAAAGATTAAGTCTAGAGTATAGTATTTGGATAAATTATGATTTAAAGTATAAGTCTCGTGTATCGCTAAATCTTGATAAAAAAAGTCTATTAAATGATAAAGTTTTGTTAAAGAATTTTGTAAAAGTAAACATGGAGCTCACTTAGTGTCGTTGACTTTTGTATGCATATTAGTTTGACAGGTATGCTGCATGAATAAGTTGTGAGCTTGGCATGGTTCTGGAAGCTACCTGGCACATGGGCAAGGCTGACATCCTAGCCTCGCTATATAGTTAGTTAAAGTTATCTTCATTGATGTAATTGTTGGTTTAAGACAATGTTTTAGTTTCCACTTCTTGTAAATGAAGAAATTTTAAGTTTAATAACTTGTGTTTCTAACGTCCAAATCTATTTGTGAGTTTGCCTAGAAACATGGCCTTACATCTTGCCAATTACCGACCGGAATCCCACACCAGCACCACCGTTCTCCATACGATGACCACCGTCACCGTAATATGACCACCACACTTAACAACCACCATCTCAGCCACCACCCTACCAATGTAGGAAAACCGTGATCGAGCATATGACCACCATCACTTAAACAAACCCAGATCAAACAACAAAACAACCCAAGCAAACTCAATCGTGATCATACCCCCCCCAAATCGCTTGCAAATCTTGAAGAACACCCCCAATCGACAACGATAACATTAGTGGGGGTTCATATTCTTTAAATACGGTGGTGGTTAGCGATGGTAATGATTGAATCTCACATCAATACCCACCCACACCCCACCCCCCACAACAGTTAGTGTCAAGGTTGCGATGGTGGTGCGAAGTAGGTTTAGGGCGACGATGATCGTGGTGGAAAGAGGATGAGGGGGGGATCGAGTAGTTTCGGGTGTAGCGATGATGGTGGTGGCAATTATCGGTGGTGGTGGCAATTATTGATAGTGGAGGTCTGGGTAGACGGAGGTGATGGTGGTGGCAATTGTTGGCAGTGGTGATGGTGATACATGTTGTGGTTTTGGTTTGGATGAATTTTGAAAGAAGAAGACATGGAGTAGAAGAGGGAGGGGTGGGGTAGAATGGGATATATATATATATATATATATATATATATATATATATATATATATATATATATATATATATATATATATATATATATATATATATATATATATATAGGAATGGGTTCATGTGAGAACCCATCCTATTTATGAGAACCCATTAACTCAATCTTAGTCATTCATTAATTATAAAATAATCAAGATTCTAAATGAGTGGTAGAGATGATATCAAGGGTATATTAGTCTTTTTTAATAGTTGTACTTTTCTGTGATATGTTATTTGATTTGACATAAAGCTATCACATTTTTTTTTCCTTATTTCTTTTTAATTTTAAAAAACATACCACCATCACTATCAATCCACATTCAAATCCCTAATCCACCTCCACACCATCGTTGACCTCCACCAGCACACTTCTCATCGACCTCCTCTAGAACATCATCATTGTGCCCACCACCGCACCATCGTCGCAACCGCCATCTCCACTGCCCCATTTGGTAACAGTAGCGTAGTTACATGATTTAATATTGTTTGGTGTGAGGTTGTTGTAATGACGATATTACTAATTTTAATGTGCCTATTTTTTACGTTGTGTTACATTGGTTTACAGTGATGTAACTAAAACGCCCAAACAATCTTCAAGCTTCCAAACAGTGCTCAAACACCTAAACAATTATAATGCGCCTAATTTTTACGTTGGGTTACATTGCTTTACAATGGTGTAACTAAAACGCCCAAACAAGCTTCAAGCTTCCAAACAGTGCTCAAACGCCCAAACAATTATAATGCGTCTAGTTTTTACGTTGGGTTACATTGGTTTACAGTGGTTTACAGTGATGTAACTAAAACGCCTAAACAATCTTCAAGCTTCCAAACAGTACTCAAACACCCAAACAGTTATATGCGCCTAATTACGTTGTGTCACATTGGTTTACAGTGGTGTAATTAAAACGCCCAAACAGTCTTCAAGCTTCCAAACAATGCTCAAACGCCCAAACAATTGTAATGCACCTAATTTTTACGTTGGGTTACATTGGTTTACAGTGATGTAACTAAAACGCCCAAACAGTCTTTATGCTTCCAAACAGTGCTCAAACACCCAAACAGTTGTAATACGCCTAATTTTTACGTTGGGTTACATTGGTTTACAGTGATGTAACTAAAATGCCCAAACAGTCTTCAAGCTTCCAAACAGTGCTCAAACGCCTAAACAGTTGTAATATGCCTAAATTTTACGTTAGATTACATTGGTTTACAGTGATGTAACTAAGTAAATGTGATATTTCTTTAATTTTTTACATTTGGTTTACATTGGTTTAATGTCGTTTGGTGTAGTTACGTGGTTTAATGTCATTTGGTGTAGTTACGTGGTTTAATGTCGTTTGGTTGTTATGTTATTAAAATCACGTTGGTGTAGTTACATCGTTTAATGATGTATATTTTACATTTGGTTTACATATTATTTTTAATTATAGTTTTGCTACTGTTTATAACGGTGTAACACTATAACATACGGTAAAATTGTGTAACATATGGTTTTAGATGATATATTTTTTGTTATTTTAGTGTGATTACAGTGGTGTATTCTTATTATAGTGATGTAACGTATGGTTTTAAATGTTGTAAGATAGTTTTAAGTGTTGGAAATACTAATTACAGTGATGTAGCTACAGACGTCCAAACAAATCTTTCAAAACATATTAAGACTATATGGTAATTAAAGAGAAAAATAATACGAGTTTAATGATATAATTGTTATAAAAAATAATATAGTATAAAAAGTTATAAATATATAAAAAAATTGGGTGTAAAGTTATTTTTATAAAAAAGAAAATAATATGAGAGGAAAGAGAAAGTTAGGTGGCATATTCAATTACATTTTATTATGTTGGTTAAATGACTACATTACCCTATTCTATTAAAACAAATTAATGGACACATGGCATGATCTCTTGTTTTCCAAAGTAAATCAATGGACCAAATAGGGTTAATGAGTTCTCACAAAAAATAAGGGTTCTCATTAGAACCTTATATATATATATATATATATATATATATATATATATATATATATATATATATATATATATAAATTTTAAAGTTATTATTAATTTTTAATCATAAAGGATATTTTGATCATTTCACACCGACTTAAGTAAAAAAATTAACGGTGATCCACTCAAAAAACTAATGGTGTTACGGTTTGTGAGACAGTTGGGACCAAG
The DNA here is from genome assembly GCA_025215565.1 of Flaveria ramosissima. NCBI lineage: Eukaryota > Viridiplantae > Streptophyta > Magnoliopsida > Asterales > Asteraceae > Flaveria > Flaveria ramosissima. Next base: position 435,113 of record JACVEC010000279.1, on the reverse strand, counting down.
CCTTTAGATTTACTTAAAGTTAAAATTAATATTGCAATATGAGAAAACTATAGTAACTAATCATGTAATTAACTCAAAAATAAACAAGAACTTTTAGTGTAATATATTTGAGACGAATACTATAAGCAAACCACAAAAAGAAAATTATCATTTCATATCTGAGGTTCAAATCTTCCTTCAATTGGTTTTCTATTTCGTATCTTGAATAATGTCACGTGTCTAGCGCAAACTGCATTTAACTGATCGCATCGCCAAAAAGTATTTTTGAGTATTGTAATGATTGCCGTAATAGATTCCCTATGTTATGAAAAAAACTTGTTAAAGTATCTAAAACTAATGAATAAATTTAATATGATTTCTTATTCTAAAGACTAATTCGTTTACTCTTTTAACAAGCTCTTAATAAACACACATTGTTCACATTGGACTTATATTTAAGGAATGACTCCTTCAAAACTCAAATTGGTAGTCGGTACCGTATTTCAAGAGGCTTTTTTAATATTTATTTAATTAAAAGAGTGGTGTAAAAAGTATAGAAGATGACATTAGTGTCTCTATAAGGGTATTCAGAAGATTAATTGTCTCCTTTTTATCTTATAGACTGAAGTTCAAATCTTTTAAACTACCTAAAATCTTGTAAATTGTATGTAGCGTATAATACACAGAGATTAGAAGATGTTTAAAAAATGATGTTATAAAATAATAAAATAAGAAGAAGAGAAAATCAGAAAAGATGATAAAGTCAGAAACATGCGGTCACGAGATATCGGGGAAACATGACGTCATAAGGGAACAAAGTCACGCTACATGATGACTCAAATGCCCCACAATGAAAACAAGACAAAATCGTAGGTGACAACTGAAGCTAAATGTGTTTTTCATGTTTAGGGTTTTATGAATATTATCATTTGGGTTTAAAATTTTAAATATTTTTATTTGCAATTAAGATGTTTCACAAAAACTTTTATCTGAATCCAACCACTCTTAATTAACACCATTAATTTTTCCGGTTAAGTTTCCAACATTTAGGGGTATATTTGTTAAAATAATTACAAAATAAGAAATCAACTCTATATGAAAGGTTTTATGCGTTTAATCTTGTTTGATAATCATCATTTCTATTTGAATCCACCTATTATATAAAATATAATATAATAATAATCACCTAAAATCGATTCATTTCTAACTTTATAAAATATACACCATAAAAAATATAAATAAAGAACAAATCACATGACACAAACCATTTGAATCAAAACTATAAAAGACTAATTTCTCATAAACAATATGACATTAACAACACATGAATACAATGATCATAAAATACTAATCATCGTAACCATAATTAAACTTTAAACCAAAGAAATATATTATTTAACAAGACAAGCAAATATAACATGACTACTAAACCAAAATACATTAACAAGACAAAATAACAAAAGACTATCATGAAGTTAAATCGTAACTGTAATTATCAAAACAGACTAAACGCATAAAACGTTTCATGTGGCCTGGTTTTTTCGTCAAAACAATTGATATATAAAAAAACCAGCCCATGTGGATTCAAATCGTAATGGTGTGTACCAAACGAAACTGAATGTATAATAACCTCTCATGTAGAATTGATTTTTTATTTTGTAATTGTTTTAATTAAAATACCACTAATGTAGTAAACTTAACGAAAAAAGTTAACAGTGTCAATTAGGAGTAACTAAATGTATTCAAATGGCAAAATTTATGCTTTTGGACTCAAATGAAAATTTTTCTTAAACCTCAGGGATGAAAAACACATTTAACTCTGTAAGTAATGTTTCTTTTATATGAGCTATTTAAATGCGGTTAAAAACTTGATCTAATTATATACAATATTTAAATATGAAAAGTTTATAATGGAATGAAATTAACCATTGAGGGTGAATAAATATATACATGTTTGGTTAGTGAATATAATGGAATGAACTATTATATAGTTGACTCCGTTCCCTCAAATTCATTCCATTCATCCCCCCTCCCTTCTATTTTTTCTTTTATTCATCTCTTCTTCCATCATTAGTCACCAACACCATCCATTCACCCAACTCAACAACAACCACCGGCCACCAAGATCGTTCGTCACCGGCAATCACCACCACCACAACCGATCACCACCAACCACTGGCTGTCACCGCCAACCACCGCTGCCGCTGCCGCCCCCACCGACTAGGGGTGCGATCTTCGCTGGAAATTGAATAGGTGAGCCCTTTAAAACAATATTCGATTATAACAAGGTGTAGCTTAGTTGTTAGATCTACCGAATGAAAATATATATTAATTAATAGGGAGAATTACATACCTATAAATTTCATTAATTACATATATACCCAATTTAAAATTTTAATTACATATATCCCATTGTAAAACTTAGTTAATTACATATATACTCTAATTAACAATTTAATTACATATATTCCCTTCTAATATTTAGTTAATTACATATATAGCTAAACTAAAAGTTTAATTACATATATCCGCTTTATTAAGTATAAATATTATATATTTATCCATTTGATTATTTAAAATTTAGGAACTTATTTGTATTTACTCTTATTTTTATTAAAGTATAAAATTATGTTTTTCCTTTTTACTAGCTTTTTGAGTTTTATTTATTTACTAATATTTCTATACTAACGCTTTTTTGTGTTTTTTTGTTTTTTAACCTTTTGATGCTAATATTTTTTGGTTCTTGTCTGAGACACTTTCAGTCTCGTTATGCAACATGATTCAAACACATAATTATATGTTACATAATGAAACTGGAAGTATATCACACATGTACCGGAAAAATTAGCATAAAAAGATAAAAAAAATATAAAAATGTTAGTACTTAATAAATAATGAAAAAACTTGAAAGTTAAGTAAAGAAGGAAAAATATAATTTTATAATTTAATAAAAATAATAGTACTAGTTATATAAGTTTGCAGGACCGTTTAAGGGCTTAAACAATTACAACACAACAACACAATAAGGAGAGCAACTAAACTTTGATCAAACAGTGAACTGGATTAACCAAGTATGATACTAAGAACACAAGTAAAGTAAAGAGACAGAACAAGAGAGTTGGGTTTCAAGGAGGCAATATATTGCTTTCTCAAGTTCTTTTACAAGTATTACAAAGCATAAAGAAAGATACAAGAACTTGGAATACTTATACTACAACCTACAGCCGCCTATACTTTGAAAGCCAGCTGGATACAATTGACTAGACACTAACAAAATCAATTGTAGGATCAAAAGCATATCTGCCTTTTGACCTTGTGACTATGACATACCATAGCTCACATCCTTATCTATTACAAAAAGGATAAAGTACATAAAGTAGAAAGTTATAGACTCAAGACCTCAATGTACAGTTACCAAAAGCATGGACCTTTTCACCAACTCATGTAAGTTGGTGACTTTACAGAGATGCAGCGAAAAGTACTTTATGGAACAGTACATCAGATAAAGCATGTATACTAAAAGTCTTCGGAAGAAATCTGTCTTCATAGGTTGAAGCTTCGGAAGACTTTGTCTCTGAGGCTTCGGAAGACTTCATGTTTGGCTTCGGAAGATATTGGTCTTGGCTTCGGAAGATTTTACACTTAGAGTATTTTCTAGTGCATTGTGTAAAACTTCCGAAGCATTCTTTACTTAGTACTTAGTGTATGTTGCAGAGACACATTGGATGTTTTGGGTTGCATCAGACTTAAGGAATCCTTACAAACTCCCCCTAGGCTGATGCTACCAAAACACTTAGAAGATCTTCAGATGTTGGTGGTCTTCAGTACAATCATGACCATTCCTTTCTTCATTAGATGGTAGGATCATCAAGACCTTCATAGTATCTTCTCATCTCAAAGAGATCATGCAGAGGTAGAGTAAGTCCAGGACAAGATGGGTGTCTCAGTTGTTAGAGGAGCCACTTGCATAGGAGTTGATTGGGCTGCCTCATCATGCACTTCCTCAGGTTGATCTGATTCAGCCTGATGTGTAGAGGTAGATGACTTAGGCTTCTTCTTCTTTGACTTTGGTTTAGAAGCCATTCTCTTCTTCCTCTTAGATGACTTTAACTGAGAAGACTGGTCTGCAGCACCATGTTGATCATCCTTGTCTTTCTCAGTTGGGTGTTCCTCCCTCACAGGTTCAGAAGGAGAGGGAGTTTGACCCTGCCTTGGATCAGAAGATGAAGCTTGCTGAGGCTCAGCTGGAGGTCCGGGTTGAGGTGTCTCAGGTTGTTCAAACTTGACCTCCACTTCAGGTGGGACTTGACTTGGAAGAGAGTGCAAGTCAATCAGTTCACCACTCTTAATCTTCTGCTTGATCACCCTTATATGCTCATCCATTGTGGATAGAGACATAGGGCCAAGTCTCCTTCCGGAGAATCCATATAGCTTCAAGAAGCTCATCATCCTTTGTCTATCAGCAGACTTCTTCACACTCTTTTGGATGATGGCTCTTGACTTTGCAGCTTCTTCCCTTAGCTTCCTTTTGGTTGTCTTTTTTCTTTGACTAGCTCAAGTTCAAGTTGCTTTAGGTACTCAAACTCAATGAAGTCATAGGACAGGGGAAGAAGTGCATCTGCCTGATAGAAGCCTGTGGCACTCAGGTAGTTGATCATCTTGATCCTATCTTCTTCTTTATCTACCTGAGGTTCTTGTGGAGCCACATCTTCCTGTGCAGGACTTTCTTGAACTGGAGAGAGAGTGGGAGCATGCTTGTAGAGTCTTTTCTGTCTCCTCTCCTCTTTGAATTGGAGAAGTAGCCTTGCATCCTCTTTTTCTTTCATCTCTCTTGACACTTCCATGTCAGCCAGTTCATTCAACTCTTCTAAGGGGAGGGAGATGATTTCATCAATATCATAGTTCCTGGTCTGTAAATAAGTAATCCTGACTGCCCTCAACTCATCATCTTGAGTATTTGGTCTGGGGGCAGCCCTGATTGCAGCTTGCATAAAGCTAGATGACCCAGAGGAACTTTCTCCCCTTAGCTTCCTTTTCCTCTCTCTCTCTTCCTCCTCAATTTCCTCAGGAGTCATAATCCTTTTCCCTTTGTCACCCACAGACCTTTGTGACTCAGGGTGGATAGAGGCTTGGCCTTCATTGCTTGGTGTAGCTTCCATGCTCTGGCCAGAGAGAGGCTGAGAAACACCTTCACCAGCAGGTGTCTCAGAAGGAGTTTGAACCTCTGCAGCAGTTGTTGATGATGAGACAGGGGTCTCAGGTTCTGCCACTGGGCCTTCAGTCAAGGTTTCCCCTATGAAACTAATCTTAGGGTCCACCTCAACATCCAGTTGACCGATGACATTGCCTGATTGCCTAAGTCTCCTTCTTAGAGTGAACTCTGCAAGGATCCTATCTTGGATTCTTTGAGCCAATCTGTCAGCTTGTCTTGAATTGCTTGGATTGACAAGTGGCATGTTGACTAGATCCAATCTTTCATAGAAGTTCAGGCTTTGAAAATCAAACACTTCTTGTTGCCCTTGAACTCTGTGAAGGATAAGGGCTCTTCTGTCAGCATCATACCTCCACCTTATGATGTAGTTGGAAGTTCCTTGTGGTGGAGATGACACAGCCCTTGGTATACCTTCCTCAAAGAGACTCCTGATGATAGAGTCTATAGAGTCCACATTAATGTGAACTTGAGGAAGTTGCTGAGAATGCACAACAGCAAGTGAGGATGGTGAGTCCTCTATGTCCATTCTCTGTGAAGAACTCCCAGGTTCTGTGGCTGCAATAACTTTCTCCCCCTTTTTGGTAGCATCACCCACTTGCATAGGTGAGCTGGAGGATAAGTCAATCACTTCCACAGGTTCTTGTGTTCCTGGTTGAGCTCTCCTTAAAGGTCTCCCAGCTAGTTTTTCCTTTAGATATGAAATCTGAAGTTGCTGATCATTGACCCTGTTTTGTAAGGTAGTCACCTGAGATTCAAGGTGACTAACCTTAGAGACTAAATAGGAGCATGTTTTTGACAGTTTTGCACCTTTAGTCTCAAATTCCCCTCTTCTTCATCAGAAGAATCATTGGGGGATGAGATGATTGGACCAAAGTCCTCTCTCTCACCACCAGCTTGAGGTTCTTGGCTGCTGGTTTTCCTCTGCTCACTAGCAATCTCAGTTGAGATGCCAGTGGGCTGAGTTGCCATGGTTGAGGTCTTAATGATGTAATCACTTTCAAAAGTGAGAGCCTCTTCCATATGGACATCCTGAACATGTTCAGAAGTGTCCACCTCAGTAACAGGTGACTGATGTGGGATAGACTGAGGAGAATCAGAGGTACTCATCTCTCTTTGAGTAGGGGAGGAGAAGAGAGACTCATGGTACTCACTGAATCCTAAGTCTTCATCAGTATAGAAGGATAGGTTGGGAATGGGTTGGTTTAGATCTAAAGGCTGGGGATGGTAACTGTCCCCTGAAGGTTGTTCACTTGAGTGTTGAGACTCAGAGTGAAGGCTTAAGGCTGTTGGGCTTGTGAGCTCATCAGGGTGAGCATGAGGAACCTCAGCCCTGATAGTGAAGAAATGGGAGTGGTTTGCTCCTCAGGGAAGTGGGAGCTCTAGTGTCCACTTCCTCCTGTAAGGTGAGTATATGGGGACCTGCACAGACTCAATAGCCTGAGCAGGGGTTCGTTTGGATTTTCTTTGGTAGGTGAGGGTTATTTGTGGTCTTTTTAGTGGTAAGAGAAAGAAGGTGTGGGTTCAACACTAGCTTGTGTTGCTAGGTTGTCACCTTGAGCAATGAGCTCTAACATTTTGGGGACTAGGGCTGTTTCTACCCCTGAGAAGCCTACAGTTGGCTTCTTCATTATTTTAAAGATGCCGGGCTTCATCTGTCCCAATTTAAGAATATTACTTGTTTCCCTCAACTGTGAGCCCAGTTCACAGTTGAGAATGTGTTGAACATATCTAGGAAACATGTAATACTCTAAGGAGTCCAAGTTTGCAAGTAAATTAGTATAAACAAATTGAGAGTACCTGAACTTGACCCCCTGAACCATTCCATGAACTATAAAGGAGAGATCCTCAGGAATCTGGTCCCACCCTCCATGCTTGTTTGACAAGCTGTGGATAACCACATGGAGCAGGTATTTCCACTGGGATGAGACCTTCCCTTTCCTGAAGGTCTTTACAGAGAAATCTCCCTCATAGCCCATCTGCTCAAAGGAATGATTAACAGCTTCCTTTGGGAAGGACAACTCACCTTCTTCATCATCCAGCTGCAAATGATGGTTAATGATGGCCGGAGTGATGAAGATTGTCCTCCCTTGCACTGTGGCAGACAGTGCCTTCTCCCCATCCATAATGACCTCTTGGCAGGTCTTCCAGAATTCAAGCAAGTGATCCTCATACAGAGTAGGATCAATGGTCAGGGAGGTGAAATAGTTGGATAGAGTTAAGAATTGGCAAATCTCTGAGAAACTTGCATCTTTCTCAGAGCTTAACAGAGCAACTGATTGTGTTGCCTGTGAAGTTGCATGGAGAAATCTGGGTTGTTTCTGCGGTTAAGGTTGGCCATTTCAGAAGCTTAAGGGTGAAGAAAGGTAGAAAGCAAAGGCGGTTTAGAGAATTAGGTTTGAGGAATAGTGGAATTGAGGAAGATAGTGAGAAAGAGGGGGAACCGTTGGGTATTTATGTGAAAAGGGATTTGAACCAAAGTTAATGAAAGAGGATAAACTTTGAAATCCGGAAGTCGGTCCCACCTCTGAAAAAGTAGTTTACTTTTGCTCAAAAAGTAGTTTTCTTGGAATTCGAAAAGCTTCCGAAGGTAAATTGTCTTCGGAAGTTTTAATGAAAAAGCTTCCGAAGCTAAAATGGCTTCGGAAGATTTTCCTGAGAGTCTTGAAAATTTATGCTTCGGAAGAGAAATAAACCCTTGAATGCTTTGTATAATAAACAACAAAGCTTCCGAGAGTTAATTTTGCTTCGGAAGGAAAAAGTCCTTAAAAACAAATAAGTGTCTGAGATAAGAATTTAAGCTTCGGAAGATAGATTTAGACTTCTTCCGAAGGTAAAATTTCTTAGACAGTTATTTATTTTGAAGACATGATTTTTCTTCCGAAGATAAAATTTTATCTTCCGAAGTATCAGAAAATTTTCAAGAATCTAAGGAAAGTCTTCAAAAAGAATTTTACATCCAAAGAAAACATGAGCTTATGAAAGTGATGAACTAGACAACTTAGGACACACATATTTTAAGAAGAAATAATTAGAATTAGTTTTAAGAAAAAGTCTACTCAAAGTTAATCATCCCAATAGCTGATATCAGATATTTAAATCTCTGTTCATCAAAAGCTTTTGTAAACAGATCAGCATATTGTTCATCTGTATGAACTTTGACTAGTTTAATTAATCCCTTTTCATAGTTATCTCTTATTAAATGATACCTGATGTTGATGTGTTTGGTCCTTGAGTGCTGCACAGGGTTCTCAGTGATAGAGATAGCACTATTGTTGTCTATGTGGATAGGAGTCTCCTTGAAGTTAAATCCATAGTCCAGCATCTGATTTTGAATCCAAAGCACTTGAGCACAGCAGCTTGCAGCAGCAATGTATTCAGCCTCAGCAGTTGATGCAGACACACAGGATTGTTTCTTGCATTGCCATGAGACAACCCTTCCACCAAGGAATTGACATCCCCCAGATGTAGACTTTGCAGTCATGTTGCAACCACCATAATCACTATCTGTATAGGCATACAGATTGAAGTTAGGATTCTTTGGATACCATAGACCAAGTGTTGAAGCACCTTTGAGGTATCTTAAAATCCTTTTCACAGTGATTAAGTGAGACATCTTAGGGTTGGCTTGATATCTTGCACAAATACATGTAGCAAACATGATATCAGGCCTGCTAGCTGTAAGATACATAAGAGACCCAATCATAGCCCTGTATAAATGTTCATCTACACACTCCCCCTCAAGATCAGGTCCAAGGGAGTGGTTTCTGGCTATGGGTGTCTTAGCAATCTTACAATCAGTCATGTTGAACCTCTTGAGTATGTCCTGAACATACTTTGACTGACTTATGAAGATGCCATCTTCAACTTGCTTCACTTGAATTCCCAGAAAGAAATTGAGTTCTCCCATTGCACTCATTTCAAATCTGTCTTTCATCAGCTTCTCAAAGTCTTTGCAGAGCTTTGGATTAGTTGAACCAAAGATGATGTCATCACATATACTTGAACCAGCAATAAGTCATTTCCCTGTCCTTTGATGAAGAGAGTTCCATCTATAGTACCTCTCCTGTATCCATGTTTACAAAGATACTCAGACAATGTCTCATACCACTTCCTGGGTGCCTGATGCAGCCCATAAAGAGCTTTGTCAAGCTTGCAGACATAATCAGGATGATCAGGGTCTACAAAACCAGGTGGCTGTTTGACATAAACCTCTTCATCAATCACTCCATATAAGAAAGCACACTTTACATCAAGTTGAAAGACCTTGAAGTTCTTGGATGCAGCAAATGCCAGGAATATCCTAACAGCTTCTAATCTTGCTACAGGAGCAAAGACATCAGTGTAGTCAATCCCTTCTTCTTGTGTGTATCCTTGAACAACTAGTCTTGCCTTGTTCTTGATGATAATTCCTCTATCATCCTTCTTATTCCTAAAAACCCATTTGGTTCCAATGGTAGTCTTCCCATGAGGAAGAGGACAAAGGTTCCAAACTTTCTGCCTTTTGAATTGAAGCAGCTCTTGTTGCATAGCTTCAACCCAACTTCCATCCTTTAGAGCTTCATCAACTTTCTTTGGCTCTATCTGAGATAAGAAACAAGAGTGAAGACAAACATTTGCTTCATGGGTTTGTCCTCTTGTTCTTACCCCTGTGACAACATCTCCAATGATGTTTGTGGTGGGGTGAGACTTGTGGATCCTTAGCTGAGGGATCACAGCAAGTTGCTGAGAAAGATCCAAATTTGAGAAATTTAGATCTGGCATAGATGATTCACCCTCCACATTACCACACTTATCAAGATTAACTTGATCCAATGAGTGTGTGACATCATTGATGTTGTCATCTATGGTGTGGTTATTAGCATCAAGGAATTCCTGATCACTATCACCATCACCATTGTTGTCTTCTACAATTGAGGTATCTTTATCTGGTTGAGGAGCCTCTGAGCTGGAATTTGAAGGCATACCAGATGTATCAGCTGAATTTGTCATTGTAGTGCTGATAGAGACCTCATTTGCTGAAGTAGTTCCAACTGGAGCTGAAGATGTATGAGTTGAAGGTCTTCCTAGCTCAAATCTTGGATCAGGATCACCTGTATTTAGATTTTCTGCAGATCCTGAAACATTCTCACAAGATTTGTTAAAACAGTTGGTAACTAAATCAAGATCAAATAGCCAATCAGGACCAGAACCAGCCACACAGGGTGTGTGTTCATTGAAAGTCACATTGGCTGACTCCTCAACAATTCTAGTTCTGAGATTGTATACTCTATAAGCCTTAGCTTGGGAAGAGTATCCAATGAAGTGTCCATCATCTGATTTCTCAGCAAACTTGGCAATTTGATCTTTGGTATTCAAGATGGTGCAGGGACATCCAAATGACCTGAGAAAACCAATGAAAGGTTTCCTCTTGTGCCAAAGTTCATAAGGAGTCTTACCATGTGTCTTAACTACTAAAACTCTGTTTTGCACATAGCAAGCAGTATTTACTGCCTCTGCCCAGAAGGTGATGGGCAGTTTAGAGTCAGACAACATAGTTCTTGCAGCTTCAATTAGTGTCCTGTTTCTCCTCTCAGCAACTCCGTTTTGCTGAGGAGTCCTGGGAGCACTATATTGTCTTGTAATACCTTTTTCATCACAAAATGTATCAAGGATTTGGTTCTTGAATTCAGTTCCTTGATCACATCTTATGGTTTTGACCTTGTGATCACTTTGATTCTCAACTTTTAAGATGAAATTCTTCAGAATCTCAGGGGTTTCATCCTTAGTTCTAAGAAAGAAAACCCAAGTGAATCTTGTAAAATCATCTGTGATCACTAAACAATAAGAGGTCCTCCTAGACTCATTACACTGGTGGGGCCAAAGAGATCCATATGTAACAAGTGTAGGGGAGTAGTGATGGAGTTCCTTTCCTTAGGCTTGTGAGATACCTTGTGTTGCTTCCCTTTCAGGCATGCAACACAATGATCATCACTTGTAAACTCTTTCTTTGGCATTCCAGTTACCAGATCATGTTTAATTAATTTATTCATGTTCTTAAAGTTTACATGGCACATTCTTTTATGCCATAGGAAAGACTCATCACTATTTGCTTTAGATAGAAAGCATGAAACTTCTCCAGAGGGAGATGTTTCTTGCAAATCCATCTTGTACATGTTCCCTTTCCTGGGGGCTCTGAGCAGGATATGCTCATGAGGAATGACCACTCCAGGCTTGAGAACAATGCACTCATGCTCAGTAAAGAGCATGTTATGACTCTGATCACAAAATTGGGATACACTCAGAAGATTGTACCCAAGCTCCTTAACAAAGTTTACCTTCTCAATGCTGAGCTTACCATTTGTGACCTTGCCCCTTCCTGAAATGTAACCACCTTCATCTCCTCCAAAAGCAACTGGTCCTCCATCAATTCTCTCAAAGTTATGGAGTAGAGACCTATTGCCTGTCATGTGCCTGGAACAGCCACTGTCAATTATCCAGACATTCCTGCTTGTCTTGAGCTGTTCCTGCACAAAGAAAATGATTAGTTACATTTGGAAACCCAAGCCTTACTTGTCTTGGGCTCACTAAGTATAATAGAAGGTAATGCAACAGTAATAGATCCTATGGTTGTACTAAGGGGATCTTCAGCTGTTGTTGATGGAGAAACTTCAGTCATTTGGTCTTTCTTAGACTTCCACACCACCTTTGGAGTCTTGGACTTGACCTTCAAAACCTTAGAAGCTTTTGGGACTTCACAAGTTTTGATGACTGAACCTTCGGAAGATTCTACAGTCACTGCAGCAGACTTCAGTGCTTCGGAAGAACTCCTTTCTTCCGAGACCAATTTTACTTCCGAAGGTAATTTTCCATTTACCTTCTTCTTTGATTTGGAGCTTCCGAAGGAAACAGACTTTCCTTCCGAAGCTTGAGTCTTCTTGAAACTCTTTGAAGTCTTTGTATTGGTCATGTGGATAGTACTTTTAGGATTGTATGGGCAATCCTTAGCAATGTGAGAGGTACTTTCACACATGACACATAACATTTCTTCTTCAAAGGAGTCTCCTTATGAGAGCAAGACTGGCTTTGGTCACATCCCTTCTCCACCTTTATCTTGGTAGATGCTGAGACAGTTCTCTTTGGGCTGTGAACTGTTCTTGGAGTTTGATGGTCCAGGCTGTGCAGCAGTGGTACACAGCAGCTCAGTCTTCTTCTTTGTACTGAGATGATTTGAACAAGAACCAGGACTCTTAGTTGAGGAGTCTTGGTTGATGTCTTCAGTCCTTACTACTTTAAAACCTGCAGAGATAAAAACTTGTTTCTGCTTAGCATCAAAAGTAGCCTTGATCTCTTGAGCCTTCTTTGCTTTTCTTTTGCTCTTCCTGATCAAGTTCTTTCTCTTGGACTTGGTCATCACAGTGATTTCTTCTCCTCAGAAGGATAGTGGCCCTTGGTAGAATCCTCTTCTTCACTCTTCTCAGAGGAATTCTTCACTATCACTTCTTCATCATCCTCACTTATAGGATCTATGAGAGGAAGCTCATCTTCATAAGTTCCACACCTAGGAGATCTTACAGACAAGATTGTGTGTGGAGGAGCTATCTCATTTGATCCCAGTCCCTGTGTATTTTGATAGCACACTTTGTTGTGCAGGGATGAGGATATCATGTTCTTGAAGGTCTCTTCTTCAAGAACACTCTTCTCTGCCTTGGCTTTGCTGATCACAAGCTCAGCCTGGCACTCAGTCAACTTAGTTATGAGATCCTGGATCTGAGTTCTAAAATCTGTATGTTCATGTTTTAGTACTGAAATAGTTTTCTCCAAGTCCTCTATCTTTAACTTGTAATCATTTTCAGACTTTCTAAAATCAGATTTTAATATGTTTAATGACTCAAGATCAGATCTTATCTCTAAGTTGTAGGACCTTTATCTATTTACTTTAGCAATGCATTCAGGAGTACAGAGATGTTCCAATACCTTGGCTTCATCATGGTCTGCCATCAGTGCTTGGTTTGGAGAAGCATCTTCCACCTGAAAGCTCCAGTCAAAGCCTCCCTCTTCAACAGCAACAACAACATGTTGCTTTGGCTTCTCATTCTGAGGGGCTTTGTCAGTGTAGTTTGTCTGGTTTGTGTTTGGCCCCCATTTGATTTAGGTGCCTTACACTCCCTAGCAAAGTGGCCCATTAGGTTACAGTTGTAACACTTGACTTTGCTTTTATCCAGCCCAAACTTTCCACTGGTAGCATTGCTTGGAAACCTTCTTCCTGTTCTCTTGTAGAACTTCTTGGCTCTGTGAGTGAGGAGAGCCATCTGCTGAACTATCTCCATGTACTCCAGGTCATAGAATGGATACAGTCCAGGTCTTCAAGAGTGAAGAGAGAGTTCTCACATCTTTCATCAGTAGACACAAAGGCTTGAGAAGAACTTGTCTCTTGGAATGGGCTTCCTTGAGTGAAGTTCTCCCTGGGTGTCTCCGGGAAGGTGATGAAAGGACCCTTTTGTGAGTTGTCAGGGTAGCATATGAGATGATGTTGGGGTTTATGCTATCCCTTTCAACCACATGAAGGGCTAAACCCATTTGATTGTTGGAGTTGCCAGATGAACCTTGCATGTTCATCTCTATCTGGTATCCACTGAGAATCCCATATAACTCTGTCAGAGTAAGAGTTTTGAGGTTCTCAGTCCTCTTGATCACCACACAGTAGTGTGTCCATTGCCTAGAAAGTGAGGACATGAACTTCCTTACAATGTCCCTGTTCTCAAGAGGAACTCCTCCATCCACTAGGGTATCTACTATCTCAACATACCTGAAGTATTGTTGAGTCATGGTTTCACCTGCTTTGAAGGTGAAGTTTTCAAACTGCTGCTTCAGGAGATCCTTCTTGTTCTCCTTGGCTTCAGAGGAGCCTTCATACATCAGCTTCAGTGCATCCCACAGCTGTTTAGCTGTTTTGCACTTCTTAAAGCCTCTGTATACAGAGTTTGGGAGAGCAGTCTGAAGAGCAGTCATGGCCTTCCTATCGATTTCTACTCTTTTCCTATCTTCATCAGAGTAGTTGGCCACATTTTTGGAATCATACCAGCACCAGTAGCAGAAGGAGTGCTGGGTATGAAAGGTCCATTCTCAACAGATTCCCACATTCTTGAATCCAGAGACCTGATGAAACCTTCCATTCTCATACACCAGGTGTCAAAATTTTCAAGAGTGATCAGTGGGGATTTGTTCATGGTTCCAGTCTCCATATCAGTCTTTGAGATGGATGCCATTTGGAGAGTTTAGTTTTTGTGTGTGTGAGGGATCTTAAGATGGTGAGATCTTATATCAAGAGCCTGGAAAGCTCTGATACCAATTGCAGGACCGTTTAAGGGCTTAAACAAATTACAACACAACAACACAATGAGGAGAGCAACTAAACTTTGATCAAACAGTGAACTGGATTAACCAAGTATGATACTAAGAACACAAGTAAAGTAAAAAGACAGAACAAGAGAGTTGGGTTTCAAGGAGGCAGTATATTGCTTTCTCAAGTTCTTTTACAAGTGTTACAAAGCATAAAGAAAGATACAAGAACTTGGAATACTTATACTACAACCTACAGCCGGCTATACTTTGAAAGCCAGCTGGATACAATTGACTAGACACTAACAAAATCAATTGTAGGATCAAAAGGCATATCTGCCTTTTGACCTTGTGACTATGACATGCCATAGCTCACATCCTTATCTATTACAAAAAGGATAAAGTACATAAAGTAGAAAGTTACAGACTCAAGACCTCAATGTACAGTTACCAAAAGCATGGACCTTTTCACCAACTCATGTAAGTTGGGGACTTTACAGAGATGCAGCGGAAAAGTGCTTTATGGAACAGTATATCAGATAAAGCATGTATACTAAAAGTCTTCGGAAGAAATCTGTCTTCATAGGTTGAAGCTTCGGAAGACTTTGTCCCTGAGGCTTCGGAAGACTTCATGTTTGGCTTCGGAAGATATTGGTCTTGGCTTCGGAAGATTTTACACTTAGGTATTTTCTAGTGCATTGTGTAAAACTTCCGAAGCATTCTTTACTTTAGTACTTAGTGTATGTTGCAGAGACACATTGGATGTTTTGGGTTGCATCAGACTTAAGGAATCCTTACAAAGTTATTTTAAATAAAAGTAATAATGGGTAAATATGTTATATTTATGTTTAATAAAGCAGATATATGTAATTAAACTTTTAGTTTGAGTATATATGTAATTAACTAAGTTTTAGAAGGGGGTATATGTAATTAAACTTTTAATTTGGGTATATATGTAATTAACTAAGTTTTACAAGGGGATATATATAATTAAAATTTTAGTTAGGTATATATGTAATTGATGAAGTTTATAGGGGAATATATGTAATTCTCCCTAATTAATATAATGCCTTTAAAACAATCTAACTAATATAATTCTAAAAAGTTATAATAATCATCAGGGACGGTCCAGAGAGTCTTCGAATAACTTTAGGCCTTGGGCGAGTAAAAAAAATATGCCCTATAATATAGTGTCAATTACCAGTATTATAAAAATGCATAAAACGACAATAGTTGTTTTACTAATAATTAAAAGTATTGTAGCAAAATAATCTAATTTACTTACTTAACCGAATTGTAAGACTCTCCTAGCGTTTTT
The DNA here is from genome assembly GCA_025215565.1 of Flaveria ramosissima. Lineage (NCBI taxonomy): Eukaryota > Viridiplantae > Streptophyta > Magnoliopsida > Asterales > Asteraceae > Flaveria > Flaveria ramosissima. The sequence continues at coordinate 419,286 of JACVEC010000279.1, read as the reverse complement.
GAATTGAGTTTAGATTGGATCTACTAAACTAATTAAAATGTTAACAGATCCTAAGTTTCGATTGATCAAGATAATTAAATTGCTATTTGGTTTGTTAATTAGTTTGTTAATAATGTTTATATATATACATATATATATATATACATATATATATATATATATATACATACATATATATAATATAATTTTATTAAATTCCGGAGCCCTGTTGAGATTGGGCCCTAAGCGATCGCTCACTCTGCCCACCCTCAAGGCCTCCCATGATAATCATATAGAAAGCGTGGCCATGGATATTTCTATTGGATATGAGTTGTAAGTTTTGTAATTCGTGTACGCTACTGGTCATGCTGAATCACGTTTGACATTTTGAGATTAAAAATATTCTATTGATACATATGAAACTTCAATTAGATAAAACAAAGAATTTTGTCAAGAAAGAGTATACAAATTTTGTTACAGAGACATAGAATTTGCAGATGAATTCAATATTAAAATCAGACCAAATGAGTCATTTAAATATAAAGGTTAAACCAGTGTAATAAATCATCGATCTTTTTCATAACCAATAATTTAAAGTTACATTGGTAGAATTTCTACGTAAATAAAAACGAAGTTACTACCGAAGCTCACAATTTAATTACTATTGATCTTAGTTGCTACTGAGCATTAGTTGTAACCTTAGATCATGCTAACTTGGGCTCTACCCCTAGAACCCAATTGTTAAGTGAGTTTCACCCCTTTAAACTATCAAAACATCAAGAAATTAGATTATCTTGATCATCATGCACTTAATATCTCATAACTTGTATAATGTATATTTTAATGTCTTATTTGATTTTAAATGACTCCTTATCAACCTAAATTAACATAATGACACTAAATTCATCAAAAACGATGAGACATATTCTCGATTACAAAGAAAAGATTATGTTGGCTGTTACACTCATATTGGGAAGCGTGAGTAAATACTTATTGTAGATATCATATAATAAAAGGTTATTGAATCTCAACTTTCATTTATTGGCCGAGATTAATATCAACTCAGGAAATGTTTACAAACACTTATAACTTTGAGCTTATTTTCCTTCAACAATCATTTACTAACTGAGAGTTAACGACCGTGAGTTTTTTTATGAAATGGGGCTGACTTTGAGTCATTTTTCAACACCGCTCTCTATTAGGTCCTTCTAGCATCCATCGTCACTTGAAATACACCTTCAACGAGTCAAGTGGTTCAATCAGAAGGTTAAAATTGACGGGTTTTAGGTTGTAGAAGTTTCAGATTGACGAACCCGACAGTTGATTTCAACTTTCTACTTAGTGTTTTGGCCATATAAGTAGTACACGTCATCAAAAAACTAGCGGTGTTAACTCTCAGTTAGTAAGAGATCGTTGCAGGAAAATAAGCTCAAAGTTGGGAGTGTCCGTAAACATTTGCTGAGTTGGGATTGATTCCGACCAATATATAAAAGTTGAGATTATTAAAATCCAATAACCCTATAATAAATCAAATCTAAAAGAAAATAAATTGCAATGAAAACTTAGAAAGTAAAACATGTAATACAAAAGAGATGGTGTAGCATTCACATATCTCTACTACTATATATAATAAAGCATATGAGTAGAATTGTAATTTTCTTAATTTTGTAAGATGCGCCTTTCTGTATGTTCTCATTCGGTTTCATCTCCCACATACACTCTGGCAACAGTCATCCATGACCTCCCGCCTCCCTTGAAGATGCAATCGAAGGTTTCACTCAACACTTGACATGGCTTTTAATCTTCGCCTCCTCTGCCCTCACCTCCGCCTCCTTTCTGCCATTACACTTGATTTAGGCACCGATGTGGAGAGCTCTTGCGTAGCACTTCTCCCAAATTCAATTCCATTCAATCTTTGGCCTTTAATGCAAGAAATAATGAGCCGTTTCTAATACCCATGCTTATATCTACAGTCATCGATGTTGATGACAATCAGCCACATCCTAATCCTACCCAAATTCGATGTCGGGCAATCCTCTCTAGCGATTTCAAGGTAATATTGCAATTTCAGTCTTAAAATTCCTTCCATTGATTAAATTTCTTAATTTTGTATATTCTTCCTGTCATGTGCTGAATGTGGTTTGGAATTGATTTCGATTGGAATTGACGGTGAGTGTGGTTTCCCGTTGTCAATCAGGGGCACACAACATTGGTTGATTTCATACATCCCCAAGTTCAGCCGATCGAGATTATGCCTTCTTAGGTGCGGCATTTTCTATTAGGACTATTCATTTGCTTTGTTGTCAATTGATTCTGATCGTGTTCCTGCTAAGTTTGATAGTAAATGAAATTCTTCTAAAAAGAAGTTAGCATAATTATCGTTTGTGATAAGGTAGTGGCTTCTTGTTGTAAATGTATCAACCTGCCTGTGATTAGGGTTTTTGATTTTGAATATTTAATTTTTATGTTGATGATCATGATGATGGTAATGTTGTTGTCAAGGATGAAGAAGTTGGTCCTTATATCACATTAATTGTGTCCAAGAACAAAAAGAGGAAGGGTTAACATTTGATATTCTATTTTCAGTTTTCAATTTAAGCTCTAAACAGAAACTTCCTTCATGAATTCAGATCACACTCCCCAAAATGAATCAAGTATTCTTATTTGTGCAAAATGTATAGTAGCCATATGAGTTGGTTTGTTCTTTCATTATGATACTTATTAAAATACCTTTATCTACATTTCATGTCTATTGAATTGCTAATTTTACCAAAGCATTTGTGTACAAACCGCAATGTGTTGGTTTTCTTGAGTTATTGTTTGGGGTTGTATTTGCATAAATTTATTTAATACATTTAAAAGCATAGGAAACAAGATGAATATTTACATTGACGTCCTTAAAATCATCTTTATTTATAATTTTTAAAATAGAGAAAAATGTTAAAAAAGTTCACTACATCTCATTCCTTATAAATTTTCTTATCCCATCAATTATAAGGTTTATAGATAGGGGGAAGTAAATATGAGGCTATTTCGCATCTAAGCTTAAATCCGAAACTATTAAAACTACGTAGTTTTGATTCAAATCAATATCCCTACTCTAATAAAATGATATCTAGTAGGAACACATGTCAACATCATATTCATGCTCACCAATTTTTCCCGTGTATCACTCCTATTTAATAATCACATTAATTACTAATAATATTATTTAATTTTTTTAGATTAAAATAGTTTTTTAATAAATTAAGAAATGGATATTTTTTACTAATGTTTATTTTAAGAAAATAATTTTTCATAAAACTAGTTGTAACCCCTCCGCGCGTTGCGGCGGAGATTCAACTCGTGGGTGGAGTTATATGTTAGCATGAAAGTACTTCATAAACGTTGGCGATGGCCTGATATCGTTGGATCATAGAAAGTGAAAGAAAAATGAACTAACCACTTGCATTATGTTGTATCAAAGTTAAAAAAATTAACCGTTTTTTGCTATTATCTCTTAACTTGCAAGTGTTTAGAAAATCTTTAAATCAGTTTAGACACCTGAATAGAAACTCAAATGTCAATAACTTTATTAGTTAAGGTAAAAATGCAGACCTGAGTGCAAAGACATTGAGAAGGCAATAAGTTCCCAAACTGAAAAATTTTTATTAGCAAGTTTTCTCAGCGACCAAGTTTCCATATCATGATAAAACAACTTATATCTCACATCTACAATTCCAACAGGTACTTGAACCCGAATGAAACAAACAAACACCATACACATGACATTCATGTTAAATGTTGATATTGTGAGATTGACGGGTCTTAGAAGGGCTAGCCCTGTAGTATCATCAAAAATTATAAATCTTGTCAACAATAAAAGTTTGCAATATTTAGTTTGAAAATAGGATGATGAGTACCTTATGAACAATGTTCTTAATATTGCAATTCTACAATTCAGTGTTGTAGCTGAACTCTTAGCCTTCAAAATCGAACCAGGAAAAGTTAAATATGCAAAAAGTCATATAAAACAACCAGTAGAAAAGAAAAAATGACCATCAGCAAACAAATAACAATCATTTCATTTCAAGAATGTAAATCAATGTTATGTTCTCTTTCTTCATGTAACATTAATTACTATTTTAAGCCTAACCATTATTTATTCATTTAACAATAATCAATCTAAAGTAATAGAAATTCATACTCAATGGAGTGTTTTTGCCATGCTGCTAAAGTCAACACAAACTAATTACAACAATAACTATAAGAACGCATCTAGTCTCCGAATGAATTTTTTTTAAAAATAGGGTTAAGAGAGAGAGAGAGAGACGTGACAAGGGGGAATTTTTTGGGGAAAGGTGACATAAGGGGTTCCCGCCCCTGCCAGGGGCGGGTTCTTCTTCCACTTTGACCAGGCGACAGGCGACAATGGTGACATGACAAGGTGATGGTGATGGCTCACTGTGGTTTCTGAGACCACGCCCTTCACATGGGCGGGTTCTGCAATTTTCCACAACCATCCGATCCACCAACTTTGATGAGATCTACGGTCCATATTACCAAACCAATTTAAATGAGATCTACGGATTCTTTATCAACCCTATTTATTTCTACATCAACCGAAAATTTAACATTACATTTCTTTCAAATTATTTCTCTGAAACTTTTTAAACCTAATCTTTTTAGAGTTTTATAGTTCATTTTAGAAATCAAAATGAGCTGGAGAATTACACCAGGTCCACTAAATAACGATTTGTTATTTTTAAGTGGTCAACATAGAGCTGATTACTATTTTCGAGACCCAGAAAGCGATGAAGGAATTTTACGTGCTAGACGAGGTGATAAAGCTTTTTGGGATTACATTGATGAAGTGCCTATCACTGAAAATGTTATGAGATACATAAGGTTGGCTGGTTTTGCGGGTGTGATCGAGTGTGGTTATCGAAAACTTGATCGTGCTCTTATTTCAGCTTTAGTGGAGAGATGGAGGCCAGAGACACACACATTTCATTTACCGGTTGGAGAGACCACAATAACCCTTCAAGATGTTCAAGTTTTATGGGGTTTGCCGGTTGAAGGTGATGTTGTTTCTGCCACTGATTATGCTATGAGTGCATCCGAAATTATAATAAGGTTTGAGTATTTAACCGGTTGTACACTCGCTACAAGCGCTGTAAGTGGTTATAAGTTAAACCTAAGGTTTATTTTAAATGAAATAATAAAACCATTTTCTGATAATGCCACTGATTTTCAGTGTATTCAATGAGCTAGATTAATTTTATTTTTTATGATTGGTGCCACTTTATTTCCTGATACTTCTAGCAACTGGGTGCACGTAAATTATTTAAGTCATATTGAAAACTTAAATAACTGTGGTAGACTTAGTTGGGGAAGTGCAGTTTTAGCATTTTTGTATAGACAGTTATGTAAGGCAACGAGTGTCACAAATCGAGAAGTTGGTGGACCTTTATTCTTGTTGCAATTATGGGCATGGGAAAGATTACCTACTATGTGTCCCAAGAATACGAGATCTATTGATTTCAGGTTACCATATGGTGCACGGTATGTTTAAAAAACTTATGTATTAACTATTTATCTGTAATCTTATATTTATTCTACTTAACCTGGTATATTTAAAAACTTGATTACAGATGGAATGGTGAACTTAGTTATGTAAACACCACTCCGCACTGTTTGAGTGCGTATCGATCTCAGCTGCATTCATTAAGCGAGGCCACGGTATTAATATTAATCTGATATTATTTTGTATATATTAACATTTTGTAAACATATTAATTCATATTTTTATATCAGTTTAATTGGAGGCCTTATGATACTATTATCCACCTTCTACCTGATATCTGCACAAGTGGACATCAAAGTTGGAGAAGTGACACATACCTTATATGTTGGGAAGTTGTTGAGCCTCACATTCCAAGTAGGGTTTTAAGACAGTTTGGAATGTTTCAACCAATCCCTACAAGTGTGTTACTAACCCGGGAGCAACATACAAATCTACATTCGACTGCTCGTAAAGGTGGTAGAAATAAAAACTGGTTACAACATCATAATATCTTTGTTCAAGCATGGGCGTCTCGGCTTAATTCAATTGCTAATGAAGCGTATACTGATTCGCCAATTGCTTCTGAAGCATACATGAGGTGGTATCTAGAACGTACTGTTGTGTATACAACAAACCCGGCTCATCAAGACACGAACCCTCATGGCTTCCAAAATGATGGATAAAGATTGAGAATGATGGTATTATTATTAATAATTTTATTATTATTATTGTTATTATTATTATTTTTAAATTAATCTTTCATAATGTTATTTATAGATGGATGGGATGAGTCAGTTTTATCAAAGACCAGGGGATGAAACGGGGAGGAATATGGCGAGCCGTTATATGGATTTGGCACATGCAAACCATATAAGTTATCTACCAACGCATGTGACACAAAATGTTGATGATACTCAACTTCCTCCTGTCCCACAACGTTTACCCAGAAGGGGTAGAGGATGAGTGCGGGTTGGTAGACAGGTTGGTGATGATAATGTTGTTGTGCAACAGAATATGACAGGACAAAGGGATTTCACGGAACAACAGCTTGACTCCCCCTTTTTTAGCCAAATGGGCAACCAAGATTTTTTTTATGGTGGTACCTCAAGTACTCAGTTTCCACATTTTAGTCAAATGGGGACCCAGAATTTCGAAGAAGGGGGCCCGTCAAATCCTTATCAAAGCCCTGATAATAGTTATCAACAATCATTTCACCATTCTTTCCCGTTACCTTATTACCTTCAATTTCAAGATACAGCTCAATCAGTTGACCGGTTTTTTAATCCATCTCCTTGCCTGTTCGACTTAAATGATGAAGCAACAAACGATAATGATGACACTCGTTAGATATTATTTCTTTTATATTTTTAGTGATGTATTTTACCTTTTTAATTATGCAATTTTTTATACTTTTATCAGTACACATCAACTAAAATTATGAGTTTGGACAAGTACACATCAAATAAAATAATATTAAACAATAATAACTAGTATACATCAAATAAAATTATGATACAACAATCTCCTCATGAATATGAGTTTAGATAAGTGTTCATGTTATGACCTGTTTGTCTACATATTGAACATCTACGTATGACAGGTGTATCTGGATGATGAACATCCATCTCGTTGTGTATCCTTCTTGTGCGTCTCCTACCTCGCGACGTGGTGATTTTTGAGGGATCACCTCTTATCTTCCAACCCGGGTTCTTCCAATAATCAATGTGACTTAGCGGGTAAAAATGTCCGTTATACTGTTCTTGATAAACAACAGTACTATAGACCTGATGAACAATGTTATGAGGTGATTCACCTCTATGGCGGCAAACTGCAATTGCATGTGAGCATGGAAATCTTTGCATCTGCCATTTACCACACGTGCAAGTTTTGTTATTGTATTCCACGGTATAATCATTTCCACCAGCTTCGTTTGTTTGTATCTTTGACAGAACTCTATACCTCGCCTCTCTGTAATCAAACTCTGTTATAATATGCTCTTGCGAGTTAATATCACGTGTGTTAAATAAACGTCATATACGAGGGGGTAACACGGTGTTACAGTTGGCTGCGATGTCAGTGTGCTTTCTGAACTGTTCGACTGTTGTCTCGAACGTACAATTAATAATAGCTTTTATTGGCATAAGCCTGACACCACGCAGCGTATTGTTGAAGCTTTCTGAAATGTTCGTCGTTAGGTTACCCCACCGACGATGATTTTTATCATGTAGAAGCGTCCATTTACTCTCTTTAATAGTTTTTAAATATTCCCACGCTTCTAGATTGATGCTTGTCATTTGACTTACACAGTAGTTATACTTTCTTTGTTGGGTGGTGCTTCCGATAGACCAACATAGCCTTTTTAAGCTAGAAACCTTGAACTTTTGCATGAGGTTACTTCGAACATGTCGGAGACAAAATCGATGCACAACATTATTTTTCCACTCTTCAAGGGTATTCATTGCACGAATAATTCCTTTGTGCCTATCAGAAATAACACATAACTTTTTTCCCGAACCAATATAATTGTGGTGAACTGCAATGTGTGACCAGAATTGGTGGAAAAACCAACTCCAACTTTCTACCGTCTCTTCGTCTACAATTGCATAAGCTATCAGCATTACGTAGTTGTTTGCATTTTTTGCAACTGCAATTAACATTTTACCACGGTAAGAACCTTTCAAGAAAGTACCGTCAACAGATATCACAGGCTGACAATAGCTGAACGCTTTAATTATTGGACCGAATGCCCAAAACACATATTTAAATGTGTAATAACCAGATGTACCGGTCGGATGATGTAACCATTCCACGATAACATGGTTCTTCTCTTGTAATGCGTTGATGTATGTAGGTAGTTCCTCAAAATTACTGTCCCAACTACCAAAAATATTCTCAATAGCAGCTTTTCTAGCTCGCCAGGCTTTATTATATGAAACATCAACATTTAACGTGTCTTTCAAATGCGCTTGAATTTGCTTGATGGGAAAAGCAATATCTTGACAAATAAAATGGATGATACGGGTAACAATATCTCTGCATTTGAAACTTCTATTGTTGTTACCAACAACAGTACCAAAGCAGTTGTGGGAATTCACCCATCTTGAAATTCTCCACATGTGATTATCATGGTTCTTGGAAGCATAAACATACCATGAACATGGAGGACCACTATGAAGATTATTGTTGTAATTAGGGCTGGTGCTGTAGCACTTTGCTCTCCATCTTGTACGTTTACTTTCAACTACAACAGCCTCTCTGTTACGTGCAAGGTTCCATAACCGCACTGCATGCATCACTTCATCTTTCGAATTAAAATACATTCCAACACGAATTTCTTTTGACTCTTCATTCCATATATCCATATGGTCTTCATCGTCAAAATCAGCAGCTTCATAATCTCTTAACTCCTGAGGATCTTCAGAATAGTTCATCTCTCCGTAAGATCCTGGATTAACACCAGAATTATAATTATTTGAAACTCCATAAGTGTTGTTATCATCATCACTGGATTCTTCATGTGATGGAATGAGTTCAGTATTTTCACTGCTGTTTGAACGACCATCATCCGACTTATCAAAACCTCCATTATCATCATCGACTTGATGATGAGAATTGGTTGACGGACCGGCTTGATAATCATGCGATCTTACATTGCCTTGATGATAAGAATTGCTTGACGGATCAGGTGCTTGAGATACAGAGAAACCGCGTACGAGATCCATATAATTGGATTGTTGTACAGACAATTTTGGCTCAATGATAACATAAACATTTGCTCGAAAATTTTCAACATTTTCTCCCAAATAATACAAAACATCTAGACTTGAGTCATTGAAAATTTCAGAACTTTGAGAGAAACCAGCATATGAGTAATATAATTTTAATTTCAAATTATAATACTCTTTTTGAACCTGAAGATGATTATAAATCAAATCTACAAACTCTTCGTATGAAACTCTATTACAAGAATAATAGTTGAACTTCTAGTAGAAACATCACATATGATATTTCCATTTTCGAATGAAATATCCCCACCCCAATATATTTGTAGAAAATAAGGCCGAGACATGATAATTATCAGTATTTTTTCAAGTGTAAAATTGATTTTTGTATGTACATTTGAGTGAATTCGTTGGGTTATATATATAATCCGTAAGTGTGTAGTAGGTTAATTGTGTGGGTGATATTTGTTTGAGAACCCGCCCTTGGCAAGGGCGAGTTCTCCGGTCAATGGTCAATCAAGCAGCAGTCAAAACCATCAGTCAGCAGTGTGGCAGGTGGAGCAGCAGAAAGGCAGAACCCGCCCCTACCAGGGGCGGGAACCCTTAAGGTGGTCAACCGACAAGATTATACCCCCTTGTCAACATCAAGTCCAAAAAATACCTATTTTTAAAAAAAATTCGTCTCCGAATGTCTTGTTTCCATACATCAGTTCCGTATTTGGACATTAGAACCGAATATTTGTAGGCTAAAAATTGGTAACAACACCTGATTAATATTAACATGCATAAAAGGTCTTAAATTGCCAATCTGGAATAGATAATAAAAGTATTCAAAAGTTTCAGACTCCCTAAACTTTCAATCTTTATCAGTCTCTTAATGTTATAACAAACTCTATTTTGAGTGAAAATAGGCCTTAGAAATTTAGGATTAATCAAACAACTTAAGTAAATCAGAATAATTTAAAATAGACAAAAACCTGCCCGTATGTGATAATATACTATTGGTCACAGAGTAAAATTTCAAAATAAATAGTAGCAAACCTTGATTAGTCACTATTTGTTGTGGCATGTTGGTGATCTTATTTAAGTCCAAAACACCAAGCAATTATTTAAGTCTTTAAAATTTACTAATTTAATCTAGATATCTATAAATATAAGAGATTATCTATTGACATGAAGCCATTCAATTATATCCTCTCTAAGAGGATGGCTCACAGCTTGCTGCAAAATATGAAGCAGCGATTCTGCACAAATCAACGGAGAATTTAATTTACTTTGTTAGGAATACTAAGAAACATCTAATTAGCATAAGTTGCTATCCAAATTGATTCTACTGCAGCTTAAAATCAAGACCGATTTCGCTCGAACGCTAAACAAAAAGTTCCAGAAGGACCACAAAATTAAAACTTCACATTTATATATCGCTTAGATACTTTGTGCATCAACATGGACACCTGTAAAAGTAAAAAGACTCAGTGAACACAAATGATAAAGCTAAATTTTGGTTGGAATGAAAAATGATGATGCTAAACATAAGTGCTTCTGTAAGTTTGGCATTGAGTTATTTCATGTGACTCAAATGCAAAACCAAATAGATAAAACACAAAATCATTTAGAAACTATATCCGGCTTGTTAAGCAAGATGAAATCAACATACATGCGTCCTATAAAAGTTATGAACCACATCAATTAAGCATAATAGAATCAAAGATCAGCGAAAATTAATGGACCGCAACCTCTCCGTAACTCCAGCTCTGTCACAAACATTCAAAAAGAAAAGATAAATGGCTTGGGTCTGTATAAAGACACATGACACATAAAGAGGATTCTTGACTCTCTTTTAATTAGCATGTTCATTGGACACCAAATATTTGGTTCACAGAAATTGGTTCACATATCATCGAACTTCAAGGTTTACCATATAGCTAGTGCACCCACAAACAACACTATTTCGTTAGCCCTAAAAAGGAAATAGAAAGATCTGTTCGAAGTCGATTGAACCTAAAGCTACATACACCGATAATTACGGCGAACCTAGGACCATCAGGTGGCGGCGATGGTTTCTTGGCTTAAACGCTGGCAAGCGATGGTGATGGTGGAGGTGGTGGCCACCACCTGCTTCTCCAGAACACTCTTTGTCAGTGTCTTCACCGTATTCTTCTATCCTTCTGAAACACAACCAAAAAGAGTTTGATGCTACTTGTACCTTGTTGCTTATAATTTGTACCGACACTGTTCATTCAGTTCCTAAATTAACATATAGTGTAATTAAATAAAATTTAGAATATCAAACTTTTTTAAAATACAAAATACTCTATAATTGGTATTCTCAAAAAGTAGTTTTTTTATAAACAAAAAATAATTAAATTGAAAGTTATAATAAGAAAGCTTTTATGTATGATATTTTTAAAACATTTGGTTTTGAATAATTTTTTTAATATTTAATAAGAAAGATTTCAATTATATCTTATTTTAGAATATCAATTTATAATTAATAAATTTTCATTATATATAATATTTTTTATTCAGCCCGTATATAA
>JACVEC010000279.1:377500-402500 GCA_025215565.1 Flaveria ramosissima | reverse complement strand
AATAGTGTCGCCAAATCTTCAATGCGAAAACCACAGCACCAAGTTCGAGATCGTGAGTTGTGTAGTTCACTTCATGAACCTTCAATTGTCTCGACGCGTATGCTATAACTTTGCCTCGTTGCATGAGAACACAACCAAGACCTTGATTAGAAGCATCGCAATATACAGTGAAGTCATCATTTCCATCGGGAAGTGTGAGAATAGGAGCGTTGCACAACTTGCGTTTTAATGTCTCGAAAGCCTCTTCTTGCTCGGGTCCCCATTCAAAGAGTCGATTCTTTTGGGTTAGCGCCGTTAATGGTTTAGCGATCTTCGAGAAATTCGCTATGAACCTACGGTAATATCCCGCTAAACCCAGAAAAGAACGAACCTCGGTTGGGGTTGTGGGAACGCACCAATTCTTCACGGCTTCAATTTTAGCAGGATCAACGTGAATTCCTTGGCTATTCACCACATGCCCTAAGAATTGAACTCCTCCAACCAAAATTCACACTTGGAAAGTTTGGCGTATAATTGCTCCTTCTTCAAAAGTTCAAGAACTTGTCGCAAGTGCGTCTCGTGATCGATTTCGTCTTGGAATAAATAAGTATGTCATCAATGAACACGATCACGAACTTATCCAAATACGGTTTACATACTCGATTCATGAGATCCATGAACACAGCAGGCGTATTGGTCAAGCCAAAAGGCATAACCATGAACTCGTAGTGTCCATATCGAGTACGAAAAGCGGTCTTTGGAATGTCATCATCGTGGACACGTAGTTGATGATACCCAGAACGTAGATCGATCTTTGAGAATTGAGTTGCTCCTTGAAGTTGGTCGAAGAGATCATCGATTCGAGGAAGAGGGTATCGGTTTTTGATAGTAAGCTTGTTGAGTTCCCGGTAGTCGATGCACATACGAAATGAACCATCCTTCTTCTTCACAAACAGTACAGGTGCACCCCACGGTGATGAGCTAGGGCGAATGAAACCCTTATCGGTCAACTCTTGCTGTTGACTAGCTAGTTCTTGCATTTCAGACGGTGCAAGACGATAAGGTGATTTAGCCACAGGGTTTGCACCAGGGATTAAGTCAATCTTGAACTCAACTTCTCGCACGGGAGGTAACCCTTTAAGATCCTCGGGAAAAACCTCGGGAAAGTCTCGCACAACAGGAATGTCTTTCAACTCCTTACCCTTGGCTTTCGTATTAACTACATATGCCATGAAAGCCATGTAGTTTTTACTTAAGCATTGCGGGCCTTGATGCAAGACATGAGTTTGAGTCTTTGGGATGATTTCTCCCCAAAGACCTTCAAAGTATCACCAGTCGGTAAAGGAATTCGGATACACTTCTCGAAGCATAGAATTTCCGCACGATGCTTGGCTAACCAATCCATACCTATGATAACATCAAAGCTTCCCAATTGCATAGGAATAAGGTCGACGAAGAACTCGTGTTCGTTAAGGCTTAAAGTGCAGTCACGTATAACGACGTCCACGACAATAGATTTTCCATCGGCGACTTCGACCGTGAAAGATCTTTCTAGATTGACGCGCGGTTTAGAAAGTAAAGACTCGAATTCCAGGGACACGAAACTCCTATCGGCACCCGAATCAAACAATACAGATGCATAACATTATTTACAAGATACATACCTGTTTGGTAACAACCTATTATTGGTATGTTGAACATAGATAGGAAATTTTTACAAGACAAGAAGGACTAAAAGAAATTCAACGACGTACCATTCACCACGTCGTTGTTGGCTTGTGCTTGGTTGGCGTTGATGTTGAAAGCCCTTCCACGAGCCGGTGGCACAGTTCCCACATTGCGAGGACGTTGTGGACGAATATGGCCAGCTCGCCACAGTTATAGCAGGTTCGGTTGGTAAGCATGGCAGTGTTGTTTGGCGCACGAAGACAAGTAGCCACCAAATGACCATACTTTCCACACAGCGAGCAGACTCGGCATGGAATGTTGCTTGAATGATGGTACTTGCACGTGTTACACATAGGATGTGGACCAGCATAAACTTTAGCCATGGGAGCTTGATTCGCAACCACCATTTGTTTTTTAGGAGCATTTGGGGCGGTCACGGCGTAGTTGCGTGTCGGGATGAACTTACGCTTCTTGTTTTGAGAAGATGACTCGGCCCTTACCTCCTTTGTTGCCTCGGGTATCACCTTCGTAACAGACTTGGAACCCTTTGCCGACATAGTGCCAGCTCTTATATGATTCTCGGTGAGCTGTGCAGTGATGGTAATTGCTTCCTCCAAAGTTGTGGGCCTACTACCCACCACGACATCTTGAATTTGAGGTGGCACCCCTTGATAAATTTCTCAATGTTGCGGGGCACGGTGTCCACCATGTGTGGTAGGAGCATACTCAACTCATGATGCCGGGTGGAATAAGCCAAGTGATTCCCACCATCTTGTTTGAGATTCCAGAATTCCTCCTCTAGCTTTTGTAACTCGCTCCTTGGACAAAACTTTTGAATCATAATCTCCTTAAACTCCTCCCAGGGCAGTGCCAAAGCAATCTCGTTCCACGGTTTCTCTTTTCACTATTCCACCATGTTAATACCCGTTGTTGAAGAACACTCGTGGCATAGCGAACCTTGAACTCGTTGGGACACTCACTAACAATGAACGTATTCTCCATACTTTCAAACCACTCGAGAAGTCCAGTGGCTCCTTCTTTTCCACTAAAACTAGCGGGTTTGCACGAGTTGAAGTGTTTGAAAGTGCAAGTACGGTTGTTCCCTTGTTGATTGTTCCCGTTTTGATTGTTGCTATTGTCTCCATTAGCACCACTATTGTTCCCATTGGTGTTGTTGTTGCTTTTAGCCATTAGTGTGCTATTAAGTTCAGCAACCATAGTCGGGAGAACGACAACCATTTGTCGGGCAATCATGGCAGCCAGCTTACGGTCGGAACTTCCACGCTTTCCATGGTGACGAGACATGCTGGATATACAAAAATGAGTTAGTTACAGGAGTGAGGATAACAAAGGATAGTAGTTTAACAAAGATAAGCTAAGGGTTATAAGGTACACGGAATGATTCCATTTGGTAACGCATTACCATTTGGAAACGTTGACACGTCAAGGTGAATTGACCCATTTACCTTAGAAAGTTGTGTATTTTGACCATAGTTTATCACTCATCCCAGACCCCAGGTAAGCATAACTAGTCCCGTAGGATTTATGCGATATGCTTGCCTTAGCCCGAGGGCCTTTTGCCAGGAAAACCAGGATACAGGTGTCTATGTGTCACACAATATTTCGTAGGTTCATAGAATCAAAACCTTGATGAGATTTATATAGATTAGACATAACGTCTAAAGATTCAAGTCATAACATAAGCATAAGATTCCACGTGTTGACGAGAATAAGGTTAAGAGAGTTCATGTTCGGGGAGAGTCAAAGAGTCAAGTTAACTTTAGGGAGACAAGTAACAATGTTTAGGCAATCCTATGCTAAGGCATCAAATTGCACATAAGCGGCATAGCATTATGTAGCATGAAAAGTATATAATTTACAAGATAGAAATATAATTCCATAAGGTTCATGCATACTATAGCCTAGGTCACCATTTCTAATAACCTAGATCCCTATAGTTATGAGCTCTGATACCAATCTGTCACACCCCAACCTTGACGGCGGAAACGTCGAGGAGTGAGAGTTAAGATCGTTCACAGCCACATAACGCTATTAATAATCCAAATATAATTTAAACATAAGTTTCAATTGTCGCATTACAAACATAAGTCTCAAAGAAAATAAAAGCATAACGTAGAATGTAACAAATCATTCTTATTTCATTTATTTATCTAGGTCCATTCCTAGATGTGCAAGCTTCAAAGTGTAGATATCAAACTTGGACGTTTCCTGAAACATGTTAAAAATAACAGGTCAACAATAATGTTGGTGAGCATTCCATAGTTTTTAATACATAGATTATATAAAAGATGGCAATTCAAGTCATGAGTTAGTGAATAAAGTGATTAGGGATGTTATGAACAATGCAACAATCAAACCTCGACAAAGTTTTACAAGTCTCAAACGTTTAAAAGTATATACGATCAGCTAAGTGTATTTGGATCAACCAAAGCAGGCTTGTCTTGCCCATAGATCTATGACTTCGCTGGGCTAGCAATAGTTAATGATTGCACATATAACGCCATAACATGGTAACCACGAAAGTTCAACTAACCACAACTTAACAAGATAAATTGCCATAGGTTTACAAGTCTCAAATGAGTTTACAAGTGCAATAGTATAAGTTAACATGTTTCACCCCAAAGTGTGAAAATAAGCAAAAAGGGGTATGGTAATACTCACATGGCTAAAAGTATAAGTAATAAGATTGATAATAAACGTTGTTCCAAGATGAACGTCACAAGGCACCTAAATATATATATTCACAAGGTTAAAGTTAAATTATAATAAGTTTAACGTTTTAATGGAAACTAAGGTTTTAATTGGATTTTGTGATGTTAATAATTATAACCCAACTAACATGATAAATTTTGGTTATGCTTTGAGTCAATATATTATTTAATCGTTTTAATACTACGAAATAAAGAAAACATTTGTAACAAAGTCTAAATATAATTTAAACAATCTTTTAAGATAACTCTTATTTTAAACAATAATATATATTTGTTATTTGAACAAATAATGATTTGATGAGTTATAACAATATTCAATGTCTATTTTATAAAAAAATAGTTTAAACATATTATTTGAACAAACAACTATTTAGTAGATTAAAACTATATTTTAAGTTTAACTTATAAGAAATAATCTAAATATATCATTTGAACAAATAATAATTTAAATAGTTAATCAACATTAAAAATCAATTTTTTCTATAAAAATTTAACTAATTATATCATTTATTTTGTAAAAAAATAAGAACATAAATTTCCAGACAATATCTAGAAACATTTAAAATTTTCAGCTTTTATAAAATGTCTTTTTATAATTTTTAAAAATATTTAAAATTGTTGTAGAAGGCTAAAAAGCCTCAAAAAGAAAATGTGGAGTGGCCCGGGGTCGAACCCGGGACCTCCAGGTTCTCATGGGTGCGTGTTACCATTAGGCGAGGTCGCCTATGCCTGACAAAAGTTGGGTTTTAATTCTTAAAAACACAATTACAATAAATCCCCAAACCATATGAACCCTAGATTGATTCAAACCCAAAATTGAAGATCCAATCGATGTTGTTAACGATCTAAATCATAGGGCTTTTGTTTCCCAAGTTAATACGAGCATGTATGTATAACTAATTACCTGAATCGAAAACGAATCGAAGGTGCACACGTCGAGGAACGGGCCGCGACCGAGAGGTGAGGGAACGATGTGCAAATGCTGATGATAATCCAATTAACTTTGTGTGGAGCTTCGTATGATGTTCACGATGTAAAGCCCTCTATCAATTCGGACTAAACAACCTCTGAAGACCGATTTCACTAAGGTTGCAGGTCGCGACAGAGTTGTTAATCGAACGGTTTGATTTGTGTGTTTTCAGGTGCAATTGAAAGTTGTATTTGGTTAATGATTGATAGAGGATCGTTTAGGTTAGTTTAATTGGATTATTATGAGGAGTAATTGCTCGAACGGCTAAATGGTTTAATGTGTTTCGGTTATGGAATCGATTTGGCTAGAAACCGATGTTTAAGCGCAATTAAATCATGTATTCAAGTTCGAAATGTACATACGAACGATTTGGGTCGGTTTTGGGTGTCAAAATAGTAACGTTTGGGAGTACTTGGCCGTCGCCGGAGCTCGCCGGAGCTCCGCCGGATAGTTGGCCGGAAACACTGGTTTGAAAGGGGAGAAATGGTTTGGGTTTCACACTTTTACAACATTGGTCCCTCAACTTCAATCCTTATTATTTTATGTAAAAACCCTTTCATTTAAAGTTTATAAAATGACAATAAGGCCCTCTTGACTTTTATAACTTATTATTATTATTATTATTATTATTATTTTATTATTATTATTATTATTATTATTATTATTATTATTATTATTATTATTATTATTTATTTTTATTTATTATTATTATTATTATTATTATTATTATTATTATTATTATTATTATTATTGTTATTATTTAATATTATTATTATTATTATTAATATAACTTTTATCATTATATAATAATTGTCAATATAACCTTACAAATTAAAGAATTAAAAGACCAATTAAAGTAATATGCATAAGCTACCCATAAGTTTCATGAATGACAACATGGTCCTTAAACAAATTTAACAAAGTTAACTTTAATTTAACCTAAAAATACAAGATGTTACAGGTATAATCCACCGTCACCCTTCTCCATCTCCACAACCATCATACCAACACATCCCCGCCACTACCATTCTTCACCGGCACTGATGCGCACACATCACCACCACCGCTGGCACTACCTCTCTCATGAGTTTCTATCACTGCCACCATCGTTCTTCACCGCCAATGTAATCTTTTTCTCTTTCTCTCTCCCCCATGGTGCAATGGTGGTCATTGCTGGTTCAGGCGGTGGTTAGGGTGGTATGATGATGGTAATGGTGATTGGATATGGGTTTGATGATGATGGTTATGCAGATCTGAGTGATGACTATGGTAGTTGGATGGTGAATGTGGTGACGGGTCAGGCGGTTGGCGTTGGCTATGGTGGTTGGTGATGGTGAAAGGTGATGATGGGTCAGGTTGTGGTTCCGGCAACATGTAACGGTGACCGGCGGTGTTGTGATGGCCGGTGTTTGATGATGATGGTGTTAGAGGATAATGATGATAATGAATTAATTACTACTTATTATTAAAAGGGATAGAATGGGAATTTTATAAATATGCATAAATAACCCTAAAGCTTTAAAATTTACATAAACAGTCCTTAAGGTGAAAATGACCAAAATGCCCTTACACTTAACGAAAAAAAGGTTTACAGAGTTAGTGTTGGGGGGCCAAAAGAGTTAAGAAACGAAATGTTATGGGTTGATATGTCAAAAGATTTCTTTTTGAGCTAATATGGTTAAATAGCCCTAACCCCAGGGGCTAATATAGTAATTTACTCTTAAAAATATAACCTAAATATACATATATATTCCCACTCAAGACCCGTTCCTCTATAGATACCTCCAAATCGATTACAATACCCTAAAACCAATTCAATGAAAATACCTTTATCCAACGTATTTCCACCATCACTAATTAAATAAAGAATTATTCCGCCTTCATTAATTAATGTCTCAAATCGATTCTCATCAATCTGCTTATGAGGATAGTATGAACCCGGATCGTCCAAAATAATTTTGAGTTTCTTTCTAGTTGGATATTTACGCAACAAACTTTTTTTATGAATTTGAAATTTTATGAAGCAGTGTTGATTTTATATGGAATTAATCATAAGAACTACAAACCAAATTAGTTGACGTCTCATGAATCGACGTAACATACAAGTAAGAGAATGAACAAATTGATATTATTGATTTGTTATATATGAAGTGGTAATTCTTTTCCTCTTGTTTTTTTGAAATATGATATACAAAAAAAGCCGAGTTACAGATTCAATTAGAGGATGAAGCTACTGAAAAGAGTCTAACTCACGGTTCAGATGTTAAACATAAAAAAAGAATAACATGAACGAGAATTTTGGGTTTGAGAATGAAGAAGGCAACGATGTAATAGGAATGGTTTTTGGATTTTTCTAGTTTTTTTTTAAAAATAAAGATTTTTAAGAGTTGATGTTGACAAGAGGCTAAAATTTGTACGGAAGTTGACCTTAAGGGTTCTCACCCCTGGTAGGGGCGGGTTCTACTGAAGCTTTTGCTGACTGCTGACTGCTGAATGCGATGTGACTGCTCTTGACTGCTTTTGCTGTGCGATGTGACTGCTTGACCACTTTATGGAGAACTCGCCCTTGGCAAGGGCGGGTTCTCAAAAAAATACTACCCACACATTTAACCTACTCACTTACGGATTATATCTATAACTCAACCGAATTCACTCAAATCTGCATACAAAATTCAATTCACACTTGAAAAAAAAACTAATTATTATCATGTCTCGGCCTTATTTTCTACAAATATATTGGGGTGGTGATATTTCATTCGAAAATGAAAATATCATATGTGATGTTTCTACTAGAAGTTCAACTATTATTCTTCGTAATAGAGTTTCATACGAAGAGTTTGTAGATTTGATTTATAATCATCTTCAGGTTCAAAAAGAGTATTATAATTTGAAATTAAAATTATATTACTCATATGTTGGTTTCTCTCAAAGTTCTGAAATTTTCAATGACTCAAGTCTAGATGTTTTGTATTATTTGGGAGAAAATGTTGAAAATTTTCGAGCAAATGTTTATGTTATCATTGAGCCACAAATGTCGGTACAACAATCCAATTATATGGATCTCGTACGCGGTTTTTCTGTATCTCAAGCTCCCGATCTGTCAAGCCATTCTTATCATCAAGGCAATGCAAGATCGCATGATTATCAAGCCGGTCCATCAACCAATTCTCATCATCAAGTCGATGATGATAATGGAGGTTTTGATAAGTCAGATGATGGTCGTTCAGACAGCAGTGAAGATACTGAACTCATTCCATCACAAGAAGAATCCAGCGATGATGACAACAACAATTATGGAGTTTCAAACAATTATAATTCTGGTGTTAATCCAGGATCTTACAGGGAGGTGAACTATTCTGAAGATCCCCAGGAGTTAAGAGATTATGAAGCTACTGATTTTGATGATGAAAACCATATGGATATATGGAATGAAGAGTCAAAAGAAATTCGTGCTGGAATGTATTTTAAATCAAAAGATGAAGTGATGCATGCAGTGCGGTTATGGAATCTTGCACGCAACAGAGAGGTTGTAGTAGTTGAAAGTAAACGTACAAGATGGAGAGCAAAGTGCTACAACACTAGCCCTAATTACAACAATAATCTTCATAGTGGTCCTCCATGTTCATGGTATGTTTATGCTTCCAAGAACCATGATCATCACATGTGAAGAATTTTAAGAGCCCACAACTGCTTTGGTACTGTTGTTGGTAACAACAATAGAAGTTTCAAATGCAGAGATATTGTTACCCGTATCATCCATTTTATTCGTCAAGATATTGCTTTTCCCATCAAGCAAATTCAAGCACATTTGAAAGACACGTTGAATGTCGATGTTTCATATAATAAAGCCTGGCGAGCTAGAAAAGCTGCTATTGAGAATATTTATGGTAGTTGGGACAGTAATTTTGAGGAATTACCTACGTACATCAACGCATTACAAGAGAAGAACCATGTTATCGTGGAATGGTTACATCATCTGACCGCTACATCTACTTATTACACATTTAAATATGTGTTTTGGGCATTCGGTCCAATAATTAAAGCGTTCAGCTATTGTCAGCCTGTGATATCTGTTGACGGTACTTTCTTGAAAGGTTCTTACCGTGGTAAAATGTTAATTGCAGTTGCAAAAAATGCAAACAACTACGTAATGCCGATAGCTTATGCAATTGTAGACTAAGAGACGGTAGAAAGTTGGAGTTGGTTTTTCCAACAATTCTGGTCACACATTGCAGTTCACCATAATTCTATTGGTTCGGGAAAAAAGTTATGTGTTATTTCCGATAGGCACAAAGGAATTATTCGTGCAATGAATACTCTTGAAGAGTGAAAAAATAATGTTGTGCATCGATTTTGTCTCCGACATGTTCGAAGTAACCTCATGCAGAAAAGGTTTCTAGCTTAAAAAGGCTATGTTGGTCTATCGGAAGCACCACCCAACAAAGGAAGTATAACTACTGTGTAAGTCAAATGACAAGCGTCAATCCAGAAGCGTGGGAATATTTAAAAGCTATTAAAGAGAGTAAATGGACGCTTCTACATGATAAAAATCATTGTCGGTGGGGTAACCTGACGACAAACATTTCAGAAAGCTTCAACAATACGTTGCGAGGTGTCAGGCTTATGCCAATAAAAGATATTATTAATTGTATGTTCGAGAAAACAGTCGAACAGTTCAGAAAGCACACTGACATCGCAGCCAACTGTAACACCGTGTTACCCCCTCGCATATGGCGTTTATTTAACACACGTGATATTAACTCGCAAGAGCATATCATAACAGAGTTTGATTACAGAGAGGCGAGGTATAGAGTTCTGTCAAAGATACAAACAAATGAAGCTGGTAGAAATGACTATACCGTGGAATTCAAAAACAGAACTTGCACGTGTGGTAAATGGCAGATGCAAAGATTTCCGTGCTCACATGCAATTGCAGTTTGCCGCCATAGAGGTGAATCACCTCATAACATTGTTCATCAGGTCTATAGTACTGTTGTTTATCAAGAACAGTATAATGGACATTTTTACCCGTTTCGTCACATTGATTATTGGACGAACCCGGGTTGGAGGATAAGAGGTGATCCCTCAAAAATCACCACGTCACGAGGTAGGAGACGCACGAGAAGGATACACAACGAGATGGATGTTCATCATCCAGATGCACCTGTTATACATAGATGTTCAATATGTAGACAAACAGGTCATAACATGAACACTTGTCCAAACTCATATTCATGAGGAGATTGTTGTATTATAATTTTATTTGATGTGTACTAGTTATTATTGTTTAATATTATAATATTAGTTTTATGTTATAAAATAGAAATATTAATTTTATTCCAAAAAAACTCCTATAAATACCACCACCCTTATCATCATAATAACCACATTTCAAATGCCACCACACTTCCAAAAAAACACTACATAACCATAAAAATGGCACACCGACCCGGTAAAGAACCAGTTCATGAACTTCGATCGACGAGTTCAATTCTACAAAGGTTGAGGCGGCCTAAGAAGGCACATGAATCGTCTTCGTCAGAAAACAACCCGGTGCATTTACCATTTTTAGTTGCAGATGCAGAAAAATCTAAAAACTGGTCAAAAGATGCTATTGACTTCTACAACAACGGGGATGCGCCATATTGTGTTTCAGTTCTATTTGGTGGTAACTGGCTTGGGAAGGATTTTTGGGGTGCTTTATTAGGGTACGAACGCGACGGTCGTCTTTCTCCATTGGTAAAAATATTATATATTTCAGTTAAATAAATTAGTTTTATATATTATTTATTAGATGATAATACTTTATATCACAGCATATAGAAGGTTGGGTAAAACGGATGATGCGGATGAGACGTGAAAAGCTTGCGAAATTTGGACGATCAAGGTTGAATTGGACAATTTTACCACCTCAGTTTCGGGATGTATTATGTGTATGGGAAGATGTTAAGCCTGTCAAATATGCCAATGGAACTGATGAGTTGTACCCTCCATTTTGGGAGGTGCAATATGTTTATATTCCAATACTTATAAAAGCAGTAGAAGATTAGTTACTTATCCGAATCAACTTTCATACAATGGAGATCCTACGGTATTGGTCAAATAACTTATATCGTGAACTATATCATGAGTTAGTTCTCCCTATTTTAGATTTTATTCCATGTAATTTTTACTGTCTGATGGAACAGATTGGTTACTGGAAAATAAATTATACTGGACCGTTTATTCATCTTGATAAAAGGGATCATATGTCTTTCATAACTACTGAGGATTACTTGCCTAAGGGCGGGGGTGACCTTGGTGGTGATTCAGGGGTTTTCATTTGTATGTTAATGCAAAAGCTAGTTCAAGGAAAAACCTTAACTATGGAAGGAGATTTTAAAGACACGTGTGCAAGATATCGACGCTATATGGCAAAAGAGTTTTAGCAGTATCGTTATACATATAGTCACCCTGAATGGTTCACAGAAAAGATAGTCAAACGCAAGACCCGCAAGTGACATTTTTTGTTGTATTACCGCTTTACTTATTACTTTTATTGTACTACTTGTTAGTTTTTGAATGTTTATTCTAATAATATTGTATTTTATGTTTTTTTATAATAAAATTGCATTATATAACTAATAGATAAAAGTATATAAAAATTACTTAATTAAAAAGGTAAAATACATCAGTAAAAATATAAAAGAAATAACATCTAACGAGTGTCATCGTTATCGTTTGTTGCTTCATCATTTAAGTCGAACGGGCAAGGAGATGGATTAAAAAACCAGTCAACTGATTGAACTGTATCTTGAAATTGAGGGTAATAAGGTAACGGGAAAGAATGGTGAAATGATTGTTGATAACTAGTATCAGGGCTTTGATAAGGATTTGACGGGCCCCCTTCTTTAAAATTCTGGGACCCCATTTGACTAAAATGTGGAAACTGAGTACTTGAGGTACCACCATAAAAAAAATCTTGGTTGCCCATTTGGCTTAAAAAGGGGGAGTCGAACTATTGTTCCGTGAAATCCCTTTGTTCGGTCATATTCTGTTGCATAACATTATCATCAACAACCTGTCTACCAACCCGCCCTCGTCCTCTACCCCTTCTGGGTAAACGTTGTGTGACAGGAGGAAGTTGAGTATCATCAACATTCTATGTCACATGCGTTAGTAGATAACTTACATGGTTTGCATGTGCAAAATCCATATAACGGCTCGCTATATTCCTCCCCATTTCATCCCCTGGTCTTTGATAAAATTGACTCATCCCATACATCTATAAATAACATTATAAAAGATTAATTTTAAAATAATAATAATAATAATATTGATAATAATAATAATAATTAAATTATTAATAATAATACCATCATTCTCAATCTTTGTCCATCATTTTGGAAGCCATGAGGGTTCGTGTCTTGATGAGCCGGGTTTGTTGTATACACAACAGTACGCTCTAAATACCACCTCATGTATGCTTCAGAAGCAATTGGCGAATCAGTGTACGCTTCATTAGCAACTGAATTATGCCAAGCCACCCATGCTTGAACAAATTTATTATGATGTTGTAATCAGTTTTTATTTCTACCACCTTTACGAGCAGTCGAATGTAGATTTGTGTGTTGCTCCCGGGTTAGTAACACATTTGTAGGGATTGGTTGAAACATTCCAAACTGTCTTAAAACCCTACTTGGAATGTGAGGCTCAACAACTTCCCAACATATAAGGTATGTGTCACTTCTCCAGCTTTGATGTCCACTTGTGCAGATATCAGGTAGAAGGTGGATAATATTATCATAAGGCCTCTAATTAAACTGATATAAAAAATCTAAATTAATATGTTTCCACCATGTTAATATATACAAAATAATATCAGAATAATATTAATACCGTGGCCTCGCTTAATGAATGCAGCTGAGATTGATACGCACTCAAACAGTGCGTAGTGGTTTTTACATAACTAAGTTCACCATTCCATGTGTAATCAAGTTTTCAAATATACCAGGTTAACTAGAAAAATATAAGATTACAGATAAATAGTCAATACATAAGTTTTTTTGAACATACCGTGCACCATATGGTAATCTGAAATCAATAGATCTCGTATTTCGGGGACACATAGAAGGCAATCTTTCCCATGCCCATAATTGCAACAAGAATAAAGGTCCACCAACTTCTCGATTTGTGACACTCGTTTCCTTACATAACTGTCTATACAAAAAGGCTAAAACTGCACTTTCCCAACTAAATCTACCACAGTTATTTAAGTTTTCAATATGACTTAAATAATTTATGTGCACCCAGTTACTAGAAGTATCAGGAAATAAAGTGGCACCAATCATAAAAAATAAAATTAATCTAGCTCGTTGGATGCACTGAAAATCAGTGGCATTATCAGAGAATGGTTTTATTATTTCATTTAAAATAAACCTTAGGTTTAACTTATAACCACTTACAGCGCTTGTAGCGAGTGTACAACCGGTTAAATACTCAAACCTCATTATAATTTCAGATGCACTCATAGCATAATCAATGCCTGAAACAACATCACCTTCAACCGGCAAACCCCATAAAACTTGAACATCTTGAAGGGTTATTGTGGTTTCTCCAACCGGTAAATGAAATGTGTGTGTCTCCGGCCTCCATCTCTCCACTAAAGCTGAGATAAGAGCACGATCAAGTTTTCGATAACCACACTTGATCACACCAGCAAAACCAGCCTACCTTATATATCTCATAATATTTTCAAGGATAGGCACTTCATCAATGTAATCCCAAAAAGCTTTATCACCTCGTCTAACACGTAAAATTCTTTCATCGCTTTTTGGATCTCGAAAATAATAATCAGCTCTATGTTGACCACTTAAAAATAACAAATCGTTATTTAGTGGACCTGGTGTAATTCTCCAGCTCATTTTGATTTTCGAAAATAGTAAGAAATTATACAAAAATAAGTTCGAAAATAATAAGAAATAAGAATGAGAAGGCTTTGAACGAATTGTTCGGTGGTTCACGGGTGAAAGGTTGATGAATAAATAGTTTTAGAATGAGTAGGTGTATGAATAAATGGTGTTTTGGTCGCGGTCAAAAAAGTCAGAACCCGCCCTTGGTAGGGGCGTGGTCTGATTATATTGTGTGGTTGAGATTAAGGGAGTGATTTGTAGGTGGATCGGACGGTTCAAAATAAAGGCAGGAGAACCCGCCCTTCACAGGGGCGTGGTCTCCTTTGGGCTGTCACATCACAAAAGCAAAGGTGGTGTCGGTGGTGTCACATGGCGCAGTGTTGTGTTCAAGGTCTCCAGAACCCGCCCCTGCCATGGGCGGGTACCCTCCTTGTCAACATCACCCGAGGTTTTCCCCCCTTGTCAACATCACCTCAAAAAAAGTACCATTTTTAAAAAAAATTCGTGATGCATATGATTTCTACAATCGTTATGCATTTTTACATGGATATGATATACGTATATCTTCGACTTTTAAACATAAGACAACAAATGAGCCTTATTGAAAGATATATGTTTGTAACAAAGAGGGTTTTAAAGATTTAAAGTGTAATAATTCTAGTGGGGATGTAAAAAAACACATCGTAGGGATTTAAGGAATGGATGTGAAGCATTTCTTCGGATTTTAAAACTTAAAGATGGGGTGGTTTATCGAAATGTTTAAAGATGTACAAATCATGATCTAACTCTTACACCAACCAAAGTGATAAAACATCGTTCGCATGGGAAGTTTCACCATTCAACAGCATGCAAATCTCTAATGTATATTTATGGAGAAACAGTTCGTGAGTGGGAATATATATGTATATTTAGGTTATTTTTTAATTGATTTAAATCAAAAGTACGTAGTTTTGATAGGTTCACATCTAAGATTAGATGCGAAACAGTGAGTTCTTGTATTCACCAACTCATTATTCATCCCTTATGATTTGGGAAATGTTCAAATAAAAACTACTAAAACTAAAATGTGTTTTAATCAATGGTTAAGATTAAATCGTAAGAAAAAATTTGTTAGATGCGTATTATAGTAATAATTTTTTGCAAGTTCCCTTATTTTTTTTAAATGTCCATAACTTTTATGTACGGCATTATTTACGCCATAAAAACGATTTTTTTAACCTTTAAAATGAGTACAATATTGTTATTTAAAGAGTGCTTTTCTTTACGTTTTTAAACTCATAACTCGTCGTTGTGTCTTTATGTTGTTCATTGTATCTTTTTGTTAGTTATTGTGTTTTTCTGAATACTATTATGTTTTTAAAATGATGAACTTTAAAAACATATAATGGTGGAATAACATTGTTATGTATCTCTAATATGTAAAACCTAATAATAAATTAACAACTAATTAATCTAATAAATTAAAAACAATAATAAAATAACATAATATCTCATTGTGTTTTTTTAATAGTCATTGTGTTATCGTAAACAATATGAGTTTTGAAAAATACATTGATGAAATAATATAATTGTGCACTACTGTACTTATAATTGTAAAACACAATGATAATAACACCAAGTTTATATAATCTATAAAAAACAATGACAAAGATAACACATTGTGTTATCTTCAACACTATAAGTTTTGAAAAATACATTGATGAAAGTATATAATTGTGTACTTATATTTGTAAAATACAATAATAGATAACAAGTCTATATATCTATAGAAACAATAACAAAAATAACGTAAAATGATCAAAATGTAAAACACAATGATTAATACATATAAATATGATGTAAAATATATGACACAATTAACTGATATCTGACACAATTAACGTATAAGACACAACGAGCTAACGTATTTGACACAATGACCAAAATATTCTTCTTTTTTAAACAATAGAAGGACAGGTGTCAAGCTCACAATCCTTTTTAAGCTTTTTAGATGAATTTTTTTTAGTATAACCATACCCTTATAATTTTTATGTGAGTGAAAAAAAAGAAAGATTAGTAAAAATGATTAAAGTGATATTACTTAATTGAACAAAGATAAAGATAAATAAATGAGATGCAGAAGGTTTTAAAAGATGAATAAAATATAAGGATAAAGATGATTTTCTATTGAATCATGAGGATTAAGATAACAAAGTTAAACCTGAGAATAAAATATAAGAATAAAGATGAGTGTCTATTAAATCATGAGGTAAGGATACAAAAAACTGCTGTGAATGCTCTAACAAAGTTAAACATGATCTTTTAATAAAATTGGAGGTAGGGTTATACTAAAAAAGGTACTTAATCTAAAAATAAAAAGAATTGTGGGTTTGACACGTGTCCCTCTATTGTTTTAAAGAGGAGGTCATTATGGTCATTATGTAAAATACGTCAACTTATTGTGTCATATATTTTACATCATTTGTTATATGTATTAATCATTGTGTTTTACATTTTAGATCATGAGTTGTGTTATTTTTATCATTGATTCTATTGATTATATAGACTTGTTATCTATCACTGGTGCTTTACGATTAGAAATACACAATAATATACTTTCACCAGTTTATTTTTCAAAACTTATAGTGTTAAAGATAACACAAGGTGTAATTTTTGTCATTATTTTTTATAGTTTATATAAACTTCTTATTGTCTATCATTATGTTTTACAATTAGAAGTACACAATGATTTATTTCACAAATTTATTTTTCAAAACTTATAGTTTTTAAGATAACACAATGACAATCAAAAGATACAATAAACATTGTGTTATTTTGTCATTGTTTTTTAATGTATTAGATTAATTAGTTATTAATTTATTATTGTGATATACGTATTAAAGATACGCAACAATGTTATTTCATCATTATATTTTTTTTAAATTAATCATTTTAGAAAAACACAATAGTATTCAAGAAAACACAATAACTAATAAAAATACACAATTAACAGCAGTAAGGACACAATAACGATATATGAATTTAAAAACATAAAATACTTTATCATCTTTTATGTAACAACATAAAACTCGGTTTAAAGAGAAAAGAACGCTCATTTTTATGGTGTACTCTTTTTTATAGAAAAACAATGTCGTACATAAAAGTTATAAACATTTAAAAATAATGCGGGAACTTGCAAAAAGTCAACAAAAATGGTTATTTCTAAAGAGACCCTATAACAAACTTTTTTTTCTATAATTTGATATTAACCATTAATTAAGAATATTGATGGTTGAAATAACTTTTTATACTTTTTAGTTTTACGAGACCTTTTATTTGAACATTTCTTATAAAACTAATAGTATAATTATCATGAATGTTCCCTAATCGAATTTCTGGTTTTTAGATTAACGGGGAGAGAAAAGCAAGTGGTGACTTGTAGGGTTCCTAATGAGGGATAAGCTAAAGAGGTTAGAGATGTGCAGGATTCTCCTGTAGGTTTAGGATTCCTCAAGCAAGGGTCTGATAAGAAGATTAATGACGATTCCACTTCTGATGCTCCAACACCAATATCAGTTTCTTATCCAACTTTCTTCAACAAATTCAAATCAGGTAACATTCCTTTGTTTGTTCCCGTTAGGTTTGTCAAAGAAGGAACAGTTGTTGAATCATCAGGCAATGAGAATCCTACAAGCAAAGCCAACACAATAGGAGATGTCAATCAAGATCCGTTGGAGAAAGATCTATGCATACGAGACTGGATAAGCTCAGATGATGAATTAATCACAGAGGAGCGTGTTGGTTCCTCACAGATCAAGATATCTCCTGACATTGTCAAGTCACAAAAGCTTC
Organism: Flaveria ramosissima; assembly: GCA_025215565.1. Classification (NCBI taxonomy): domain Eukaryota; kingdom Viridiplantae; phylum Streptophyta; class Magnoliopsida; order Asterales; family Asteraceae; genus Flaveria; species Flaveria ramosissima. The sequence continues at coordinate 384,429 of JACVEC010000279.1, read as the reverse complement.
CAAAAGCTGAATCAAGACCAATACGGATCTTTTGTCCAATTGCTAAGCATCCCAGTAAATCAGTAAAGTTCTCATTCACTGCTCAGCACGGGAAACTTCAGAACAAGCAAGAATCTGCTACAAGCTCCAAGCAATCCTCATCACCACCTGCACAACACGGGACTACAAAGAATCAAAAGCTTTTCAAGGCTTGTTTTGAGTGTGGAAAAGAAGGTCATGTGGTAAAGAAATGTCCTCAAAGCCTTGCTACGAATGGTAAATGCAAAACAAATTGCTTCTCCGAATGTAAGTCTAAAAAGAATGTTCCAGACGGTAAAGGCAACATGGGTTGCTTCTCTGGATCAAGAGGTAAAAAGCACACATCTTTGAATGGTTGGATGAAAAACCTTCCATCCAAACCTTTTCATGTGAAGCCGGTTTCACATGATACAAAGATGAAAATGACCAAAGGTTCAAAACCAAATTCTTTTCCTTCCGGTCATAAACAGAAAATGATTTCCAAATTTAATTCATTCAAATCCAAATTAATTGAACCACAACAAATTTGGTAAATTAAAAAGAAGGATACAGCAATCCCCGATTGTTTAAACAGTTGTGTGCAGAAAGTTGTTACTTATCTTGATGAAAAAGGAACTTCCAGGACTTCGATGGCCTGGGTTCCCCTTTCTAACTAATTTGTTAATGAGTGCAGGAACAATTTAGGAGGACTGTTAGTAATCCGGTTTACTGACAGAGATTGTTTCTAATTCAAATTTGAGGCGGAACAAACAGGTTAAGGTCATGGTATTTTATCCACAATCTGGATTCTTATCTGCACAATCACAGTTCTCACTTCACAGTCACTGCATATTTCTTGATAATTCATTTCTTATCTTGATAAGCGGTGTAGTTTGGAAGACCTTCTTTAATAAATTTTTATTTTTCTATGGTTTTATAAAAAAAAATAAAAAAATAAAAAATAAAAAATAAAGAAAATAAAAAAAATAAAAAAAGTTTTTTTTTTGCAAAAATAAAAATTTAGGGGGAGAGTATGAGTTAAAAAATAATAAGAGAACTGAGAACTTGATTCGAGATGACTGAGAAATGATTGTATATCTTCTTGAATTGCTTGTTTTTGCATGACTTGCGTTTAAAAAATGAGAAATGATAGTAAATGATGCTGTTATCTGATTTACATCTTATTTTTAAGTGTAAATAATAGAAAAACAAACAGATTCTTTATTGATATGCTTGATAGACTCAGCCTGAAGAATAAAGTAGACAACAGCATAATGATTTAAATTAAAAGATCATGCTTAAGGATGTCTGGATTTACGCAATCATTTTGGCCTGCACGAAAACTGAGTCCCGACAAAAATTGGATTGAGAATTGATCTTTCACCCACCGTGATACAAAATCATATTAGTCATATCTTTGAGCCATGATTGGTGTATTTATGTGTCTTGTGTTTGTGCTAATCTCCTCTGCTGTACGGAAGTACTGACCTAGAGTGATGATCTCCTATGCTGTACCATAGTACTGACCTGGAGCTCTCATCGGCACATGATTAAATGGTCATCTCCTTTGTTATACGTGAGTATAGACCTGGAGCTTTCACGAATTTGATCTAAATAGTGTCAAATCATCTAAACGATGAATTCATCACAGAATGTAATATTCTGTTGATAATCACTTGCACACTAATGTACACGCCTTGCTCTATAAAGATCATAACAAAATTCAAGAAATCCTGAGGTTGGGTGAGGGTTTTTGCCAAATGATTGTGGGGTCCTAATATTCTAAAGCATCTCATCGAACCTTAACAAATCATTTGCTGCTTCTTGAAAAAGATAGGGCATGAGTTTAAGTGGAAAAATATATCAGCAATCGTTATTGATCTGTTTAAGAATTTCAAAATCATTCAAAGACTGTGATTAGATTCAGTTATCAGTGTGATCTCATTGCTTGTCAATGATTAAATTCATCTTTGTGCTAAGTATATCTTGAGGATATGATCTCATGATCGATTCAGTTCTCGGTTTTTGATTGTTAAAAAAACAAAAAAAAACAAAAAAAATAATAGATAAAAAAAGGTTATAATAAATGTATATAATACAAAAAAAATTATAATTAAAATTTCATTTTAATTTCTCTTAGGTCTTCCATATTATGATGATTACATTTTATTATTTTTCATGCATTTCATAGAAATTGAGCACAAACGAACACGGGATCGCTTGTTTTCAAACACAGATAAACACGGGTTTATTTTGTTAAAATGAAATGATCTAATTAGAAATGTCAAGATTGTGTTTGTGAATGTGTTTCAGGTTTTTGTTGTAAGTGATGGTCGATCATCAGTTGAGCAGTGTACCTGATCAGAGAACTTGTTCCTCAAGTTTGCAGAAGATACCGAGCTAGGAATCCTCCTCCTACATCTTTTGAAGCACTCAAGATTAGAGATTTGGGAAACCTGTTCCAATATCCTTATAAAGTTTGCACTCGAAAATGGGGAGCATATAAATAGGGGGAGCTTAAGAGATGAAAAATCTTTCTCATTAGATTCAGAAAGATCAAATTGAAAATCTTTCTACTGTTCACTTCTCAATGTTGATTTCATTTGAGACGTTGATAATGATAGACTAAGGGGGAGTATTGTTGGAGCTGTAAAAGATAGTCTATATTATCAACACACTGAAAGTCAACAAAAGTCAACGTCACGGTCAAAGTCAACAAAAGTCAAACCCGACACGTTCGAGACGAGGAACCGAGACGAGACGTTGAAGATTTAAATGACTAGGAGTTTTATTGTAATAAATATATTTTGTGTGAACAAAATATATTTTATCTTGTTTTTAGTCATTTTTATGCTTAATATGTAATTTTATGTTAATTAGCCTAAGTCTAGGGAGTTAAGTGCAATTAGTGATATTAGTCTAGACTATAAATAGGTTAATTATCATTAGTGTTGGTTAATGGTTGAATGACCAATTGATTGAGGGATTTACTTGTAAACAATATTATTAGCAATCAATAGAGATCAAAGAGGTTTTGATTGTGATTATCATATTTTGATCTAATTTTTCATGATTTGATTCAAGTTTGATTATCCTGGAGTTACATTTTATATCATTTGTTATATGTATTAATCATTGTGTTTTACATTTTAGATCATGTTGTATTATTTTTATCATTGATTCTATTGATTATATAGACTTGTTATCTATCACTGGTGCTTTACGATTAGAAATACACAATAATATACTTTCACCAATTTATTTTTCAAAACTTATAGTGTTAAAGATAACACAAGGTGTAATTTTTGTCATTATTTTTTTATAGTTTATATAAACTTTTTGTTGTCTATCACTATGTTTTACAATTATAAGTACACAATGATTTATTTCACAAATTTATTTTTCAAAACTTATAGTTTTTAAGATAACATAATGACAATCAAAAGATACAATAAAATATTATGTTATTTTGTCATTGTTTTTTAATGTATTAGATTAATTAGTTATTAATTTATTATTGTGATATACGTATTAAAGATACACAACAATGTTATTCCATCATTATATTTTTTTAAATTAATCATTTTAGAAAAACACAATAGTATTCAAGAAAAAACAATAACTAATAAAAATACACAATTAACAGCAGTAAGGACACAATAACGATATATGAATTTAAAAACATAAAATACTTTATCATCTTTTATGTAACAACATAAAACTCGGTTTAAAGAGAAAAGAACGCTCATTTTTATGGTGTACTCTTTTTTATAGAAAAACAATGTCGTACATAAAAGTTATAAACATTTAAAAATAATGCGGGAACTTGCAAAAAGTCAACAAAAATGGTTATTTCTAAAGAGACCTTATAACAAACTTTTTTTTCTATAATTTGATATTAACCATTAATTAAGAATATTGATGGTTGAAATAACTTTTTATACTTTTTAGTTTTACGAGACCTTTCATTTGAACATTTCTTATAAAACTAATAGTATAATTATCATGAATGTTCCCTAATCGAATTTCTGGTTTTTAGATTAACGGAGAGAGAAAAGCAAGTGGTGACTTGTAGGGTTCCTAATGAGGGATGAGCTAACTTGTCATGTGTCGATGTTAATAATTTATTACTAATTCTGAAGTATAAGCGTGCTTATATAGAACAAAAATTAATAATGGTGTACACATGCCCCTTGGGCGTTAATCAATGTGGCTCGTTAATGGGAGCTAAACACTGCCGCGATCATGACGTTAAAGCCCAATATTTAACCGATGTAAACTCATTTGATTGTTTCATTTTACCGTAGGGGGGGGGGGGAGGTTATCATTAGTTTTATCACAAAAATGTAAACTCATTTGATTGTTTCATTTTACTAGGTTAGTGACCCGTGAGTTACACGGGTTGAAAAAGAGAAAATGAGATTTGTAAACTTAAATTTATATTTATAATATGATTATATGATAGGTCGAACAAATAAACTACAATATGAAGGTTATGATAGTTTAATACTAATATACTATCATTTCAATAGTTATGATAAAATGAAAAATAGCATATAGACAATTTTGAATAAAAAAGATCACATACTACATTAATAAATAAGTCAAATCAAAATATAAAATTTGGAAAAAAAGATATGACATTAAGACAAAGATTAATTAAAAGTAAAACAAGTGTTCATTTATATTAAATACTTCTTTGTAGACAGTATTGGAAGTTTTATTTGTGACTTGTTTGTTTTTATATAAACTAATAGTTTTAAGTCATCTCTTCTTTTGTTGATTGTAATCCCAAAACACACTATAAGTGGAAAGTGTCTTCATTTAAATTCAAAATAACTCTTTTTATCAAAGGGTGTGATTATATGCACCCTAATTTGTGACTTGTTTGTTTTTATCTAAACATGGCTTTGATAACTCTATTTGATTGTTTCATTTTACCGTGTGGGGGGGGGGGTTTATCATTAGTTTTATCACAAAAATATTAATTAATTATATATTTATAAGACTATAAAAAGTAAGTTTTATGTACTTTTACACACAATTTATAAACAATTGGTATACAAACGTTCACATATTTTCAATAGGAAGTACAAACCATGAACCTAGACTATATGTTTTCAGCTCACTCCCACCTGGTTCAAACAATTTGTTCAGTTCTGAAAATCTATACCGAACATATTTCAAATTATACAGGTTCAAACTGTCTTAGTTATTGTTTATTTTATGCTTTTTTAATATTATAATTTTTCATCAAACAACTTGGTGCTGCTGTCTGCTGATGCGTTATTGGTTAAATGTCTTTATAAGAAGTAGAAAAAATGGGTAAGATGGAGTTAACGGGTTAAACCATTTCCTGTGTTAGTGTTTGGCATTAATGAATATAAGTTAGAATGGAATGACAAAAAAATGTTTACAAACCATATAAGAATAGAATGAATCATTGCATAAGGAATGTGATTGTTTCTCTTCGAATAATGTTCATCTCTTGAGGAAGAGTTGTTTTCTTTTCAATCCTTCAATAAATAGAATGATATTTTTGTCCTAATAACGTGAATTATGACCCGAAATATGTCCCAACCTATAACCCGGCCCGCCAGCACCACCAACCAATCACCACCACCACCAACAACCACCACCATCCATCATTACCACCACCATAATTTTTTATTCCTTTGTCTTTTTACTAAACAATATAAAATAATGATTTATTTTATTCACCCAAGATAACCAAAATCAAACAAAAAATTGATAATAGTCTATTTTAATTATTTGTACATTTCATTCTCCTATACCAGCGAGACCCTAAGACAAAAGTGGAGTTAAATGAGAAAAAATGGGTCATGCGACATGACGACATGTAGATGGAGTTAAGAGGAATTAAAGTACGTCGCTTGGCCAACAATCATATATTTATATCTATTTATTTCTACTTAATATTAAAAGTTCTCCCTATTTATTTTTTATATTAAATTCATCAAAATACATACGTATAATACATTTAAAAATTATATTTTCAAAAAAGTTTCAACTCATTTAGTTTATATCATACACTCATATTTAGTTATATTTCTTCGAAAAATGTAATCTGATATTATATAGGTTGATAATTTTAGAGAGTTGATTTTCTAAGCAAAACATACGAATTCGGAGGATAATTACATAACATATGAATGATATCACACAAAAAAAACGCTAACGGATACCTACGCAACCACATGTCATAAATTACGTATCTTGTATTCATATTGCAACAAACTTATTTCTCTTAAAATCATTTAGATGCACAACACACACCCCAACTTTATTCTTGAACTAAATAGAGCAAAATGCTTGATTATATGATACGATTCATTTTAAAAATGCATTCACATATCTCATCTTCATAAGATCATTAATTATATATTTGTTCAAGACAAAAAATCAATTACATATATACCCTTCATAAAAAATGTATCTTACGTATTTATCTATTTTCTTAAAATTAGCTTATTGAATGACTATTTATCTTTATTTTTACTAAAACATTTTTACGAGCTTTCTATGCCTAAGAAAAAGAAACATAACTATATCTACAAATTCAAAAGTTTAAACTTTATTTCACAACAATAATCATCGATAATCAAAATTACATATCCAAATAAAAAACTATTGTCAAATTTTTAAACAATTATAATACTAAAAAATCAATATCCAAGTTTCATAATAAAACTAAGGGTAAAATAGTTATTTAATATGTTTATATTAAAGAAATGGATCGATATGTAATATACATATACTAAGGGTAAATATGTAATTGATTTTGTGACTTGGGGTATATGTAATTAGTCGTCTTATGAAGAAGGAAAATATATAAAAATCCCTTAAGAAGTTAACAATATTGATTTTTTTTCCTTTTCCTTGCTTTTTGTAGTTAATTAGGAAATACTTAA
>JACVEC010000279.1:320000-372500 GCA_025215565.1 Flaveria ramosissima | reverse complement strand
CTTCATCCATTTGGTATTGTTTACAAGGGGTTGAGTCTTCTTACCCTTTTGTATTATAGTTCTCATACATGGTTAAGTTTTATTCCCAATGTAATGAATTTAAATCGATGTTATCTTCATATTATGCGGTTTAATACAATTTGCAAGCGTCTTAATGCCATTTTAACCATTGAATCATATAGAAAGAGTAGAGTCGATTGGCGTTGAGTGGCAAATTAATAAAACATCAATTAGACCACCATATAGTTCTAAAGGCTTATACCTTTTCAACAATTTTTACATTAAACATTTTTATTTGCATTCATACCTTCTCACCTTTACAAAGTTGAGGTTTTTAACCTATTAATTTCAACGACCAATGTTAACAATATTGTGTAATATTGGTAGTCTATTGTGCTTGTTTGTAGTGCATCTATGCTTGATAGGAAAGACATTAAGAAGAAGACTATAACTAATAACTTTAACAGAAGTTTATACATTTCAAAATACGATGATACAAATGCCTAGTAAATGTTTACTTTAGGCATTTTCTCATCATCACTTCTTTCTTTTGAAAAATTATATATTACATCTGAAGTATGGTGTGCTAGGACATATGTATTATTTTGCAGATGATATCTACACAATAAGATAAGAACAACCTCTAGGCTACCAATTTAGCATAAGACAATGATGTTTGACCATCAAAAATACGTTTAACGTAATTTGTTGTTAGTGCTTGTCGATGGTTACACCACCATGTGTAATTACAATGAAAAAAATATAATGCTTAATAGTTCTCATATCCTTCAATATTATACTACCATTATTGATTGTTGTCATTCCAAAATGTATTATATAGAAATTAACAAAAATATATAGATCTAGTGAAAATAACATTTGAGAGGTATATTATCCTTTATGTCTTATCTTTATTGTAGCATCGGAAGTTTGCATTATGAGAGCAAAATTTGGTACATAACAGTTGAATCGCGTATGATATAAACAATGTAATTTACATTTTACATAATATCCAACGTGCATATTAATTAGATTAAGTCAAGTACATCAACGAAAGTAGATATACACTCATAAATTCACACGTCAATCTCTAACATAATTATAGAGATATAATACACCGGGAGAGCTACTTATGTTTTTGTAATTTCCTCCTTCAAATATGCTCATATATTTATTTCTTATTAGTATATTTCGTTTAATATTAATTTATTGCCGATTACGTTTTCACACTTTAGAAAAGGAAGAAATATTCGAGAGAAAGAATGATGATGAAAAGAAAATTAATTGAAAGTTAGAATAGATGGATTTCATGTTGAAGATATGAGCACAAAAGGGCCACAGATTAAATAAGTATTCGAATCATATCATTTATCCACTACCAATCCCTAATATATTATCTTCCTTATACAAATACTAAACAATTTTTCTAGTTTCAAGATATTTAAAATAATAGTAACGATACAGTAAATATGTTAATAGAACTTAATATTCAAATTGCAGTTCAAAGTTTAAAGATTAAATAATAAAGGAAAGGTCTAGTTCAGTTACATGGCTAATTCCAAATTCTAAACCATTAACAAAGACGTTTAAATTAAATGTTAAACCGTAAATCGAAAAATATATTAACCTTGTAGGTTTGTGTTTGGAACAACCTGAATAATCTATATGAATCGTGTAAAGATCATGCTCAGATGAAAATATCCGCTTGTACTCTTAAAAGTTCAATCGGATAATTATAAAAACAAGAACAATCTCGATTGTGAAAAATTGCATACCAGAAAATCACGTTTAAATATATCAAACCTTCTTTATATAGGTAGCGAACTATCATAACATTTAAGTTGAAATGTTACAACTCTTCATGAAAGAGTATGTCAGTTGACGAAACCGTTGATAATTATTTGGTTACATCATGTGTAACTTTATTAGTAGCAAAATTACTCTTCAGGAATTCTCAATATTAATTGAGTAAGTTCTTATGATTGCATCAAATTGTCATGCTCAAGTTGTCATGGATCGTAGTTACTAACTATTATTACTACTAACAATCAGTTTTATGTAAATTTTCATCAAATTTGAAATAACTTTCAATGGTTTCCCAAAAAGGTAACAAGTTAATTTAGGTTGCCCCTTCGACTCTATTAGGGATGGTGCCTTTAGACCCCTTCTGGGGAGCGTGGTCCCCTTAAAACCCTCATGATGTAGGGGTTTCACTCCTTTGAACACTTAGATTCCTAGGCGTTAAAAATTAAAATAATTTTGATAAATCGTGCACTTCTCACCTTATAACTTGCATTAATATATTTATAATGATCGCTCTTTTAACTTAAATAAATCTAACATGTTTAAATGACATGTTTGCTTATGTTTAAACGTTTGCTTGATTCAATAGTTCACTAGCCCTTTATCAGCTTTATGTGGTTTATATTCTTTTTAACTACCTACTATCTTGTATTGTACTTGTTTTATAATTTTAAGATAAGTAATTTGATCATGTTTTATGCACTAATTTAAGGAGGAAATCATGGAAAGTCCCAAACCAGAAAAACCTCTCAGTTGGCAAAACATAGCAAATTCGTAGTTTATAATCTTCGAAATTTTTTGTTTGAAATTTTTTTTTTGGTTTTTTCAAATTAACTTTGCTCCTCACTCAATCACATTTAAAAAATCTTACAAATAATCAAATAAAAAGTCTGGAATTTATCATAGAAAGAATGTCGTCTTCTTGTACAAGGATTACCTCTGATCCATGCCAAAAGATCCTTAATTTAAAGTGTATCTATTGAACCATACATGTATGCTGAAAAGTCAGATATACTGAGTGAGTTCTAGTTTTTATGTCATTAGTTGAAAACTTGTAAAATTTATGAAAACACTTTCAATATATTAATTTTTCTTTACTTTGTAACTAGTGAGAATACTTTTTTGTCCGGTACTTGTCTAATAAACCGTGCTAGTAATCTTTACAGGTAAACACATATTGGGATCCTATGTAGTAAACATTCTAGTATCGTTAGCTATTAAACATTCTAGTAACATAATTGATAAACATATCGACATCATTAAACATGTAATCATAGTCGCAAGGCACTATGATGCCTATCCCGAAGCATAACTCTATGATGTCGGCTCGCGTTAGGACTTCTAGTATATAATGCCTATCTCGAGGCACAACTCTATGTTGTCGGCTCGAGTAAGGACTTGTAGTACCTCCCGTGCTAAGACAGGATTCTAGAAACGTCCATCAAAGATAGAAATCTTGCTTAGTCTACCATAAAGATAAGACTCTAGTAATGCCTGCATAAAGATGGGCTTCTTGTAAAAGCCTTGCAAGCCTTAAGCAGGTAAGTTAACTAGTATACATAATAAAACATAAACTATTTACAAACATACATACTCGTGGCATATATCATGAAGGCAAAACCTAACTAGTGTAGGATCAGTTCAGGGTCTTCGCCCAGCCAAGGTTCACAGTCCACTTAAAATTTCTTGGCCAACTTAAAGATCTCGTTCATCTTAAGTTCTTAACCCATTCTAGGTAATCAGCTAGTTACTAGTTCTTGGCCTATTACAGTACTCGGTCAACCCTAGTACTCGGTTGGTATCAAGGAACTTGGCTAGGACCTAAGAATCAGCCACACTTTTTACCAGTTTTTGTTTCATCATTCTGCTACAACTACACTTGTAATCTGGACTGGTTTATCAACTAGTAAGCTTATAAATTTGTAGTAAACATTTACATGTACCATATGGTCTAGTAGCTTCAAATTACATTAACAAGTAACCTACATTGTGCATATGAATAACCATAAAAAGACTTTTTGAATTTTTAACTTGTGAAAATACGTTTAAGCATACACATCATCCAAAAATATGTAAGAGATTGGTCGTACAATTCACCTTGATTGCTACTACTCTTAAACTTGCGGCTTCAGATGAGGTTAGTCGTAAAACACACGTTTTTTTGCCTACTTAGATGTCCTAGATCATCTGATCCTAGAACCCAACTTTGAATGCAAATACTTAAAAATGATCAAAATCATTAAACCCTTACGTTAGATTGTCAGGAAACGGATTAAGGAGTGGAATTGTTATTTTTTAAGAATGTTGGGTTAGAACATTGGGACACTCATTTTAGAGAGAGGGGGGAAAGGTTGAGGTGGTGTTATTTTTTAATCTTTGGAATAAATATACAATTTGTTTATTTATTTATTTTTATTTTTAATAGTAAGAGTACACTAATAACAAAGTAAACAAGTTAACAAAAGTATCCTCACGATGTTACGCATATAATTGAAATGTTCAAAGCTGAAGACCATGATGTTTCTTGAGGAAAAAAATAGATTAAATTTGTTAATTTAGTCGAACCACATGGAAAACAGCATAATTTTATTTATCATTTTAGTTACTATATCATCACCTTTATAAATATTGAAAACAAACTGTTTTAGCTATTATATAGCTTTGCATCTTCAACATTAAAAAGGAGATGAAAAAAACAAAAACTCAAAAAGATGTATTGTGTCTTTATGTACGTAGTCAAACAAACAGGAAAACAAAAGAGGAAATAATTATAATTATAACGACTTAACATAAAATAATAGAAGATAATATCTTATGATGATAAAATTTTGCTTTCTATCTTAAAATAAAGGTGCTATCATCATAACCAAACAAATTTATGTTTGGACTTTATAAAATTGTTCGAAACCAATTATCTTTAGCCTAACTGGTTAACGTGAGGTATCCATGACATGTAAATAAATGGGATGTTATGGGTTCAAGTCTCACTTTGAGTAAAAATACTCAGAGTTGAGCCAGAGGGTTTTATCAGCAATGAGTTTCCTCTGAGGGTGTTGGGGTGCGGTCCCGACTGGGAAACGGATAGATGAGCCCGATTAAAATAACACATATCCTATGAAGCCGGGTCGTATATTTTCCGTTAAAAAAATGTTCAAATATATTAACCTAAAGATACCAATATTTAAACATATAGTTTTTCATGGTTTTTAAAAACCATAGTCATCTCGGCAATGAAACTCTAGTCCCACTGCTCACAAGTGTAACGTTACTGGAATTAATTCCGAGCATGGCATAAAGGTTATTTTGTTAGGGTATGCGTTAATTTTCTTTATATGTGTGTGATTAAAAAGTTTTGTTTAATAGACATCATGTAGGCAATTTGTGTGGTTATACTCACATTTAATAAACAGGTTTTATGATTTATTGAATGTGATTAGTTCTGTAATCATTAGTTAATCTTTATCATTATCTTCTTACTCTAATAAAAAAGATAATAAAAGAGTAACTTGAAATGACATGTGGCAGCACCACAATTCTTCTCATCAAAATTTTTCCATTTCTTTCAAATTACCTTAATTACTAATAATATTTATTTTATACTTTTTTATATTAAATTAGTTTTAATAAATTAAGACAAAGGTCTTTTTATTTTAAGACAAAGGTCTTTTTTATATTATTTTACACTTTTTATAAGAAAAAAAATTTTTATAAAATAATATTTTTTTTCTAAAACATCAAACTTTTTTTAAAATACGAAATACTTTTAAATTGGTGCTTTAAAAAGGTAAATTTTTAAAAACCAAAAAGTATTAAATTTGAGAGTTATAATAAGGGAAAAAAATTAAAATGTCATTTTTTACGGTTTGTTTTAGAAAAAATGTTTCTTTTTTTGGAAAAAAATTAAAAATAATATTTTAAAAAAGATGATGTCATTGTTTTATTACTTATGGTCCTTAATTATATGTAATTTCAGTCATATTATATATTAAAATATCGTTTTATAATTAATAATTTTTATTGTAAATATTTTATATTCTCAACCCGTGTAATATACGGGTTTACTAAAACTAGTTATCTTTATATATTACGTAATATTATTTTTGACCATTTGTATTTAATATAAAACGAAAATAAAATACAATTAATTATTACAAAACATAAACACTATAAAGGCAAAAAGAAATAGTTAATACTTTAACCATCACGTGTTCTCCAATTATGTTCATCCATAATTGTTTTAGGTTGTATATATGAATTTCTGGCTTAATAACATATAATTTGGAATGTGGCTTGAACCACACTAATGAAAGCTCACTATCCTCGGATGAATCCAAATACAACAATAAAGATGATAAATTAATATTTTTCTTAAAAATTTGGTAGAGTGATTATATAAAAGTTGAAAGTATAATAGAGTAAAATATGAGATGGTTTAAATATATAAGTTGTATTTGTAGGGTTATATATTTAAAATATATATTCAAACTAGTAGCTCACACAAATCAAACTAATCAATGCCTAATGCTCATGAGTAGGCTCACACCTCCACCCCACACCACCTTTAATGCCCAGGGTAACAGTGTATCACATTATGAGTGGCTGCTAAGTTAGTCACGCTCACTTCCTTATGGAAATATAACACATTTTTTTTGGACGGCAAAAGAAATTTATATATATATATATATATATATATATATATATATATATATATATATATATATATATATATATATATATATATATATATATATATATATATATATATATATATATATATATATCTATATATATATCTATATATATATATATATCTATCTATCTATATCTCTCTGTCTCTCTGTCTCTGTCTCTCTATATCTCTCTCTCTCTCTCTCTCTCTCTCTCTGTCTCTCTGTCTCTCTCTATCTCTCTCTCTCTCTATCTCCCTCTCTCTTTCTCTCCCTCTCTCTCTCTCTCTCTGTCTCTCTCTCTGTCTCTCTGTCTCTCTCTCTCTGTCTCTATCTCTGTCTCTCTCTCTCTGTCTCTCTCTCTCTGTCTCTCTGTCTCTCTCTCTGTCTCTCTCTCTCTCTCTCTCTCTCTCTCTCTCTCTATCTCTCTCTCTCTCTGTCTCTCTATATAGGGGAGGGTTCCATTGAAAACCATGTTATAAATAAAAACCATGAAAACCAAGGGTTACATATATATAAGTAAATGTTACAAAGTATACAACTAATAGTTACGTATATGTAGGGGTTATCTATATGTACGTACGTGTTAACAAGTGACAACTAAAAGTTACGTACATATAACTCATACAAGTTACGTATACGTAAGTCGTTTCGTCATCATTGTCATTGCTTGGAGTTTAAACTAAATAATATACAATGAATTCAAAAAATAAATTTGAATTTTACTTAAATATACTTTAAACAATGAAAAGGTCGAATCAATTATAAATTATGTGATTGAGAAGTGGTGGTTTTCACGGTTTTTATTTATAAACATGGTTTTCATTTGATCTCTCCCCTATATATATATATATGTATATATATATATATGTATATATATATATATATATATATATATATATATATGTATATATATATATATGTATATATATATATATATACATATATATATACATACATACATATATATATATATATATATATATATATATATATATATATATATATATATATATATATATGATAAAGAGGCTAGCAAGTAGCTAAGAACCTCAATGATACAAAGGAGAAAAGTGTAAGTCAATAACAAGCATACATAACCACAACATTAGCCAAAACCCAAGGAAAATTACATAGTCCCGGGATAGCCTTTCTCCTATTTCTTGTCTTCAACCGTAGTGAAGCTAGCGCCACTGTATCATTTAAAACCCGCAATAATAAGGGTTGGGCCTGCCCAAAAATGATTTTGTTCCGCAGCTTCCATAAGCACCACATTGTTGACATAAAGATACCATGGACTGCCTTTTTGAACTCTATATCACCCTCCAACATGTAGGGAATGTGCATGAGGTCCCTAAATGAGAAAACAAAAACCTATTTAATATTACACCACGAGCTAATTTGGACCAAACCTGAGTAGCTAGTTGGCATTCTATGAATGCGTGCGCCACTAACTCCTCGGCCATTCCACACAGCCTGCAAATCGTATGATGAAGATGAATACCTTTTTTTGATAATGAATTACACGTGGGTAGCCTATTTAGTTCTGCTTGCCAATTGAAGATGTTTATTTTCTTTAGTACCCACTCATTCCATGGAAATTTAGACCCATCTCTTACAATGTATTTGTTAATTAGCATGTCTTTAATATATCTTGTGGAGAAGTTTGACTCCACCCCCTCCGTCGATTTCCATCGATCCTTCTCCCCATTAAACTATATTGCCATCAGCCTTGCAATTAGATGGGCTAAATCACCCATTTATTGGCTTGTGAGCACCTCTTTTCCACCTCCAACTCCATGTTATGGCTTGATTATGAAACCTTAAGCATTCATCAATTGTCACATTCTTGGTATGCTCCAGAGTAAAGAGAGAAGGGTAGATTTCCATTAAGGGCCTATCAGCACACCATCTATCAACCCAGAATTTTATTTCCTTGCCATTCCCAACTATACCAATCAAGAGGCGGTTCAAGTGCATATCAAAATTTTTAAGAATCTTCCCCTATTTTAAAAACATTCTTCCATACACTCGAATAGGATAACCTTACTGGTATTGAGTTCCAGTATTTTGATGTATAGACCAAATTACATTCCACCATAAGGAGTGTTTTTATTCTT
Organism: Flaveria ramosissima; assembly: GCA_025215565.1. Taxonomy (NCBI): domain Eukaryota; kingdom Viridiplantae; phylum Streptophyta; class Magnoliopsida; order Asterales; family Asteraceae; genus Flaveria; species Flaveria ramosissima. The sequence continues at coordinate 363,910 of JACVEC010000279.1, read as the reverse complement.
AAACCTCCACCACCATTTTGATATCATTGCCATATTTGAATGCTTAAGAGGCGTGATTCCCAGACCTCCATTATCTTTTGGCGAAGTAACCCTTTCCCAAGCCACCTAATGTATTTTCTGTTTGCATTCATCACCCCTCCATAGAAACCTCTTTTTGATTTTTTCCAAGGACTTAACTACCTGCTCAGGAGCGCGGTATAAAGAGAATAAGTAAAGAGGCAAAGCTTCCAACACCGATTTTATTAGCGTAACACGTCCACCAATCGATAAGGTTTTAGCTTTCCATACTGATAATCTACTCTTAAAAGCATCCATCACCGGGATTCAGTTCTTCGTTAGATTCATATTGGCGCCTAATTTAGATTCATATTACCCCGCGTTGCAATGAAGGATCGATGCCATTAGAGAAAGCTCTTGCTCCTGCACCCCCACTCCATACAGAGAACTTTTCCTTAGATTAACCTTCAGTCCAAAGACCAAGTAGAATCCTCTTAACAGCCTTGTTTCGTACATTCTGCTCACACCAACTTTCTATCAAGATCACATCATCAGCAAATAAAAAGTGTGAAATAACTGGTCCATTATTAGAAGTATTCAATCCCTGAACTATTCCTTCTATAACTGCCTTTTTTTATCATACAGGACCACGCTTCCATTACGATGATGAAAAGGAAGGGAGATAATGGGTCCCCCTATCGTAATCCACGCTTACATTCGAATTCCACCATGGGGTGTCCATTGACCAACACAGAGGCCTTGTTGCACCTAAGAATCGCTTGAATCCAACGGCGCCAAAAGGGGGGGGAGGATTCCATCTGAGTAAGTACTCGATCAAGAAACTCCCAATCAAAAGAGTTAAATACTTTGGCCATATCAAGTTTCAGGATTATTCCTTGCTTCTTTGTTTTTCTTAACCAAGAGACAACCTCATTAAGGATGAGTGAACCATCCAAAATTGATCTTTTGGCAACATTGGCTGATTGTTCCTCCGAAATTAAGCTTCCAATTACCTCTTTAAGTCTATTGAGTAAGACTTTGGATAAGACCTTATTAATAACCCCAATCAAACTCACCGGTCAAAAGTCATTCAAGGTGGGTTTATCCTTACTTTTTGGGATTAAGGCAATAAACGATGACAGACAACCTTCACTAATAGTCCCTCTTTCATATAACTGGTGGAAAAGTTCAAGGAAATCATTCTATAATAGGTCCAAAAATTTTCTTACAAAACAAAAGTTAAATCCACCCGGCCCCGGTGCTTTGCTACCTTTACATTCCCATACAGCTTTCTTCAATTCATTTAATGAGAATTGCATGATCAAACCCGCAGCCTGTTGACTTGTCAGTTTATGAATCCCAGGAACAATAAATTCAGGTTTATTGGTCAATTTAACATCAAACTTCTCCTTAAAGAACTCAGTCGTGTGAAGCTTGATAGCACTTGGATCTGTAACCTATTCCCCATTGATCATCATGCCATGAATTCTATTATTCGATATGTTAGAGTTCACAATCCCATGAAAGAATCTAGAATTTTCATCTCCATCCAAGGCCGAGTTTATTCTTGATTTTTGAATCATATCAGCTTTCTTTCTGTTTAGAATCGCTTTTATCTCCCCAATCACCCTTGCCCTTCTTTGGATATGACCATTTATCATACATCCACCCATTGCCTCGTGGTCAAGAAGTTGTAGTTGTGCTTTTAAGGAGTCCAAAGCCTCGTCCTCTCTAGCTTTGATGCCAAGTAGCCACGCTTTTATTCCAGATTTCAACCATCTTAGCTTATCTGCTAGTTTTTTTGTCAGAAGGACCCTCAAATTGAAAGTACAACATAGCATGTTTACCTCCACATCTAATCCTTGAATTTGTAACAAGGAATTGAAGAAGCGAAAAGGAGGGGGCGAAGTCCTTTGCATTAGTTTGTAACAGAAGGGGTCATCATTTGGAAGAACGGAGAGAAGGGCATCAGGCAATCGGTTAATAAAGCTTTAACACACCAGCATCTGATCAATTTTGCTAAATTTACTCCCATTTCCGCCCATATAAGTGAATTTCTGGCCACCTATCTTGTATTCAAACAGGTCGGATTCAAAAATGAAGTCATTAAAATCATTAGTCAGGTTCGTGCAGAATTCAGAATTTAATCTATCGAAAGGGCCTCGAATTGCATTAAAGTCCCCCATTAATAATAACAATCTAGAGTAATCATCAATATATCATAAGATTTGCTTCCATAGGTCCTTTTTGGCTTGATTATCATGTGGGGCATAGACGTTTATAATTGAGATTAAAAAATTAACACCAACAAGATTACCATGGATGACCAAGAAATGTCTCGATATAAATGTAGATTGTTTGATCAAGACCGAGGGGTTTCATATCACAACCAGCCCTCGAGACCTACTAATAGCATCGACATATCCTACTTCAAATTTTGACATCCCGTAATAAGTGTGAAAGCTAATTTTTGACGAATCAGCAATTTGAGTTTCTTGCAGCGCAATAAATTGCACAGCATGCCTCGCCTTTAATCTTTTGATCCACTAAGCCTTTTTGGATCACCTGCCCCCTTAAATTAATTGATAAGCAATTCATGGATTACCATTTTTAGCTCCTTCATTACTAATCATCTCATCAATTTGAGATTCAAACCCATAAAGGTCTATGTTGACATATGAATTAATCCTGATTGTATCACTTACTTTCTCCTCCACCCCGAGTCCACCCAACTCGCTCGTCCCTATTCCTTGAGATGTATCCTCTGGAATAATTGATTTATTAGTGATGGCCTTTTTTTATTTACCTCCATCCCCTCATTATTGGTGGTTGACTTTGCAACTATCGACTCCATTACACACGAATCCTCCCATTCAGCTAACTTTATGATCGGCTCAGAGCATGCTTTATTAGGACTTCTATGAGCCATTCTTCTTTTCCGCGCCAAAAGATGTTTACTAATATTGAATCTTCGTATATCCTATAGGTTTTCATTCAAATCAGGGATCTTATTTCTTCTCCTTCGTTCCTTTGTACTCCTATTTTTAGAAGCCCTAGGTTTATTCAAAGAACCAACCCTCTTCTTTTTCCACCACTTTTAATAGATGTAGGCCTGCACATAATCTGTTCAATAGTCTTGCCCAAGTTAAATATTTCTTATGATCCCACTACATGGGGAGTTAGATTACAGTCCCGAGGGAAATACCCATCATGCGTAAGTCCATCAAAAGAGCGCTTTTGTCCCGTGTCCCTGACTACTCCTTGGGCTTTGTATACCATTTGGAGCCACCAGTCTTCGCCCGACATGCGCAAGAGCACTTTGCTCTCGTAAGATCGGCCACCGTAAACCGACGCGCGACCATGAAAATTAGGAAGCTACTCCATTTCCCTGATCAATACCCGCCTTAATGTCCTTAGAGCTGTTCCCTTTGTTTCATCTACCTCTCGCTGGGGTAGTCCGAACTATAATGCTTATAAAAGTAAAGAGTAACCGATCTTAAAGCTTTTTACAAAAATGTCTACTCCCACTCAGGATCCACGAAGTCGCCTAGAATCCATTCATTAGATGAAAAGAGATCCCTTATATTTTTATAAAAGACTTTATAACCAGTCTAAATATAAGTACGGCAACTTATACCCGGTATGGACTAACTTCTTCTTTTAGCTTGACCGCCTTCAAATTCGAATATAGAAGTAACGCTTCATCTTCCTCAGTGCCTGGCATCCATCCATCAATATTCCTTTCTGTGATTGTCTTTCCGAATTCTGACTGAAACTTTGTTTGTCGGAATTCCCCTCCCATGTCAATGTTTTCGGGCCTCTCTAACGCACCTGGCATTGTAGTTGAGTGTGGATGATCCCCACCACCCATGCTGCATGGTTATGATGGTTTATCCTCCATAGATTCGACCTTAATGAGTCCAGGGACCCACAAATCATCTTCTTCAACCACCCAACATGTGATTTTTTTATGATTATTTATGACAATAATAGTTTTTTGTATCCTCTCTCCTGAGCTAGTAAGGACTGCAACTCTGTCATATGAGAACCCCATCCATCATAGATGATTATAACTGATAAATGACCCTGCCACATGCCTCCCCGATTTTATCGAATATGAACCCATCAAACAATTGTGGGGGTACCCCTCGGATTATAAGCCAGGCAATTCTGTCATAAGAGTAATATGTGCCATCCTATACTCTTAGCAATGAGAAAACAGTCTGCCAAGCATGCCCCATCTGAACATTATGCCGAAGCTGACTCCAGTACCTCGGGCAAGCGACAATGGTCCCATGCATTTGGTCAATCACAAAGATTAGAACCCTGTGTGCATCCTACTAGGTTAGCTAAACCACACACAGTTGGGCTAACACCCTTCATTACGTGTGAACCTTCTTTCATTTGCTTGCAAGACATTTTCATTCATCCATTTTTCATTATTATTAACTTCCGCTTTCATTACTTAATACTTTACGTCTATTAGCGTAATCACACCACGTAAAGCCACGAAATAATACGTAATAAGGAACATAAAGAAAACAGATCAAAACATGCATAACATCATCATACAATATCATACAACATCATACATCACCCCTGGAAACATCCCAAGTCATAACCTAAAAGCCTCTTTTTCTCAAAATTTCAGAATATTTTTCTAAGTCTTTAGGCACATGGGAACTATGCAGGCGCATGGTCACTATGTGGGCGCATGGCCTCTCAGGAGCATGGGAACACTTAGGCGCATGGGCAGGTTTTGGGCGCATGAGCACTATATGGGTGCATGGCCAACACTTAGTCGTCTGGGCAACATCCTAGGCGCATGGGCACTATGCAGGCACATGGGCCTGACTTAGGCGTATGGGCACTTTGGGCATTCGGGCACTATTGGGGCGTATGATCCTTAGGCATTTGGGGAAAACACTTGGGCATTTGGGCAGTTGGGCGCATGGACTACTGTTCAGGCGCATGAACAATTAACGTGTAACTAACATCATAATCAGTCCCCAAATCATCATTTTAACATGTTCTAAGCCTAGTTTCTAACATACCAAACATCATAAACAAACCTAAAACATGAACATAACCACAAATCATTCTCCAAATCATACACCCTCCCAAATTGGCGCACACACATACTGGTACACACCTAACAATTTAAAAAACGCTAAAGCATGCATTTCCAGTCCCAAAACAAGATTTTAAAAATGGGGATCTAGAACTCACCTCTTGCAACTTTCGATCAAGACTTCTTCAAACCCGGATGCTTGTGAGTTAGAACACCTAATGTAACATCTGCCAAATTTGAAAATATGACCCGAACCCGTTTGTCAATTTTAGAAAGCAAATTCATAAGTTAGCTATTTGATTTATTTTAATCTTTCAAACACAACGAGTATACCATTTTTATCCAATTTAAATTTTATAATTTATGAAGTGAAAATTATTGCAACCCTTATAAGGTTTTCATAAATAATTATGAGAATTAAACCATTTAATTTCAAACAAAACAATTCACACGTTTCACAAACATTAATAGAGTTTATTTTTAATTATGGTCTTAATTTAATGAGTTATAATATATAATTAAATTGTAAAATATTTTTTTAAAAGATTTAAAAAGGGTTATGAAGACTTTACAAAATAAAATTTTATTTATTAATTGAATATGGTTATACAAAATTAGAAGTGATAATAAGTTTAGGGTTTGTTTTGTAAATTCTAAAACTTAGATTTAAAGACTTTTTATACATAAAATAACAATGGATTAAAGATCAGGGACTTAATTGTAATTTGTTTAAAAACCCAAACCACCCAAATCCCCCCATCACTGTTTCCGCCCAAAACTCCGTCCGCAAGTCCGGCAGCCTCCGGCGAGTAAAATCAATCGGTATCGGTTAATTAAAACCCATTTGGAACAATACCAACCGTTCGAATGGTTGTTTCGAACCCATAACTGTGTTTAATTCGACTTTAATCGTTGTTATGAACAAACAACTAGAAACCAAAATAGTGTTCGAATCAAAATCAGTTTCAAGTCAATACATGATCAATTGGATCAGGCGATTCATTAGAAACGTATTACTAATCATTTCACATTCAACTCAACTAATAATTACGAATAAAAGCAAGTAATTAACAACGGGTTCAAGACAAAACTTCCGAATCAAACCTTTGAACCATCGGTCATGAAATAGTTACAATTGACTCTATATAACATAGGGTAAATACTACTCTCGATCCCTTTCAACTTTCTGTAAACTCAATTTCGTGAATCAATCACACAATCAACCTTTCCCAAATTGCTTCTTCTTTGCGAACGAAACGACTCAAAACCGAGCGTAAATACTACAAATCGAGCCTAATCAAGTAAGTACAATACATCATTCAACTCGATTTCCCTTAGGGATCAAAAGCCCTAAGCTTAATCGAGTTGAAACTCTCGAATCGGTGTTCAATTTTGGATTTGAGTAATCTAGGGTTTATATGAATTTAGAGATTTCTAATGGGTGATGTTCTTAAGGTTATAAAACTGGATATTAAACGTGGCTAAGGCCTTGGCTTACCGGTCACTCACTTGCATATCAACCTTGAGGTCCCAGGTTCGAACCCGGGCACCCTCATATATAATTTTTAATGCTTTTTAGCCCTTAAATTAATTATAGAAAAGTTCTAATAAATAAAAAATAGTTTTTTGTAAACTTTAAATATTTTTAAGGACACCAAATAATTTTCTGTAAATTTTTTAAATTTAAATAATTAAAAATATTTTTAATAAGACATTTTAAACAAAGGTTATTCTTGAGTTATTTATATTAAAATGGATTTTAATAATTAGTAATTTATTGTTTGTCCAAACGTTCCTTTAAATGTCCATCGTTTAAATCACGTTATTTTTAATGGGGATTGTTTTGAAACATTATAAATCAATATGTTAAATAAATAATTATTTAGATAGTTATTTAAATAATCATTTAAGTAATTAGTTATTCATCTTTTCATTTAACCATGTTATATATAATTAGTTATTAAAGTTATTCCCTAAGATTTTATTTAAGTTCTTGAAACTTATAAAACAATACAATTTTCTATTATACTTTATTCTTAAAGTTTTGTATTATAAGATCTTATAATAAATCATTTAAAAGTTCAATACTCTACAAAATGATTCTAAATAATTTTAAAGTCATTTGATAAGTATTCTATTAATCACCTTTATCAAGTTTTAAATAATTAATTACTAAATTAATTATTTCTTTTCATATATTATAATTAATTTCTATTAAATCAATAACTTAAATTGTTGAGATATTTTTTAATTATTTTTGAACTTGATTGATTTATATCATCTTTATTAAACCAAAACATAAACGATTCATTATTTTACTTAATTATTTAAACCCCAAATCCAATTGAAACCCTAGTTCATGTCTAATTGATAATCTTATTATTTAATCTTGGAATTAATATGTTTAGGTAACTTGTAAAAGAAATCGTTGGAGCCTCGTCTAAATTCTTATCATCACATTATATACATCTTGTGAGTTTTCCAGGTGAGTTCTCCATGCCGCTTTTACTTTATTTCACACCTTTTGGGGTGAAACATGTTAACTTTATCAACTTACACTTATAAACATCTTGATACTTGTAAATATACATGCAATTCATCTTTACCTTTTTGTCATGGTTATTTGTGTCATTGTAAGTCTTGTCTGAGATACATATTTTGTTCACAATCATTAACTATTGCTAGCTTGGCGACATCTTAGATCTTTGGGCCTGACAGGCCTATTTGGTGCTAAAGTCGATGTATTGCCGACTCCTGATGACGTATGCTTGTTCATCATGGGAACCAAATACACTTAGCCAATTTTATATACTTGTAATCAAGTCGAGGTTTGGTTGTAACTGTATGTGTTCTATAAACTTGCTAACTCGTAACCATGGACATGAATTGCTACTTGTAACCCTTTTTACATATATATATATATATATGTATGTGTGTGTTTAAACCTTGGGAACTCACCAACTTTATAGTTGACCCTTTTATTTTTAACATGTTTCAGGTTTATAACTTGTGGATTCTCTTCGTGCTCATATAAGGCTTGGACCTAGTTTAACTTAACACTTATTTCTTTGTTTGATGCTTTTGTATTGTATGAACTTATTTGTATTGTAATGTTTTAATAAATAATGATATTTAATAATATTTCAACTTAATTAGTTCCATGTGCTATGAGAAATCGTCTCCCATTCGTCCGCTCCGATGATTCCGCCGTCGGTCGGGGTGTGACACCTAACACACACCCGAACACAAAACCGAACACAAAAATCACAAAAGCACATACCCGAAAGCTGAAAATCAGCCAAACACCCAAAACACTAGAAAACTAACCTGAATTCTGACTTCTTCCTCTCTCTAAAACCCGAAGAACTTTAGCTCTTTCTCTCTCTAAAAACCCATGGAAAAGGTGATGGTACAAGGGATGGGCGGCCATGCCACCTTTTTAAACAACATAATAATAATCTTTGCCCCTTGTACATAATTAACCCCTCGACTTGGGTTATATAGTTTTTCTTTCTTTGTATTCACTTTTTTATTTTCTTTTCTTGTATATTTCTGGGTGTTACACTATAATTTCACTCAATATTACACACATAGATCGTCACCGAACTCCCATCAGGCGCTGCCAGTCGGATCATTTTCTTGCGACACACAATATTCGCCTCATAGGTCGCTAACCAGTCCATTCCTAGGACTACATCAAATCCGCCTAAGGTCATCACAAATAGTCTAACAGGAAACTTATGACCTTATAGTTCTATATCACAACTTTCTATCAGATCAGAAATCCTGGTAGACTTACCTGTGGTAGTTTCTACATCGAAGGGCTCATCAATGCTTCTACTTCTAACTGGTAAATTAGCACAAAAAACAGCAAAAATAAAACTCTTACTAGCACCAAAATCAAATAACACAGAAGCAAGAGTTTAGTTTACTGGAAACGTACCTAACACAACATGGGGGCCTGTCCTAGCCTCCTCCCGATCATCATGAAAGCTCTGGCGCTCGCCTTCTGCCCTTCAGTTCCGGTCGTCTTCTTTGCTCAGAAACCCTCTGCCCTCGCTTCTTGCAATCCCTGCTCATGTGACCCTCTCCACCACAGATAAAACACTTTTTCACCCCACAGTTTCTCACCATATGATCGGGCTTCCCACATTTAAAGCAGACGTTCACCCCCCACCTACACTCTCCCGTATGCTACTTTCCGCACTTACCACACATCTTCAACCCCACACCAGATGTGGCTACACGCCGATCATCCACCCTCGCAGCCTTGCTGTTTGGAGCGATACCACCACGTCCAAACCGCTTCCCGTTCCAGTTCCTATCACCACCATCACCCTTCATGTTCACCTCAAGCAGTCATGCCATCTCATTGAACTTGATGGTGTACAGTTGGTGTGTCATAGTTCATGCCTCTAGTTGTAGGAACTCCCTATCAATCTTGTCAAGTTTCCTGTAAGGACAGAACTCCTCAATCACCAACTTTTTCAACTCACCCCACTTCATCTTCCCAATTGCCCTGCTACCCTCGGACTGGACAATATTATCCCACCTGCATAAGGTCGAGTCTACAAACTAGTGAGTAGCAAACTTCATCTTCTGGTCCCCCCTGCACTCGCTGATATCTAACACAGTCTCCATCTCTCTCACCGGTGAGCAGCAACAGCTTTATCATTGCCATCAAATGTCGGGGGCTTACACCTCTGAAAGGCTCCATAGTTGCAACCCTGTGTTGTTTCTGGCACAGCTTCTTCCTCTTCCTCCTCATCACTAGAAACAACCGTTTCAGTCTCTGGTTGCTCCCTTTTCTCCTCTCTCAGAGGTCCTCTTCTTTTCCTTCCTTTCATCCTCCCGTATCGCTATAATCACTTCAGTCAACACAGATGGCAGAATCTTCTGCATGACCTGATGAACCTCCTCAACAACAGCCTTCTTCACCGAGCCTCTCAAATTAGCACTCTCATCACCACCTTCTTGGTGATGAGTCTTGGGCTCCTCATAAGCCGTTTCAGCAGCCTTAGCCTTGCCTTTAGTGACCCGTGGTCCAGCACCACGTCCACCACGACCTCCACCTCGCGAAGCCTTTGAAGATCTACCTCCAGCCATACTCTAAGCACGCTATAAGATCCAAACACCAACACGGTCATTCAAGGTAATAGCTCAGTTTATGTCAAGTGTAGTAAGTCCCTAATTACAGTAGCCAGTTGTGATTTGCCACTTACTTTACTCTTCATAACCTACACATTTTCTATCCTGACTACATCAGTATCTAAATCTACTAAAAGCACATAAATCAAATAACATACGCACATAATGCCGGTTAACATTAAAGAAAATACCTGATGGCACGCAGCTACTTGGACTGGCATCCTTCCATTTGTCCCATTCTCAGTTTAAGTTTAGGTTTTTGAAAATATTTACCCATTTCTCTTAAACTTTGGCTCTAATACCAACTTGTAAGGCCCCGTTTCTGGAACACTTACAGTCGAATAATATTACACATCATACTTAAAAATACATAAACTTTATTTAAGCAACGCAGCAGAATCATTTAGCTAAAACCATTTCATATATTAATAATCGCTTTTGCCAAATAATACAACATTGTTAATCGTTACAAAATATTGTTTGATTGCATTACAATGCAAAAACATCATATAATATAAAATGGATGATATCCAAAACTTGCCAAGTAGCTTCACCCCGTGCCATCCTCAGCAACCATTACCTGCCAACTGGAAAATGCATAAAAGTCAGTGTTGCTGAGTGAGTTTTAGTTTAATAATAATAAAATACTTTACTTTCATTTAAAGCATTTCCTTTACTTTCATTAGTGATCACACATCATACGTACACATAGATAGTATTTATTATTATCTTCCATCATCTTTCATCATCGTACGTCGTTCGTTATCATTCATTCATTCACATAGTACATTTCGTACATTTCATCATTATCTTTCACAATTTGGGCCAATGCCATGTGCTATACCCTAAACATTATGCAAGAAGTTGGTTACTGGGCCTGAGGTCTATAAATAGACCCCGAACATTATGCACGAAGCTGACTCTAATACCTAGGGCAAGCGACAAGGATCCCATACATTTGGTCAATCACAAGGATTAGACCCCTGTGTGCATTCTTCTGGGTTAGCTAAACCGCACACAATTGAGCTAACACCCTTCATTGGGTGTGAACCTCCTTTCATTTGCTTGCAAGACATTTTCATTCATTCTTTACGTTTCACTTTTCATTATCATTAACTTTCGATTTCATTACATAATACTTTAGGTCTATTAGCGTAATCACACCACGTAAAGCCACGGAATAATACGTAATAAGGAACATAAAAAAACAGATCAAAAACATGCATAACATCATCATACAACATCATACATCACCCCCAGAAACATCCCAAGTCATAACCTAAAAACCCCTTTTTCTCAAAATTTCAGAATATTTTTTTAAGTCTTTAAGCGCATGGGAACTATGCAGGCACATGGCGACTATGTTGGTGCATGGCCTCTTAGGCGTATGGGAACACTTAGGCGCATGGGCAGGTTTTAAGCGCATGAGCACTATATGGGCGCATGGCTAACACTTAGTTGTTTGGGCAACATCCTAGGCGCATGGGCACTATGCAGGCATATGGGCTTGACTTAGGCGCATGGGCACTATGCAGGCGCATGGGCCTGACTTAGGCGTATGGGCACTTTGGGCGTTCGGGAACTATTGGGGCGCATGATCCTTAGGCGTTTGGGGAAAACACTTGGGCATTTGGGCAGTTGGGCGCATGGAAAACTGTTCAGGCGCATGAACAACTAACTTGTAACTAACATCATAATCAGTCCCCTAAATCATCATTTAACATGTTCTAAGCGTAGTTTCTAATATACCAAGCATCATAAACAAGCCTAAAACATGAACATAACCATAAATCATTCTCCAAATCATACACCCTCCCAAACAGGCACACACACACATACGACCATACAGGTACACACCCAACAATTTTAAAAGCGCTAAAGCATGCATTTCCAGCCCCAAAACAAGATAAAACATATAAAAAGGGGGATTTAGAACTCACCTCTTGCAACTTTTGAGCAAGACTTCTTCAAACCCGGATGCTTGTGAGTTCGAACACCTAAAACACACGCCCGAACACAAAACCGAACACACAAAATCGTATAAGCACATACCCGAAAGCTGAAAATCAGCTAAGAACACCCAAAACACTAGAAAACTAACCTGAATTCTGAGTTCTTCCTCTTCCTCTCTCTAAACCAGAAGATCTTCAGCTCTTTCTCTCTCTAAAAACCAATGGAAAAGGTGATGGTACAAGGGGTGGGCGGTCATGCCACCTTTTAAAACAACATAATAATAATCTTTGCCCCTTGTACATAATTAACCCCTCGACTTGGGTTATATAGCTTTTCTTTCTTTTTATTCACGTTTTTCTTTTCTTTTCTTTTATATTTCTAGGTGTTACACTATTATTTCACCTCTCTACTTCATTCAATCCATCCCATCATGTTCAAATCCAATTTTGTTACTGAATTCACGAATATGCAAGGTTAAACCGCTAGCTATCATTGCGAGTCGACGGTTAGTGAACAAGTTGTGCCTATCTAAGATTTTGCTTTGGTTAAAATTAATAATTGAATGTTCCTAAATATTGTTTTGTATTAAGTATTTGCTTTTCTCATTAATTGAAACAATTTTAATGTTTGTTTTGAGAAGTTATTCATCAAATTATTAGTTTTAGAACTATTAATCATTGAATAACTAATAATTACATTGTTTAATCATTACAATTAACCTCTTTAAATCTATACGTAACTAGTAGTTAACCTCATGCGTTGCGGTGGAGGCGTAAAGCCGTTTCAAATAGTATCAATGTCACACCGTCACTAGCGACCACAAACAAAGAAAAGCTCATAAAACAAAAGAAACAAAACCGAACATAAAAATAACGTAAAACCCTAATCATGCATGTGCATTGCGCTGTGTTAATGCGTATAAAGTATAACAAAGTGTATTATACAACGCGGTCGTGAAACAGAAAAAAAATAGATGTAAAATTATTAAACCACATATGAATGTGCCTGTATGTTAACTCAAAAATTTTAAACCGAGACGTAAAACAAAAAAAATTATAAATGATAAAGTATATGAGAACAAAGTTGAAAATGAAAAATGTATTAAAGTTAAATGTAAAAGATGAAAACTATAGTGTTAAAAATGAAAATAAGAAAAACAAAGTGATTTACAATTTATAAAACATAAAATACAACTCACAATGCACAACTAAGTTGATAATTAGTATTATATAAATAATCTAAGACTTTTCATTTTTTAATTTTTTGTTTTTCCCTCCTATTTTTTGATGCTATTAAAGCTAATTATATTATTTATAACCATTCCAAATCAAAAACCAAGTTTTTTAAATAAATTAAAAACATGATTTTTGAATCAAAAAACACAATTTATAAAAATAGAAAATTGTTTTACATATGAATTCTCTAAAACATCGAACTTTTAATAAAAAATTGACATTTTTAAAGAAATTTTATTAATAAGAATTGTTTTAAAAATAATTTTTTTCTTAAAACAATATTTTTAAATGAAGCATTTTTAAAGAACAAAATGATATTATTATTTTATTACTTAACTTAGTTACTTATATATACTTTAAATAATAGCTTATATCAAAATACTTTTTTATAATTCATAATATATTTTTTATATTTAACACATGTATTACATGATGTACTAACCTAATATTATGTAAACTTAAAATTCATAGATTCAGACGTAACATAGAAATTATATTTTTAACATAATTCGTATATTTTCAAGGATAAATACACTATAATTTACATAAAGCAGGATTAGAACCCTCAATCCTTTGTTTCTAAAGCATGCTATTTTTTTTAACTATCAAGTTACTTACACTATTAAATTACATTACTTAACTGCTTTTTACCAAGCGACCACCTAACTACTCACTACCAGACATCAAACCTTAAGACCACTACTTAAGCAGCATGATGCCTCTTTGAAGACGCCATAAAATTATATAGGACAGGACAAGAGATAGGTGGGAGTTGGTTATTTATTTTAAATTCATCTTATAAGTTTAATAATTTTATTCTATGAAAGTTTGAAAGTGTGTATAAAATTACAAAATTTTAAATGGTATTCTTACAAACATATAAATATTTTAGTAAACTTCTTATATGTTCATATGATTTTATTATAAATGTAAGAAAAATGTTTATATAATATAATGTATTTTTTTAAAAAAAGCAAGGGAAAAAAATCTCGAACACAAAAAAAAAACCGTCCATGACAACATACCAAACACTCAATAACTTGCCGATTAAATATATAATAAAATATCACTAAAATAGTGGTCAATATATTCATTACTTTTCTTTCTTATAAATGTGATGGTTCATCTTTTACGCCATTTAGTGGTCGAGGTAATCGTACAAAGCACAAGTTCATCATTTTGTTGTGCGTCGTGTATAGACACGTAAACAAAGAACAACTAGAAAAAAAGAAAAATAACAATGCCACCATACGTAATTTATGTGGTCACTGGTTTCTGTGGACCAACATGAAGATATAGACACTTGCATCACATGTATAAAAGTACAACATTGAAATATTTTGTCAATATATATGATGTATGAACCGCTATATATTATTTGTGAATATAAAAATATAGCTAATATATGAATATATTATTGTTTCGGTTTATTTACGCTTTAGTTCTGAATTTACAATTGATTAGCTTGTTACCATGGTTTACCGTTATAATTGTAAAGATTAAGATGATTTTGTTTTGTATGTATTTATAGCGTATAATTTTATGTAATATTACACTGGCATTTAATAGATTTATATTTAGTTTGTATCAACATGGAAAATATAAAAGAAATAGTTAAGTTACATAATACATCTGGATATAAATTACCACTAATTCATATGTGATCGAACTAACACTAATTAAACATGTAACTTGAAAGTTTCAAGTCTCGTCACTGACCAATACATATGTGACATATGGTGTAAATTGCATGTGAAATTTATTCATGAGAGAATATTTTGATTTACATTAAAACTTAAAGTTTTGAATTTACATTTCAATATTTATATGCTAGAATACTAGCTATTTAGTGTTAGAAACTCATTTAATTGTTACCAAGCTAAGTTAAAATAAAACGATGACCAATTTGTTCTTCATTTCTTATGTTTTACAAAGATCAATCCACTTGTATATACATAATAATTTCGAGTGATAACCATTAATTAAAATAAAATAATAAAACTAGAAATAAATTAATAAAAATAAAATATATTTAAAAACTAATAATAAAATAACAAAAATAAGTATAACAAATTACAAAATTATGTGACGTCTTTATATAGGAAAATTAAGTATACACAGACATCGCAAATTTAATATTTAATCAAAGTTGATCTCATAGATACATTCCTTTTTCCACCAAAATGGTTTGTTACGTTTTGAAAAATGATTAGTTAATAAGATTACAAGTCTTAATACATAAATGATAACGATAACGACATCTTCACCAAACTTTGACACGCTCTTTTAATTGTCATGTAATAACGCTAATTATCGGTAATTAACGAGCCTAATCACAAGCAAAGATCCATCACTTTCATGGGTTTGGTATGATATCTATAACCACACACCTTCATAAAGCAAAGCTACCGACATTAGAGACAAATAACAAGGATATATAATGAGTGTATGTTATAGCTTTCACATGGATGTGGTTACTTGGCTTACAAGCAACCAAAAAAGCCTTTATAACGGTAGGATTGTGTGAAACTGTTTGGAAGTTAGGTTTGTGGTTAGGATCCTAAGTTAGCTAGCTAGATTTCTTGGTCATGAATCAAGGGAAGGTTGTGACATTTGGTGAATGTGTGGGGGCACTTTTGCTTGGCTTATGGTTTACCATATATATATACATACATATATGCATATTTGTTGGCCATTATAACAACCATAATAATCTAAAAGAAGGAAGTTTGGTATATTTTACGATGTTGATTGAACAATAAAGGTGTAAATTAGACGAGGAGCTTGTGAAGCACGTAGAACCAAGTTCTCGGCTTAAGACGTGGGTTATTTAATAAATGCACCCAAGCTCAAGCTTCATGCACGATGCACTGAGCTTTATAAGTCTCTCAAGTATAAACGACTTTTGATTTTTACAAATATAGTGTATAAATTAAATAATAATATTATAGATGTGTATATATTATATGTATGTATGTATAATTATGATACTAAAATTAATTCATATGGTTATGCACATAGTTAAAATCATTATTGAAAAAAAGGAATTACATGAATAGTAATTAACTATAAATAAAAAATTTAAGTTGAATTCGAGTTTGAACATAATGAATCGCACAATTTTCTTTTTACACTTGTTTCAACTAGTTTAACAATTAAAATTTAAATAGTCAAACTACAAGAAAACAATGATAATCAATACTTCTCTTGATAATCATTTGATCTCAAAACCTTAACTCTATAGTTTTTAAACTCTACACATGATAAAATTGACAATATATCATAGTTTTAATTTCTAAACGACATAATGTGTTATTTATAATGAAAGTAACACCATTACACTACATTGTTTTTCGTCTTTTAAATATTTTTTTCTTGCAAAAAGACTCTTTAAAACGCTATATTCAATAAACTTATCTAATTTAATTAACAAATAATGCATTAATTCTGCACTAATTCTACAATAGTAATAAATTTGTTTAATAAGATTTTATTCAATTAATTTATTTATTAGAAAAAGCTACTCGAGTTAATAGCTTAATAACAATAATTAAATAATCTCTGTAGAAGAAAAATGTTCAAATCCAGCATGAACTAGATAGTATGGTTTAAAAGCTAAAAAGAAAAATAGTAAATTACACAGATAGTCTCTAAGGTTTGTTCAAATTTCACCTCTCGTCCCTGTGATTAAAAACTTACATGTTTACTCATAAGGTTTGAAAAAACGTAACACATTTTGTCACTAGGTCAAACGGGCGTTAGTATTTCTGTTAAGTAGCTATAAATTAACTATCTTAACCTTCTTCATCCTCACTTTCTTCTAAGATTACCCACACAACCCCATCTCAACCACCACCACACCATCACCAATCCATCACCATCCTTGTCACGACCCCCACACCCCCCACCACAACTACTTGCCACCGCCGCCACTTACCCTAATCTCCACTACCACACCACACACCCCATCTTCGCAATCGTCATTCCTACGTCGTCACGAGCTTCAAGTCCAGTGACACTAAAGATGCAGCGGTCGCAAGATGGTGGAAGGTTTAGGAAAGTGTTGATTTGTAAATGGTTAGGGATTGAAAGGAGGATTCGAGGTAGAAGTCTTGCTTGCTGAATCACTAGTAAGTTTTTAGTTACAGGTGATCCATGCTAGTGGTGGGGTTGAGAGGTGTGTGGTTATATGTGGGTCGTCGGAGATGAAAGGGGAGTGTGAATCCAGTGGTGGGGATAGAGTGTGTGGTGTGGTGGTGGAGATGGGGTGTGTGGTGGTGGTGGTGGCGCGGATGGGCAGTGGCTGACCCAGAAAATTTTTCTCCGGTGTCAGTTTTTTACAGGTTTCGAATAGATGTGTATATCTCAACTCAATGCTGGAATTTTTGGTTTAGGTCGGGTCAGGTCACACAAAACAAATTACAATAAGATAATAAGACATTTGACAAAGATATGATTTGATCAGAAAGTAAAACACATTACATTTTATAGTTATTGTTTAAGTGTCTTCATCTTTTGAAAATATCCACTACATCATCTATTGAAACCTTTTTTAAAATATTTTTCTCAATGTAACAAATGCAAATATTGTTTAAGGTATTCTTCTAAAAATTTTTTAGAGATAATTAAGGAATGTTAATAGATTAATGAAATATGTATTACGTGTTTAGTTAAATAAATGAGCTTAGAGATTTTATACAACATAAACCTATTGATGATTATTCTGATATTACTTTTCTTAACTAAGTGAGCGATTATTTTAACTTTTAGTAGGTCAAACATTCCAATAAAAATGGGATTTAGGGGTCGTAAATTTTTTTATAGGGGTCAGTATTTAAAAATACACGGGGTCAATAAAAAACCGTCAATACACGTTACACATAGAGGAAAAAATCTGCAGAGTTGATTGACCCCTCCCCACTCTTCTTAAGTCTGCCCATGCGGATGGGGGCGTGTGATGGTCATGATAAAGGTGGTGGTTGTGGTTGAAATAAGGTTATGTGGGTGATCTGAGAAGAAAGTAAGAAAAAAAAAAAGGTAAAATAATCCATTTACAACCACTTAATGAAATAAATTAATAGTTGTTTGATATAAAAACAAAACGTGTTACATTTTCTAAACCTTAACACTAAACATATAATATATTTAATCCAAGAAACAAAAGTTATTTAACAAACCTTATAGATGCTCCGTGAAATTTACTTAAAAGAAAAACAAAAATTTTTTTTTTTTCTCTAAATTCTAACCACGTCACAATAAAGAGGCGGCAGGTGGGTCCACCAACTCTCCACCATAAAAAATAAAGTACAATTATCTTTAGAAATCACAAAATAAATAAAAGAGACACAGTCACACAGTAATGAAATTAAACCCGAACTTATGAGTGATTAAATTGTTAGATGAAAGAGAAAGCTACCCTCTAGCAAGTAATTAATTTGATCAGTATTTCTCACAAAAAGCGTGTCAAATCACGTTAAAAGAAAATAATTTTAATACCCGAGATTTTTATCTAGATTTAGTTTTATTAAAAATTGGTTTTATTTAGACGTTGCTTTTGGTTAAATGTATATATAACAAAAGCTGAAATCCAAAACAACTTTCCTAATAAAGGTCGTAAACAAACTGAACAAACACAAACAAGGTTTTGTTCGAGTTCGTTCGTTAAGAAATGAAGTTGTTAATAAGCTGCCCACGAACACTTATCGAATTTCATTAGGTAATTGATTGTTTATGAACTGTTCACGCACACTTACCGAACATAAACGAACACACCAAAGACAAACAAACATAAACAAATGTTTATAAATTAAAAGAACGCAAGCTGAAGTTTGTCAAGCTTAAACACAAACTTAACATAATTATCCGAAAATACTTGATATAATCATCATAAATATAATCAACACAAAAATTAAAAAGTTTGTCAAGTTTTAACATAAACTAAGCTTGAAAATGATCAAATGGGTGAAGTTGATGGAAACATATAGTATAACTTGGGTTTCAAATTTTTAAAAATTAAAACTGGCAAAATAAAAATATAAAATCTTTTAAATGAACAAACACAAACGAACATAAATAAATACCTTATCGAACGTTCATGAATGTATATAAACGGACACGTCATCTGTGCATGCTTGTTCGTTTAGCTTAACGAATGCAATTTTCATGATTTTGTTTGTTCACTATTAAACGAACAAACATAAACAAACTTTCTGTCGAACGGTTCAAATATTCGGTTCGTTTATGTCCCTACTTCTAATACAACCCATGAAAAATAAGAAATCATGAGAAACTTAAATAAAAAAGATAATTTATCATGGTGATCAGTGTAAGTTATGTGACAAGACTTATATATTTACTCATTGTTGAGAAAACCTCATACTTAACTCGAAGTAATTTTTATCCAGATTAAAACTTAAACTCATAAGAACATTCACAACCCATGCCTTATATTTATGTGAGTGTGAGTTCTTAAATTATATGGGATGGTTTTGAGTGGTTATCAGTGGAGGAGAGAGAAAATGTTACTGTTCATTTGTAAATTTAAAGATTTACTGTTTAACTCTTATAAATTTTTTAATATTTTTGAAAGTGGTTGTGAGTAAAGGAGAGAGAAAATGTAATGAAAAATATATAAAAATATATTATTTAATTGAAAAGAGAGAGAAAAAATAGTGATTTTTAGTGTAATTATATAAATAAAGATAAGGATTAAGATGTGAATGCTCCAATATATTTATATTTATATGTCACGAGTATATCACCTTAAATAATTGTTGGGATCATTGCTATAAAAACATAGATGCTTACATTCAACTTTTATGGTTAGCATGTTCTACTAATGACTAGGATACATCAACATCAGCAACATCACATCATGACATGTATGTATGCATATCATAATACACATACATACACATACATACACATACACATGTATATACATGGAAGGTATACGTCCACGTGCCCTAGCTCTCGTCGCGTGGGATTCTTGTTCATACATCACGTGGCACGGCGCTGCTTTACTGTTATCCACCTACTTTTGCTTTCTTTCTTTTTTTTTCTTTTCCTTTTTTCTTTTCATCTTTATATTTATTTTAAGTTTTCTATAACAGCAATGATTTTATAGAAAACAACCAGTAAGATGGTAAACAAAAAATACAAAAGTTACATATTAAAGTACGTAACTGGATTACAACACCATTCCCATCAAAGTTAGATTGCAAAGAATAGTTTTATTTTTAATATAATAAAACACAAGAAGCTAGCAAGATTTCATCGACCATATTTAAAGATAACAGTTCCAACTTCTTGAATAGGGATAAGTTTTTAACGTTTCAAATCATTCAAGTTATTTTACTAATTTATATTGTTTTGTGTTTGTTCTTATTTATAATCCGAGAGAAGTCTTAAGCATATAAGACATGGTAGGGTTATACTAAAAATTATGTTTAATCTAATAATGTTAACAATGATTATGAGCTTGAAACGTGTCATTCTATTTTTTTAAAGATGAGAGCTTTTTGGTTATTATGTCAAATACATTAGCTCATTGTGACTTTTACGTTCATTGTGTCATATATTTTACATCATTTTTTACGTGTATTAATCATCGTGTTTAACATTTCAGATCATTTTATATTATCTTTGTTATTATTTTTATAGATTATAAACTTGTTATCTATCATTATCTTTTACAATTAGAAGTATACGGTGATACACGTTTACCAAAAAAAATTTCAAAACTTATATTGTTGAAGATACAATATGTTATTTTTGCCATTAATTTTTAATAGATTATATAAACTTGTTGGTATCTATCATCGTGTTTTATCATTAGAAGTACATAATTATGTACCAATGTATTTTTTAAAACTAATAGTGTTCAAGATAATAAAATGACTAACAAAAAGACACAAATAACTGTATTAAAGACACAATGCGAGATATAAGCTTAAAAATATTAATTTTTTTATCTTTTTATATAACAATATTGCACTCGTCTTAAAAATAAAAAAAATACTTATTTTTATCGTGTTATTATTATAGAAAAATAAAAGTTATGAATGTTTTAAAAAAATGATGAAACTTATGATTACTTTTTACACTTTTTAGTTTTAAAAGATTTTTATTTAAACCTTTCCCTATAAGATAACCCTAATATGTTGTTAGGTTAAGAAATAGCAATGCCACTCCACATGAGTAACAATTTCCGAATCTCGATTAGGAACTTACAGAAAAAGAACATTGGGGCATTAAACTGACTCGTCTTTAAAGAGAAGTTCGTACATTAATCCGTCCATATCAGTTTCGAACTTGATACCACCCTCAGAAGAAAATTCACCTTAGGTGAAAAAACTCTTTATCACAACCTACAACCTTAAATATATATATTTTTTCACAAGTGAGACTTGAACTTAAAATTTCCCAATACTTTAGTGAAAAACTTAAGCTATCTCATTTAATCACTTAAGCTAAGCATCATTGATACTGATAAATGTTACATCATTATCATTATGATGTTTAGACATTTTTACTTCTAACTAAAAAATCAAGTGTTCAAATCCTGCGTAACCTAATTAATATAAACAAACTATGACTCTAGGGGATGTTATAAACAATTATTTAATTTACTTATTAATTGTTATTATTATTCCCGGGAAACGCGGGGGCAAAAGCGTAAAAGCACCAAGTAGTAACGCGGGCAAGGAAAGCCGTTGAAGGGCAATTCCGGAAAAATTGTTTTAGAAGTTTACGGTCTGCTGTCCAGTGAACACACACACACACTTTCTCTCTCCTCCACCTTCTTCAATTCAATTCTCTCTCACACACATACACACACACAGTGGTATTTGTTAGATGATTTGGTCGATACCTGTTAAGAGAGAGGGGTTACTGACTCACTTTCACTTCTCCATAATATTACTCTGTTTTCTCTTTTCTTAAAATACACACAATTCATCTTCTTCTTCTTCTTCTTCTTCTTCTTCTTCATTCTTTCTCACAGTCGATTACTGCTTCTTTCACACATGGAAGCGGTTCCGGCGACGGCGACGGTGGATGATTGTTGTGTGAAAGTGGCCGTACATATACGACCGCTTATCGGAGATGAAAAGCTTCAAGGCTGTAATGAATGCGTCACCGTCGTACCTGGAAAACCTCAGGTCAATACTCAATAGTTTCATTGTCGTTCATGCATTCATACAATGTCACTTGGAATGTGTGGAATTGCTGTTTTTGTTTACACCGTCGGTTGTTTTTTTGTTTGGTTGGGGATCTGATAGATCTGAGTGTGAATTGATGCGATTGCTTGGGGTTTGATTGATTGATTGATTGATTCTGGTTGTGGTAATATAGCAGGAGTGGAAATTGAGTGGTTAATTTGATGTTTTGGTTTGGGAGAATTGGAAATGATCGAGAAATTATTGCATGTTGTGCGATAGAGGAGTGATTCATATGATTACGAGATTAAGTGTGTGTTATTGGTAATGGTGTTTGCTGAAAATGATTTTGTTTCATAAATTGGGGAATTACTTGCATAGATATGATTTATTTTCGTGTTTGAATGGTAATTTGGAAGATGGTTTAATACAAAACCAAATTTAGGTAAGAGCTGCAACAAGCGTATATACGTTAATCTTTGGTTGTATTGCAGGTGCAACTTGGTACACATTCTTTCACTTTTGATCATGTGTATGGTAGCACTGGTTCCCAATCATCAGCCATGTTTGAAGAGTGTGTTTCTCCTCTTGTTGATGGGCTTTTTCAAGGATATAATGCTACTGTTCTAGCTTATGGCCAGGTATATCTTAAGTAAACAAGTTATTAGATAATTAGAATCCATCAGATAATAGTCTCATATTTAGGTAATCTGAATCAGAACCACATCATCCAAACACTAGAAATCGATCATTGTGATAGGACTTGACTTTTTTTTAACGTTACAGACAGGTTCAGGCAAGACGTACACCATGGGTAGTGGATTCAAAGATGGTGGCCAAACAGGGCTTATTCCTCAAGCCATGAATGCGTTGTTCAACAAGATTGAATCTTTGCAGGATCAAGTAGAGTTCCAATTGCATGTTTCCTTCATTGAGGTGTGTAGATGTTTCTTTCATTCTTTAATATGTGATACTGTAAATAGTGTTCATAGTTAAAAGTTTAATTAAATGATTTTCTTGTTAAGATTTTAAAAGAAGAAGTACGAGACTTGTTGGATAACAAATCTGAGCTAACAAATGGGCAGAACGGGAAAATGAACATTCCCGGGAAACCACCAATACAAATTCGTGAAACATCCAATGGTGTCATAACGCTTGCGGGTACTACGGAATGTAGTGTTAAAACCCTAAAAGAAATGACTGATTGCCTCGAGCATGGATCGTTGAGCAGGGCAACCGGGAGCACAAATATGAACAATCAATCAAGGTCAGTGTCCATATATATTTTATATTTCCTTGAAAATTCCTTAAGAAATTTTGCAAGAATTGCTCTTCACTTGGTGCATTTTGAATTCGTTATGCAGCCGTTCACACGCAATATTTACAATCACATTAGAACAAATGAGCAAGCCAAACTCTAATGATTCTATGTGTGATGAGTATCTTTGTGCCAAGTTGCATTTAGTTGACCTTGCTGGATCAGAACGAGCTAAAAGAACGGGTTCTGATGGCATGCGGTTCAAAGAAGGTGGGTAAAGATGGTAGATCAAAATGCGTTGATTTGGATTGTGTTTTATCTAAAATGGGTCAAATAAGAAATAGCTTAAAGGTCAATGGGTTAGGGAGTCCAAGAGGCTACAGTTCGCCATGAGTCTATTTTCTTGTTAATAAAAAAGGATATGTTTCAACGCAAATCCATTTGTACTGGTTACTAAAACCGCCAAACAAGCCAATCTTGTGACTTGTAGTTATTATATATCTTCAATATTGCTAATGCTTAGAGCAATGTATCTGATAACTTACATTTATTGAATAGGAGTTCATATTAACAAGGGTCTTCTTGCACTTGGAAATGTCATTAGTGCCCTTGGTGATGAGAAAAAACGGAAAGAAGGTGCTCATGTACCATACAGAGATAGTAAACTTACTCGTCTCTTGCAGGTTGGACATTATTATCCAATATTATAGACTACAACAAGATTCTGGTTTTTGATTTAATCAATGTTTCTCCAAACTTGCAGGACTCACTTGGTGGAAACAGCAGAACTGTTATGATAGGTAACATCTCCCGTTATAGTTTTAAGGGGGTGTTAGGAATATTAGTTTGTTAAATACAAATCCAAACAGTCTAAGTCTTGTTTGTTCTTCATCTTATTAAATACTGAAGCTCATTTGAAATCTTTGCTACTAAGTAAATGTTAAATTTTCTCCATTTCCAGCATGTGTTAGTCCTGCTGATATAAATGCAGAGGAAACTCTCAACACATTAAAGTACGCAAACCGTGCTCGGAATATCCAAAATAAGCCAGTGGTAAGAGTATATTGTATGCTTCTTCTTTTTTCTTTTTAGTTCTCTAGAGGGGTTCAACCAATTTCTGAGTAAACATTAATATTAAACGGGTCAAATAGGGAAGCTATAACAGTCACAGCTAAAACGGAAATCAAAGCAAAATTGTTCGAAAGTGAACCCTAAGTGTATTCAAAATGCATGAACCTCCTATATCATCTTATTATTAGATCATCCATATTAAGTAACACATTACTTGTTTATATAATTGAAGACGAGAAATGAAAACTGTGTTTTGCAGTATGGTTCAACCCAGCCAGTTTTGGCCCTTACTAAAAAAGTACCATTTAGACCTTCTACCCAACATACCTGCTGTAACATTACTTTTAAACCAATGAACAGGTGAATAGGGATCCAGTGTCCAATGAAATGTTGAAGATGCGTCAACAATTAGAGTGCTTGCAAGCAGAACTTTGTGCTCGTGGTGGAGATTCTTCAGTTGAATTACAGGTTGAATAAAATAAAGAACTCTATATCATTACAGTTGTATTACATGTTGTAACTTTATTTTCTATTTATTTATAAATCATTGTGACATAAACCTTAACCAGGGTCTTCGGGAGCGGATTGCTTGGCTTGAAGCTACTAATCAAGATCTACGCAGGGAACTTCATGAGTGCCGTATAAGAGGCATCGCTATTGATCAATCTGAAAAGGGTACTTCCAATGTATGTAACAAGTAGCAGTTTCTACATAATAAATTATGCTTCATGAACTGTATTCTCATTTAACTTGGTAGTAAATAGCAGGTTGGTGATTCGTTTTGCATGAAAAATGAAGGGCTTAAAAGAGGTCTGCAAAGTGTGGATTCATCTGATTATCCGATGAGTGAAAGTGGTTGGTTTTCTTCCTCGTCTAAATTTAGCTTTGTTGGACGGGAAATTTTAAATTCGGGTCCAAAACGGGTCAGGTGGCTGACCTGAAACAATCTCTGTCCAAAAGTATTGACTTTTACAGAGATAGTGCGACAAATGTAAAAACTTATGAAATTAGTTATTTTGAATAAAAGGAGTTGGGAGGTTTTATACATTAAAAGGTCACTCTTTGGGCTTCTTTCAACTTGTTTCCTTCTAAGCTAATTTTTTATTTTGCTTTTTTGACCTGCTAAGAATCAACCCATTAATTAATAAATGATTTGCAGTTGACGACTATAAATAACATGATTGTATCGAACTTTTTTATTGAAATACATAGGTGATTCGAGTACCTTAGAGGAAGAAGCAGCTAAAGAATTGGAACATACCCTTCGCCAAGATTCTATGGGCAAGGAGTTACATGAGTTAAATACACGTTTAGAGCAAAAAGAGGTGGGCAAATTTATTATTTTATTTTAATTTAATTTATGTATGAATTTGTGTATATGAATAATAAAGCATATGAATTATTTATATGTAAACAACTTTTTGTAGTCGGAGATGAGATTGTTTGAAGGATCTGATGCCATGGCTCTTAAGCAACATTTTGGAAAGAAATTAATGGAACTTGAAGAAGAAAAACAGGCAGTGCAGGTAGATATGTGAATATGAACATAAGTATGAGCAAACTTTGCAAGTTTTATCATTGTAAAAAATATTTTTTTATCAATGCAGATAGAGAGGGATCGATTGCTCGCTGAGGTTGAAAACCTTTCGGCTTCTTCAGATGGTCACACACAAAAAATGCAAGATTTACACTCCCACAAATTGAAATCCCTTGAATCACAGGTTAGAAGTCAATAGATTATCGGTTGTTTTTAAACTAGTGTACTTTAAAAATATTCTCAAAACTATTGTAATAAAATTTGATTTTTAAAATTGAAGTTACGCGGATAAACCCTGGTTCTTCTCTCATTCAATTTGATTTAATAATTTTCTTTTCACGTTTCAATCAAGATATAGTTTAGTTTTCTGTAGTATCTTGTAATATTTAATATAAATCTAAATATACAGTTTTGGTTTCTTTTTGTTTAGATTCTAAAATAAATTTTATTGGAAATTGAGAAGAATTAACATAAAGTATTTTTTAGATATAATGAGACCACAATAGTTCTAAATTACCATGCCCATGTTGATTGAGATGTAGTCAGACTGACTAAGTCAGTCAATAATCTTCACTGTAATTATAACAATTTTAAAACATATGCAACTCTCAGATTCAGGAACTTAAGAAGAAACAAGAGAGTCAAGTTCAGCTTTCGAGGCAAAAGCAAAAGAGTGATGAAGCAGCCAAAAGATTACAAGATGAAATACAATTCATCAAGGCACAAAAGGTGAGAAAAGTGAAAGCAATTCGGTGAATATCATATGCACATAATAATCATGAATCGTTCAGGTCATTTTTGTTAGCTAAATGGGTTGATTTAGGTCACTCAAATTATACATTGGGTCAAATTCGGTCACTCATATGAACCTAGCTAACTTAGAGCGGGTACAAATGGGTCGTTCATATGTTATAATATATTTTATACATATTTATTGTCTGCTAATCTAGATATGGTTGTAGGTTCAACTACAACACAAGATAAAACAAGAAGCTGAACAATTCAGACAGTGGAAAGCATCACGCGAGAAAGAACTGCTGCAAGTATATATATATAGCTTTTCTTGTTCTTATAGTCTACTATTCGAATGATAAAAATAAAATGATTTTTTTCAATTTAATTTCAGCTAAAAAAGGAAGGGAGGAGGAATGAATATGAAAGACACAAATTGCAGGCTCTTAATCAGCGTCAAAAAATGGTGAGATTTCTTAGTACCTTCTTTATTCATTATGTTGTTATTCACAGTCATTAAAATTAAAAGTAATTATTATAATTATTATTTGAAATACTTGTAGGTTCTTCAAAGGAAGACAGAAGAGGCTGCAATGGCAACTAAGAGGCTAAAAGAATTGCTAGAAGCCCGCAAGTCTACCCGTGACAACTCAGGTATATGAACTGACTACTTTTTAGAGTAAATTGCATGTTTTGGTCCCTGTGGTTTGGTATAATTACAGAAATTGTCCCTAGAACTGCCCCGATCTCTTTTATAATCTTGTAATTGAGCTATTGTGCATTACAGTGACTAGCAATGGGAACGGAGCAAATGGACAGGTAAATAACTAGGTGGTGTTATGAAATTTTGATATATTGTATCCGGACTCGATAAAAATCTAAGCTGAATCAAGATTTCTTCTCAGAACAATGAGAAGGCGTTGCAGCGTTGGCTTGATCATGAGCTTGAAGTGATGGTTACATGTGCATGAGTTTCGACACGAATATAAGAAACAAAGCCAAGTGTACGCACCTAACTACCTAATATTTATAAGGATAATGTATTAAGGCCCAGTTCTCACCTTTTCAATTAATCACCCAGTTTAGTATTCATATTGGGTATCCAAGTACGTATTTCGTGTCATTTGTACTAATTTTGACCAAAAACATGCCACAAATGACATACATGACCTCAGAGTCAAGGTTGTAAAAAATTAAAACTTCGACAAGCTGCTGACATATTACATGCTAAAATTGTTGTGTTTAAAAGAAAACTTGAGGGATTTTCAGTGTTTGGCATGTCTTTGGTCAAAATGGCGTAAATGTCACAAGATATACGTGGGTGGCATATAAGGTATTATATACTGTATACTTTGGTGGCCCTATACAAACATTATCCCCATTCTAATAACATATCTTGAAAATTGTGTTTCATTATTAGTATTATTGGAAAAATTTTATATTCTTTTTCTGCAGTCGTGCTGCACTTGCAGAAGAGCTAGCGGTGCTCAGACAAGTTGATGAATTTGCTTCAAAGGGGTTAGCCCTCCAAGAGGAAAGAACGGTTCCTCTAGGTATAATTGTAATTTCTTGTACTTCATGTCTTCATCCTTTCCTTAAACAATATTTAAGCTATATCTTATGTGAAATCCAACTCATTTGTATAGTAACGGGTCAATGCCAGTTGTATTTTGATAATAAAAACATGTAATATCAAGAATAAGAATATTGTCAAATTACAATGTCCTGAATTGTTTGGATTACAAGACACAAACAGACAAACAACAAACATACTCAAGAAAAATCACACTTATACGGCAAGGTCTAGGGAGGGTGATATGAAGGCAAACCTTACTTTCTATCCCATGTTATAAAGGCTCTAGAGGTTTGGATTACAAGAATTTATTATTTTAGTATGGTATAATCTTGGAATCATTTTTAGTACATTAACTATTTACAAATTTTAAGAAGTGGATAACATAGTGTTGGCAGGTCAGATCAAGCTGACCACACATTACACAACCTGCCGAACCGCTCATTTTAGCGCGTACTTTGACCAGAGCAACTAATTGGGTGGTTTTTTATTAATGTTTTTAAGGGCATGGTCTTTGTCACCAAATGCAAGAATGGCAAGAATATCTTCATTGGAAAACATGCTAAGCATTTCGTCAAATTCACTTGTATCAATGGCTTCACAATTATCTGAGGCAGAAGAACGCGAACGCGCCTTTGTTAGCCGTGGACGTTGGAACCACTTGAGGTCAATGGCAGATGCAAAGAATTTGCTTCAATATATGTTTAATTCTCTTGCACATGCAAGGTAAGCTTAATAACCACCTTTGTTCTATATTCCTTTAATTTTGGCTTGCGAATAATTTCATTTGATGGGTTTATTCTTTCATATTACATCAAATAGGTGTCAGTCACTGGAAAGGATCATGAAATGAAGGAAATGGAAGAAGAATTTGTGGGATTACTAAGACAAGAGTGAATTGAGAAGAAAGGAAGTTGAGAAGAGCTAAAAGCAAGGGAACAAACTGTTGCAGCTGCGTTGGCTTCATCACCTTCTGTAAGATCACAAATTGTTATTATCATCATTAACATTATTATTAGTATTTTATTTTATAATTCTGCATTCTCTGAGTTTGGGATTTATCTATACAAAATTATATATGGAAAAACATCCAAACACCCTCTTAGGATGCTAACATTGAAAGAGGAATTTCTCTTATGATTTTAGACATCTAACCTCCCCTAAAATACAGGTAAACTCTCATAATTCACTGAAACACGTGGCTGATGAGATGAGTGATCCTTTATCCCCAAGCTCTGTCCCAGCACCCAACAGCTCAAATACACTGCAGGCATAGCCAATGGTTCAGTCAGGGAATCAGCAGCCTTTCTAGACCACAAACGAAAGGTTTGTTTCATAGTCTTTGTACCTTTGTATACATGGCAATTTCTACTAATTTATTCATGAATGGGGTGATTTGGGTTAATGTATTATATATCCAACAGGTCAAAACTCGCCAGAATTGTATGTTTAGTGCTTAAAACCATTTTTTAAGAATTACACTATTATTAAAGAATACAATCTTTGTAATGATATCTGATATCTAAATACCTATTGATAAAACTTTTCATTTCTGCCAAAAAATATATATTTCAAGTTAACCCAACCCGTTTCTAACTCTACCAGAAATGACCCATTTTGATCCCTTACCCGTTGTCATTTATATTTCTTGGCTGTCCTTGGATCAGAGTCAAAAGGTTTGTTACATGTTTTCTTTTTTTCATGGAGATTTTGACCCATTTACTTGGTTTTTTTTTCCAAAAATGGGTCAAATCATTAAGAACTTGCCAGAGTGTATTTTTAATGTATAACGCATCTTTAGTCGTTTATTTACAAAATTAGATTATTATTCAAAGAATATAAAGAAAAGTTGGATCTTTTGGACAAAATGCGTTCCAGATCAACACAATCCATTTCTGCCCGTTTTAACCCATTACTCAACTTACCCCACCCATTATTTGGCATTTGTTAGTTCTAATAGCTTAGTTTTGCTGATATAATTCTTTTGAAGATACAGATGGTTCCAGTGGGGCAGTTTTCACTAAAGAAGACGCCATTAGTAGGGAATTCTCCAGGGAAATTGTGGAGGTGGAAGAGGAGTCATCATCAATGGCTACTCCAATTCAAATGGAAATGGCAAAAACCATGGAGACTTTCAGAACTCATAAAACACAGTGATGAAACAATGATGAGATCAAAACCGCGTTCTCATGCTTTACCAGAAGTCGTGTATCATCATCCAAGACACTAAATTCAACAAATTTGGTGTTGTATATTCTGTGGCACTTGTTAGTGTCTTTTCTGGTTCAATTTTCTTTTTTGGTTAGTTGTATTGATTATTTAGACGTAGTTGACGTCTGAGTATGAGCGTATAAAGGTTCATTCGTTAATGATGACAAAAGATACAAACATGTAATTCTTATCATAGAGTGCTGTTAATATCCTCTTCTGTATAAGCCTTGAATACAATAAAAATCATCTTTCAATTGCATATGGTCCATGTAACATGTTAGGATGCAAATAAAGGTGTACATGTAACATTGTAACCTGATCTTCTCAAGCTATTGGTACAGCTGTACAGGGGAGAGGTTGTTTTCAGGCTCCTAGCCAAATTAATGCCCGACCGGACAGATCAGTTAAATCACAATCTATATTGTTTGCCCCTAGCCGCAAATAAAGGTGCTTCTTTACGACTTTACTTGCTTAGGCTATTGTTAAGTTTTGTATAATGTATCGATACAAGTGTATTAATAAAATCTCTCTTTTAACATTAGCTTGAGAAATTTCATCTTATCACAGTGTATCATTTTCTGCTCACCCTAAGGAGATTTGTTTTTTAATATACAACCTCTAGCTTAGGAGTCTTAGAATAAATTAAGGTTTTGTTCTTTGTCTATATACTTGTATATCGTATCATACAAAGCATCTGAAGAATAAATCCTTTTTATCTTCATGGAACCGAACCAAACCAACCATACCACAAACGGCCCGATCTTCATTCGTTTGGATATATATATATATATATATATATATATATATATATATATATATACACTCCCAAACCAATCCACAACAGATCAGTACGAATGAAGTAAATAGATGAACAATGGATCAGATACGAATGACTATTTGTCATCCATGACCCACCTGTTTACCTTAATTAAAAATATTAAATCTTTATTTTGTTATTAGAAGTACAAATTTATATATTCTTGTAATAACAAATCTTACATGGATCCTAACATTTACCTCAAAAATCAGATCAGAAAGAAAAGTTTTACTAGGGAACTCGAATGCTCGACGAGTATTCTTGATTTATTAAGTTAACGATTTCAGAACTTTGTATAAATAAAAGTGTCTTTGTTTGTTAAGTATTAGCTCTAAGGCTATTAATCTAATCGTTTTTAGTAGCATTTGAATACGCTTCGGGTCCTGCTTGAAGTATTCAAAGTTGACCCGCCAAGTCTAATCCCAAATCAACTCATTCGAAAGTAAATTAATCAGATGTTGCACCACCCATCATATGAAAAGCCCCATTTTGTAAGACATTATAAGAAAGACCCCACTCCAGATACAAGATGCAAACTTTGATCTGTAAGGGTTACAAACGAGTCAACTGGGCTGCAATTTTTCATCAGCATACAAGTAATACCTATGCAACATAGGTGTTTGAGATCATCCATTCGAGGAAAATGAATCGAAGGACTAACCTCATGAAAGTTGTACATCCATTCTTTTATCTTGGTTTATTGTTGCAGATTCAAATCTCATCTTACAGATTCTATTACACCATGAAAGTCACATGCAAAATCTCAGCAACGCCCGCACCAGAAAGCATAGTGCTCATCTTTCCGGTCATTGCTAACAAGACCGCCACACTGTTGACAAACAAAACTGCTGCCATCAGAGAATGCATCAAGCACAACTTGCTTTCTTCCAGTCTCTGCAAGTATTGAAGTTCCAGTAGCGTCTGGTTCAAGAGATGACGGGCCTGGTGTGTTATTAGATGAAGATGCTGATTCTGGAATTGCATGTAAAGATTCAGCAATAGCAAACTCCGCAAACAACGAAGTGAGCTCATCAGCAGCAGTTGTTTCGTGTATTTTGTTTCTGTAGAGTTCTTTAGCTCGGTTTAGTGCTTGTAAAGCAGCCGCTTCACCTCCTTTGGCTCTCATTGCTGTCACTACCTGTTAAAACAGTAATATCATCATGCTCTGATGCAAGTTTTACATAGCTCTCATATTAAATCAAAGTCCTACAAAACTAGGTGTGTCAGTTAGTGAGTTGAATCTTTAAACCTGAACACAACCATATCTTAATTCATGTCAGAGACATCAACCCTAACTCGCACATGACTTGTTTAACCCATTATCTAACCAAGTCAGACACGTTGATAGGTTAGCAGCAGGTTGTAAATGACTTGTACTCAAGTTAAATGTGTTAAACAGGTTGGTGGATCAACCTGTTTAATAATATGAGTTGAACAAATCAACACAAACATGACCCGTTTAATTAGACATGCAACATCTTGAAAAGGACATGTTTATTGAACGGGGGTTAGATATGACAACCCAAAACCTAGTTCTTTTCATATCATTTTCAAGTGAACCATTCCATTCCTGATACCATATCAGATGAACTATTCAACAACATAACAAGTTCATGCCACATTCTAGATTCAAGAAATTTGAATTGTCATAAGCACATTCAATCTGATGTCATGTTATACAATTCTGAAAGCGAACAGTCAATTCAGTTTATAACCAACACAAAAGAAACCCAAAAGAAATTGACTCAATAACAAAATGAATCTGTAATAAATACACAACTTTAAACTAACCACAAACTACATTCGAATCTGAAAAACAAGATTGAAATTTCCAAACTCCAATTACAACAAACAAACAATTTCTACAACTATTAACACAAACGCATTGATATCAAACTTCCAAAACATCATTACAGATTCGATCATGCTAATTGGCAACAGAACCAATACCAAATTCCACTTTGATCAGATAACATCATAACATCCGAAATCAGATCAAAAAAGGGGTATATGAAGCAATCATCAACAACAGATTACAAGAAATCAAGTTGAGAATAGTAATTGGAACAAGAATCACCGCTTGAAGAGCCTCTGAAGGTTTGCCCTGATCAATGAGTTGTCGAGCGACTGTGAGTAATCCTCTAACGACTTCAATTGATGAAGGCTCCGGCGAACTCGACGGAACCGTCGCCGGCGACGGCGAAGAAGTCGCCGGAGCATCGGTATCCATCATATCGACGTCCTTAGCATCCATTGCATTATCTCAGAGTTTGATTCGGTGATTCTGTACAGGAGTTGTGTGTCTAGGTTTTGATTTTGGGTTCTTGTGAGATGCTTGTTTTGATTAATACTTTCTAGAAATGAAATTTGTTGCTTTTATTTCTTTTTGAATATTGTAAATGATTATGTTTTTCTGATTAAAAAGAATGGGTACAAGATATTAATTGTTTTACTCGATCTAATACAAGTAATTATAGAACCAATAATTGAAAAGCACGAGAATGTTCTAGTTCCATGTTAATAAAGCAACAACACATAAATCAACATGAATCTCTTAAATCAAGTAAGACATTATCAAATCAAGAAATCCTCTTCGATTTCAAGAGGTTATTGAATACTATTCGAAATCAAGAAGATAACGGGGGTAAGAAATTGGTTACTAGTGATATATATAGATGGAAGAACTTTATTAGGTAAAACGGTAACAAAAGAAGTTATGACAAATTATAAAAGCGCACGTTACTAAAAAGTAAATAGTGGCAGTCATTGATTTGTTAGTGACCTCAAGTATCACACTGGCCGGTAGTGAAAACATGAGGATGCGACAGATGAGATCGTCATAACACTAGAGGCGTTCTTCATTTAAGGCCCCGTGTTTTTATCATACTATTTAACTTTAGATTAGAGTCGTGAGATGTATTGTTAGTACTATCTGACTTGGACTGGATGTGTCCTTGGGTGCATATAACTAGGTTGTTTGGACTTGGACTTGGATTGACTTGATGCATATTCATCTTTAGGTTTAATCATAATTTATGTCAGTGTCTATGATTTCTTATGTTGTCATTCACACACTATTATTTGTACTGTACTTACACAACAATTTATTTTGTAGTATAAAGTCAGTGAACTCACTGACGAATGTTGACTATTTAAAGCACGTCTTTTCAGTTAACAATGCTTGATGTGCTTGGATCATAGGACTATTAGCTCGAATTGCTCTCGCAAGAGCAATTATATAATTATTTGGATAGTTTGGTTTTGAATTATATTTGCTATTTGTTTGGTTTGTACTTTAGTTTGGATTTATATTTGTACTTGGTTGTTTAGGTTTGTGCCTTTTGGATTGTTTTTCCATTATGATATGACGTTATGGGATTGACGATACATAGCACTTGTTTATGACTTGATCCGACTATAGTAAACACGAATAGATTTAGATGCTTGATGATGGTCATCATCAAGAACATGAAAAATAGAAACTACAAATCATCAAAATAATTGTTTTCTTACTTGTAATGAGTAGATGATCAAAACTTGATCAATATTCCAACTTGAACCCAAGAACAACACCAATATCGAATGAATGAATGATGATGATGATGATGAAGGCCTTGGCCTCTCCTGTCCATTTTCATTTTGTCTTGTTTACGTGTCATCTGACTTTTAGGTTTTTAAATTCATTGGGTTTTTACGATTCCAACAAGCTATTATACAACATATTAATTATTTAAATTCCATTTTTTACAAATTATGTCTTTTTAGTAGACTTTAGGCAAAGTTTACCGATGTTCAGCTTTTAGTACATTTTTAACGTAAATTTTATGTTTTTACATTTTATTTCTTATTACAATCCAAGGCATTGATCATCGTGCTAAGTCCAATACACTGAACGTCCCAAAATCATCAAGTCTAAGGCCTGTTAGTCTATTCTAGACTCAAACATACAATTTAAGTACTTAATGTGTTCATACGTGTCTAAATACTAAAAATAGTTCATGTGAACATTAAGTCAACTTCTAAGTCAAAGTTCACATTTTGATAAGTCAAGATCAACGCATCTATTTTGATGACAAAATGTCACATCAAACATTGAGGAGGTGTATCGCTTGCTTCATTAACAATATATCACTGTTCATGATTATTGTGTTTTCACACACACACACACACACACACACACACACACCACACACACATATATATATATATATATATATATATATATATATAGATATATATATATAATATATATGTATATCTATGTATATATATCTATCGTATATATATTATGTATACTATCTATATGTATATCTTATGTCTATCTTCTGTATCTATATGTATATCATATATGTGTCATCTTCTGTATCATATATCTCTATATCTATATCTCTATCTCTATTATATCTCTATATATATCTATATATATATATAATGATCACTGAACGGCATGTTGGTTCACTAAACGACATGTTAGTTCACAACAATTCAATTTTAAACATAGAAAAAATAAACAAGTTGTAATGGTGGATAAAACGTCTCAGATGGTGGATATACATTGTATTTAACACATTAGTCCGGTAGTTAAACCCGCTACTATTAGGATTTTGTTATCTATTACTTTGTGCCTTTGTCCAGGGAGTGGTCTATACACCAGCTTGATGTTAAAAATACTTTCTTACACGACAACTTACAAGAAATTATTTACATGCTCACCACTCGGGTTTATGGATCCTTTAACACCTATTCATGCTTGCAAGTTGAGTAAGTTCTTATATGGTCTTAAACAGGCATTGCGAGCATGATTTATTTGTTCCTAACATTCATTACTTTATAGGTTTTCAAGGGAAGTTTGTGTGAAAACTCCCTTTTGTTCCATTATGATCATGTTTTTGTTTTAGCTTGTTTAATCCTATATGGGGATGACATAAGTCTCACTGCAGCTAGTAGGTTTTCAAAAAAGATAATCTAAGATTTGTAACATGAATTTGTTATCTTTGATTTAGGATCCTTTAATCACTTTCTTAGCATTATAGTTACTAGAGATGCACATGGTATGTTTATATCTCAATCCAGTTGTAAGACATTTTGTATCATGCAAACATTCTTGCAAATCCTATGCTACATCGATGGATACGTCCTCTAAGCTTAGTGCTACTGATAGCTCCCCTTTACCTGATGTTAGTCTCTATTACAGTCTTGTAGGGTAGCTAGGTCTCTAACTTTTACTCGCCATAACATCTCTTATGCAGTGTACTAGGTTTTTTTGTTCATTCCTAGCAAGAAAATGACCATAGTGTGAATCCAGGAATCACAATCAGGAATTATCGGTGTTAATAGGAAATCAAGTTAATGTTTGCGGAATCAACATTAACCTTGTTTAATTGTTATAATAATTAAATATCAAATTTAATGATTAATGTTTATGATGAACACAATGATAAGAACACAATTAATAAGCAAACAAAATTTAGTTCAAACGTATTTCATTAAAACTGATTAATGATTACAGATGAATAAATAATGAACAATAAATGCTTCGAATGTGTTGATGTTGATGTGACGGCGGCTAGGGTTTATGTTTGTGTGTTTTGATGTGATGTTGGGTTGGCCGTATTGATGCTTGTTGTTTGTGTTTGTGGGTCGTGTTCTCGTCCTCTTTGATGTGAAACCTAGGATCCATATTTATAGGCACGTGTGGTTTCAGTTAAGGAACACCGGATCTCGTGGGATTCGCACAGCTGTCTTGTTGACTTGTTGATTTGTAACACTTGTATTATTTACATACAAGTGTTTGGATTCCACAGCTACATAGTCTTCCGAAGGTACTTGTTCTTCCGCAGGAGTTTGCTCATCCGCAGGAGTCCTCACTTGAACTCTTTGATTGACCACTTGAACTCCAGAGCTGATTGTTCATCCGCAGATGATCTTCGGATGTTTGTTACTTGTAAGAAACATATCTACGGAAGACAAAATGTTCATCCGTAGATGTTTCTTACACTTAGTCAATTTCAGTAATTGACCAAGTATTATGTTTGTACCTGCAATCATACACAGATCACCACACATATGGGCTAACCTATATAGACAATGCATACATCATAATAATGAATTACAATTATTCATTACAATATTGATTAAAGTTCTAAGCCTACGCAAATTGATCTAGATCTATTGTTCCTAGATCTAACACATAGCCTACGCAAATTGATCTAGATCTATTGTTCCTAGATCTAACACATACAACTTAAAGCTCTTGCTTATTTATTAAAGAAAATGAGATAGCGCAATGAGTAGGATAGTGCTTGTTATTGTTATTCACAGTCTTAGGGGGTGGAAGGAGTGTGCCTTTCACTATATACCCTAACATTCCACCAATAAAAATTGGTCATCTCAAATGTATCCTCATCTATTCTAAAATACACTAATAAATGGTGACACTACCCTCATATAAAAATGGTAACTACCCTTAAATGAAAACTACAACGAAAATATTTTGGCTCATACTTGTTGTG
Organism: Flaveria ramosissima; assembly: GCA_025215565.1. Lineage (NCBI taxonomy): Eukaryota > Viridiplantae > Streptophyta > Magnoliopsida > Asterales > Asteraceae > Flaveria > Flaveria ramosissima. Next base: position 325,637 of record JACVEC010000279.1, on the reverse strand, counting down.
TGTTTTGGTAGTTGGTACCCACTTGACATACCCTTGAAGGCGGTGGTGGTGTAGCAAGATGTACTCGAGCTACCCTATTGACATACCCACATAAACCCCACGACCTTATACGTGATTATAAATTATGTCTGACACCCGCTCTCATAACACATTAATCATTACCTATTGGGTTTGCGGATCTACCTACAAGTATCAAGTAAGCTCGTTTATGATCTTATATAGTTAAAAATTATCATTTTAAATACCCATTTACTCGAATCTAATCTTAAACTCACTACTAAAACCGACTTACATATCTAATAATTCTATAATTAAATTAGAGTAAATTGTCATTTCCGTCCTCAAATTTCATCAGTTTGTCATTTCCGTCCAAAAAGAATTGCTTTCTCTGCAGGCTCCCTGACTTTTTAAGGAATTGTCAATCCATCCAATCTCGTTAGCCGAGTTAATTTGAGTGTTAAATAGAGGGAATTATGTTTTTTTTTTGCAATATTAATGTTAATAAATTTAATATTGTAACAAAATAATAAAAAAATATGAGATAAGAACATACATTCATCTCACAACTTACACTCATGTCGATCATGTTCTCTCCGGCAACCAAAAAGTAAGTAAACTACTCGTTGATACTGTAAATCAAGATATAAGATTTGCTTACTTCGAATCATTTTGGTGGTGTACAATAGCAACCATGCAAGGGTTTTTAAGCATTTATATAGCAAATCCATTCACTGATAATAAAATCAAAAAATGTGAAGTTGTACGCTTCCACATATGCAAAAACATGATGTCTTTGCAAAATGCATACCAAGACTCACAGAAATTAGACTAACCTCAAGAATGTGTCTCTTAAAACGCTCTTCTAGTTGAAGTTTGAACAATGAGCTGAAGCATCATCAACTCAAAAAATTTGCAATAATGATAACGTCTGTATGTGTGTTTATGTACCACAATAATTAATATAACAAGGAGTCGGATGTTCTATCTTTTTTATTTTGTTATAATATAAATTTATTTAATATGAATATTACAAAAAGACATATATAATTACCCCTCTATTTAACACCCAAATTAACTTGACTAACGAGATTAGATGAGAATGATAATTTCTCAAAAAGTCAGAGAGTTAGAAGGGAAAACAATTCTTTTTAGACGGAAATAACAAAACAGACCAAAACTAGGGGATAAAAATAAGAATTTACTCTTTAAATTATTTCATCTAAGAGCATTCACAATCTATTCCCTATATTTATGTGAGTATGTTTCCTATATTATATGGTATATTTATAAGTGGTTGTGAGTGAAGGATATGATAAATTTACTGTTCAATTTGTATTTTGGGGAATCACTGTTCAAAATCATATAATGGTTTTAATATATTTTAAGTGGTTGTGAGTGAATGAGAGAGAAAGTAATGATAAAGTAAAAGAAGAGAGAAAAAATAGTGATTTTTATTGTAATTATATGAATAAAGATAGGGAATAGGTTGTGAATGCTCTAACACCACATGAGTCCTAATCTATATCAAAAATGTTCCGGCTTTCGAGTTTTTCTATCATGTTTTTACTTTCTGGGTTCTCTTGCGTTCCACAACCACATTAACTTTCTTTTTTTTTTTTTAACTTTTTTGAAACCAAAAATGTTATCTTAATTATTCTACTCCACCTAATCTACACAACTATCAATCCTGTTAAAAAAATGATTTGAACCTTTAAACTCAAACAAACTTATATCACTCAAATTTCACATGATTTTATCATTGCATCTAACCCCACCCAGCTTTTTTTAATTTTTAATTTTGTGATAATTTTTATGAAACTTAATACTTTATATAATTAAATGCAAATATTTAATCCTCAATAAGTTTAACTAACATTCTAGTTACAACAAGCTGACTAAACTAACACAGAAAACCCAGAGGCCAGAGATTCATGCAACTCATCACTTTTCTCGTGTACTATGTAAGCTCCCATTCAATTCACACCTCCAACCCACTATCCTCCATTGCAGCAGCTTCCTTTATCTCCTGCAACATCTTTATCACCTGCCACATGGTGGGTCTCATCTCCGGCGACCTCACCTGACACGCCACCGCCACCCTCCGCCATCATTTCCAGCTGCTTCTGCTCCTTCTTCCGCCCCTCCACCACCCTCTTCCCTACTCGACTTCACCCACCTAACCACATCGCCCGATGACAAATCTGGATGATCCGACGCACTCTTCCCTGTTAACAGCTCGAGCAATACGACCCCAATGAGTAAACATCAGATTTTGCGGTTGGCTCGTGGTGCTCTTTGCTTTCTGGTGCTTTATAGGCGGCATAATCAGGATTGTTGGCATTTGGGAGGTGGTGGAATAAGGTGGAGAGGCAGTAGTCGGAGAGGCGTGCTTCGAAATCGGAGCCGAGGAGGACGTTGGAAGATTTGAGATTGCCGTGAATGAGGTTGCAGGTTTCGTGGAGGTACGAGAGTCCCTGTGCTACGTCTTCCGCGATTTTCAGGCATGATGTCCAGTGTAGCGGCTTCGCCATTGTCGATTTTGAACCTGCAAATGAAATTCCAACGCCATTGTAGTTTCAAAATGAGAGCCAAGTGTAATAATTAAGGTGTTAATAAACCATCATCCAAACCGTTCAAACTAAGTAAATTCGTCCCGTTTGAATATATACAATCTAGTTTACAGTTTGGTTTTGATGATTTTTGATGATTTGCGGTTTAGAACTAGAAAGTAGAAAATCCAGCTGGATAAACTGAACCAGCCGTTTAAAACGAAGAACCAAATATGCATTATTAAAAAATGTTATTTTCAAACCACAAAATCAGTAAAAGCGAATTGTTATACCAATAAAATGTGAAAATTGACTGGTTTGGCTTATTCAACCAATCCAGCCGATTCGGTTTGTGATTTCACAAACAGTAGTTTTTTTCCAACAAACTAGTTAATTTGTATTAGTATCACGAATTTAGTATATATTCTCGTCAAAATTTGAACCTGGACCTCAAAAAAGGCAAAGCCTCTCACCTCCCTTGAATTTTAAAATAAATTTCACAAACAGTAGTTAATGGTTTGTTAAAACTGTCTATCAAACCAACCAAATTACTTCGAATAACCGCATGAATTTCGTAAAACCGGCAAACCAAAACTCCAACACCATAATAACACTGATAAATAACTCGGTTTTCATTTAAAGTTTGATAAAATACATTTTTCTTTAAAAATTTAAAGAATTAATTTATCTTCAAAAATCTCTATCATTGTTTTAATTACAATCCATAAATTCTAATATTTATATCGTACCAGTTTAAAAACAAATGATAAGTACTTTCAAATTAAAAACAAAAAAAACGTTTTCTTTTATTCTAAAAGATTTTTATTATAGAATTTAAATAATCAACTCTGATAAGTGATAATAATCATGTCCTCACCGTGAATGAGGGAAAGAGACTGCCGTTGGGCTGGTACTCATACACCAGAAGCTTCTCTCCTTCCGTCTGAAAATAAGCTCCGAGCGCCACCACATTACGGTGGCGAACACCACCCAAAACCTCCATGTGTCTCCCAAACACCTCATTCGTCATTCCAATTAACCTCGAAGTGTCTACCCTCTTCACGCACACTACCACACGGTTGTCCACCAACGCCTTGTACGTCGTCCCCGTCGTTCCGCTGCCCAACAGCTCCGCCGACGCCCTCATCAGCTGCTCCACCGTGTACACCGCCGACTCACCGGAGCAAAACACCAGATGACCGCTCTTTCTCGTCGCAATGTCTTGATGCAGCTTTTGCACCTTCTTCTCCAGCTCGTTCGCCTCCTCCATCCTTATCACCTCCGCCGCGGCGTCTGCTGCCTCCGCTAACTCCATCATCTCACCAACATCCGTCGCTCTCCGCTTCTTTTCTGACGTCTTCATCGACATTACTACACATAGGATTGAAGTAATCGCCACCAGCAAACCGGCTGAGATGCCGATTATCAGTCCAATTCGTTGTGCTCTCCTACCGATTTCGAAGCTGTAAAGCCCTCAGTCCGTCGTATTTCTGGTGAAGATGACTGTTTGTTCGTCGAATTGGTACGGCATTTTGTACGGACTATCTCACCGCACAGTCTAGGGTTAATCGAGAACAAATCCGGACCACCAATCGGCGAGAGTAGGAGTCATCGGAACAGGACCGTACAGAAAATTAACGGAAACGTTGAAAATTTCAAGTGTCGATTGATTGAACGGAGGAATCGAACCGTTGAAACGATTTGAATCGAGACGAAGGTAGTTTAATCGGTCTAAATCACTTAACTCCACCGGAATCACACCTGATAACCTGTTGTACGATAGATCTAGCGTCCGGGCGGTGGAGATGCGAAACCGACGACGGAATGACGCCGGTGAAGCGGTTATGGTCGAGAAACAGCGCTTTGAGGTTAACGAGTCCGGCGAGATCTGGAATCGGTCCGGTGAGCGAGTTGTTTCGGAGACTCAGAACTCGTAGCTGATCCATCCGAGTCAATGTGTTAGGCGGAACAACACCGGTGAGGTTTTAAACTCTCGAGAACGAGTCGAATCACCCTGCCGTTGGTCTGGCATTGTACTCCGGGCCATTTGCAGAGGTCGGAGGTGTTGTTGAGGGAGTATGGGAGGTTGTTGGTGGGATCAACTGCAGATTTGAAGGATAACAATGAAACAGCGTCGTTTGAAGTGGAATTGAGAGGTAGGGATGATAATGTTGAAGTGAAGAAGGAGATGAGGATGATGATGGTGTGAATGGAGGTTGATTTCATGGTGAAATCGATCAGTGGTGGTTGAGGGAGGAATTTGTGTGGTGAATCATGGAGATTTAGGGTTGCAGAGGATGAGTTGTGTGAGTGTGTGGTGTCGTAATGGTTACTACTGGACTGTAAAAGAGATATAGTCAGATCACGTGGAAGGTTTTCAAAAGAAGAGGTGGGTGGGGATTCAGAATTGAAACCCAAACACTTTTTTTGCCTCCAAAAATGTTAACTTTTTTTTTTTTTAATTTTCTAATTATTATATACTTTCTTTATTAAAGGCGGTATTGCATTAAAAACAGTACAAAGAAGTAGAAAAGAGCTAGATTATGTTGTAACATGTACACCAAGGCAAGCAACTAGCTTAAAAAAGAAAAAGAAAAACTAGTCATACACATGAAGTTAAGGTTGCATCAATCTATCCACTCTAAAGCTGGAAACTTTGATTTTTTTTGATACAAAGATACTCCATTGTGTTGATCTCATTCATAAGAATGCTTATGATGTTTTTTTTTTCTCTTTCTCGAACGTCATTTTTTGTGTTTATTCACATCAACCAACATGCTAATAGAATAACATTTTGTAGAGTTTGCTTTTTGGGAGCATTATAAGGTAGATGATCATGGAGTTCAAGAGGTTATAGTATGATGAAGCGTATAGGGTTAAGACAACTTGAGGACACCCCTGAACAAATGCGGTGGCATTATAGTACGATGTAAAGGTGTGGTCCACTAATTCATAATCCTAGTTGCGTAATGGCATAAGGTTGAGTTGACATGGACTTTCCTTTTGCAAGGCTAGCTTGGTCAATATCAAACCCATTTGTGTTTCTCCATCCGACAATATTCACCTTGCCAGAGAGCCATCTATTCCA